>JAXFYN010000175.1:30512-448616 GCA_036172215.1 Camellia granthamiana
AAACCAACAACCCCATACAACCAACCAACCAAAATTTAATCTAGATAATAATGTTAAAAGCAAGAAACAGAGCATACAATCATTTATATACATTCACATTCTTCCTGCGATGTGAATATTCACCACATTCAAAAAACAGAGCCATATCCCAACCACATAACTAGCCAAAACCCATAACCCCATTCAACCAAATAAAACTTGCCTGTCCATCAATTCCAGAAAATAAAGTTAGAAAAAAGAATTTAACAACATAGACTGGATACAAAAATAGTTGCGATTCAAATCCATCTCCTCTTTCCCTTTAATTTAATCCAGTTGAATGTGGGTTTCAATCAATCTACTGAACAAGTTTGTAATCCATCACCTCTGTTCCTTCGATTCAAATCCTCCTCTCTTCCTTTGATTTTCGGTTGAAATCATAACTATTGCAGAAAAAAAAAAAACAAAGCACAAAGTCTGAATCGTTATCTTCTCTCCTACATGAATGAAACTCTATTGCAACGAAATACTACCACGAACTCTGTGTTGTCGTCTTCTCTCCTATAGGAACGAAACCCTACCATAACCAAAACAGATGGAAACGTGTATATCATTTGGAAATGTGTATATCATTTTTCTTATAATATATATCAATAATAGACATAAGGGTGTTATAGTCTAACAAAAAATATAAATCAGGAAAAAAGGACATTATGGAATAAAAGTATAAACACATGGAACTAATTAGGTTATAATTTTCCTTTGTGAACTTGTTGGGATAGAATACCTCTAAATGAGATTTATTAATAAAAAAACCCTTAACCGAACTTGCCAAAAGATCACAAAGACTACATAATAACCTTAGAAGAACAAACCCCTTGTTTATCACTCTTTAGAACCATTGTCAACCAAGACGGGGCATCTAGCATAGCTTCATGTATGCCTGGTAGATTTAAAGCATTTTTCGCAATAAGGTGTGCACATACATTCGCTTCATGCCAAATCTGTTGTAGCTCACACTACCAATCCTTTGTCAATAGTTCCCTAATCTCTTGATAGAGATTGAAGTTGGGGTGGGCAATGTTACTTTGTTGAATAGCATGAATCGCTTCGGCAGAATTTGTTTAAATGATAACACGGCGGTGTCTGTGAGCCCATGTCATATGTAATCCTTGGCAGATGGCCCATAGCTCCACAACAAGAATAGACGAACAACCCACATAGTGCATGAAGCCCATAAACCAATCCCCTTGAACAGATTGAATCAAACCTCCACAAGCAGCTTGTCTATTCTGGCGAGAAATAGCCCCCCCGACATTAACTTTCACCTAACCACCAAGGGAAAGAGTCCAAGCAATGGTGATAGTAAAAGAGCATTTGGTATGCAAAAATCTATCCTGATTTAATTGAACGTTCGCACCCTTCCCTTAATATAATCAATCGGTCGAAACGGTTCCTTAAAGTTAAGATCATGCAACTGCTTGTTGCGCCAATACCAAAGAGAAGATATGGCAGCCATAAAGAGTAATCCCCAATCACAAGCACATATGCTAGCCCAAGGAGGCTTGTCTAAATTAAAGTCAACCCACTATAGCACAGGTAAAGAAAAGAAAAGCAACTAGTGAGAGGAAGGAATGAGCTCCTACCAAATTTTCTTGGCCTGTGAACAGTCCCGTAGAGTATGTAGAGTTGTCTCCTCGAGTTGGGAGCAAATAGAGCACGAAGGATCATTATGCAACTGGCGTTTAAATTTCATGACATTTATGAGAAGACAAACAGTTCTAGGAAGCCAAGCAAAATGTTTCCAACGATTAGGGCCCATAGTACGCCAAATTAACTTCCAACTATCTTGAGGAGCAGTGGTGGTGTTTTGTTGTTGGAGACAAGCGTAAGTAGACTTTGTTGAGAATAAGCCCTTCGACGTAGGGCTAAGCAAGGAATTCGTGAAATTCATAATTCGATCTGGTCCAGTCCAATCCGATAAGTTTGGATTGGTTTTTTGAATCTGTGGTTCGGTTCTAAATTGAAAAATTAAAAATCCGTAGTCTATGGATCAGTTCTGGATTGAACTCCACGATTCCGAATTGGAACCAATTCGGACCGTATACAAATAGCCTATATTTATATTATACACCATCCCGCATAGTATCTTCTCTTATTCCATATGAAGCCTAAATCCAAACCTAAACCCTCATATATCTTCTTTTATTACTTTTGTTTGTTAGTTTTTAGTTTTAATTTGTAATGGTCTAAATACTTATGGTGGAAGTAGTTTTCTTATGGTTGTTTAAATTCTAGAACAGTATGTCGCTATTATGGATGGATTGGATTGGTTTCAGGATTTAAACGGATTGGATTAGTTCCAATTTTTTAGGAACTATAGATAACGGATTGGTCCTGATTTTACCTAATCCGGACCATGCTCACACCTACTTCGACGAGTGCTTCCAAGTAAAACAATCTGAGTTTGACTCCACTGGATGCACCACTACTGCTAGTAGAACTTCAAGTATTTCACTTGGCAACCATTGAGAGAGGTGATTCCAATCTCATTCAATTGTATCCAACTAGTAATCACACACAAACTTTGGCAATTCATCACTTGGGAGAAGGGAGTGAATGCATAGCTCAAGAGGCACCTCACCAATCCATAGATCAGTCCAGAAACGGATACTACGCCCATTGCCCACAGGCCATTTAATACCATCTTTGATCACTAAGGCCCCTTTAGAGATACTATGCCAAGTGTGAGAGGAATTCGAAGGGCAAGGATCCCAGAGTTGCTTACCATTAGACAAATATTTACTCTGAATCGCCTTAGCCCAAGGGGCTGATTCCTAAAGGACTCTCTACCCTAGCTAGGCTAGAAGAGCTATATTAATATCCTGCATCTTACGCAACCCCAGTCCTCCGTCTAATTTCGGTGAGCAAACAACATCCCGGGCAACAAGAGACATACAACGGTGTTGTTGGTCACCTTCCCACAAAAAGCGTTTGTGACATTTATCTATAGCAGTGCAAACCGAACTACAGAGAAGAGTAGATTGCATGGAGTAGGTAGGAATGGCAGAGGTGATTGATTGAATTAGAGTAGCTCGCTTTGCTAGAGAGAGTTGTCTAGCTAAAATATAAAGTCAAGGGAAAGACTATACTAAAAAGTTGGTTATAGGGTAAATTACACTGACACTCCTAAGATTTCTTTTTAATACAGATTCTCCTTTCACATTTGAAAAATTACATCTTTCTCTCTAAAGGTTGTAATCTCATTAATTGTCCCTTGAATTGTTAATGTCATGTCCTAAAATTTTCTAAATGATCATTTGTCCGTTTTTTCTACCATATCTTCTTTCTATTATCATGACTACATTTTACAACTTTTCATCATTAAATTATGCTTGAACATATTCTTATTGAGCGGTGATATATAAACATAAATTTTATATAGAATTTTCAAACACAATAATATATTTAATGGTGACCTTTCACTTTAAAACAAAATACCCATAAACATGATTTATATTTACAACAATATCACTATCACAACATTTTTATGATATTTTTTTGTATAAATTTTTATATGAATATAATTTTTCATTTTTATTTCCACCATTATATCTAGATTAGATCAATTTAATCTAGATATATTTAAAAAGTATAAAATTTGCACAAAAAACTTTAAAAAAATATTGAATACAACAAAATAAGATAATGTATTGAATTTTTATATTTATATATTTTTTTGTATTTGGTGAATTTAAAAAAAAGAATCACAAAAGATTATATTTCTCAAGTATATCTAGATCAGGTGTATCTAAAAAATTAAAAAAATTACTTAAGATATTTAAAAAATTCAGTAAAAAAAATACAAAAAATAAAAAAACTCAATTTTTTGTGTGAGTTAAACCAAAGAAGATATTTGTTATTTCTTTTGAAATGACATGAATAGAATTTCTGCATTATTTTATTATTTTATATATATAAATCCTAAGGGATAAATATGTTATTTTAATTTGACAAGGGGATAAGTGTAATTTTTTAAATGTAAGGAGAAAATTTGTATTAAACAGAAACCTCAGAAGGTGTCAGTATAATTTACCCTTGATTATAAGAAGGTTGTAAAAGGATCCAAGATGATTCTAGACATCTCATTTATTGTGTACTAGTTTATGCTCGTGCCTAAAGGCACAGTACAGTTAATGATGAGATCAAAATATAATTGAATATAAAATTTTTGAGTTGAAATGTATTTTATCAAATTGGTTGCTAAAAATTTGAGGTTAAAATATAAATACATGTCCGATTGATTTCGACTTTCAAATAAATTTGTAAAATTATCTGGGCATAAATGCACATGGTGTTTGTGTGTCGTGGGCTTTATCACCGAGGTGGGGAATAAAGTTCTGTTAAAAAAAAAAAAAAAACTCTTCATTTCAATATTTAAACAAATCACACCACCCCCATTCAGCTTGTTTGGTTTAAATTTTCAGGATTCACTTTTCAGAAAATTAAATTTTTTTATTTTTCGTGTTTTTTGTTGTTTTTTGTTTTTATTGAACTTTTTTAATATTCTAAGAATTTTTTTTAATTTTTAGATACGCCTAACATAAATACACTTAAAAAGTATAATATTTGTGAAAAAAAATCTTTTAAAAAATTCACTAAATATTAAAAATACAAAAAATATGAAAATTCAGTACATTTTTCATATTCTTGTGTATTTATTGAATTCAAAAAATTGAAACTAAACACACTGAATATTTTCCACAAGCAATTTTCAAAAAACTGGGTTTAAAAAAAAAACAACATTTACACCCACTTTTTTTTTTTTTTGAGTTTTTTTTTAGGGTCCCTGTTATTAAGATTTTATATCATAAAGGACATTCAATATTTTAATAATGTCTAAGTCCCTCAAATTGATTCAGAGAAAATTCAACTTCATAGAGAAAATCTTACCAGTTTCTCTGGACTTTCCAGAGAAATTTTGAAATTTTCTCAGAGCTTCCCTAGACTTCCCTGGCATTCCTTTCTCTCCAGAGAAATTTCCCTTCTCTAGCCTTTCCTAGACATCCTACTTCTGGCCTTCCTTGGCTTTTCCTTCTCTCTAGAGAAATTTCCCTTCTCTGGCCTTCCCTAGACATCCCATTTTCTAGAGAAATTTTGAAAATTTCTCTGGCCTTCCCTAGACTTCCCACAAAATAATTTCTCTGGCCTTCTCTGAACTTCCCACAAACCTCTTGAAATGTATTTGTGAAACAATATCAAACAGAACACAAATCAATTTCCATATCTAAATCGCAACAAATCGAAGTAAATCCTTAATTATAGACCTCTCAACTCCATACACATAGTGATTTTAGAGAACCAATCACACAAAACAAACACAAAATCAAAGGCTGTCTTAAATTGGTGATCATGATTTCGCCGATCTTCGCCGCGCTCAGTGTCGCTTCACCTTGAAACACCTCTTCAACTTGTGGAAATAACTTGTGATCCTTGAGCCCTAGATAGTTATTCGCTAAGCTCTTGAAGGAATTGAAATCACAAAGGGGAAAATGAATGTAAACATCGATTCGTCTTGGTCTAAGTATCAATGAATCAATTTGTTCTTTGTTGTTCAGCGTGAACACCATCACTCTGTCATCTCCGCAACATGAACTCATAAGGCCATCCATAAAGTTCAGTATACCGAACAAGTTGTCGATTTCTCAATACTGAAATCATGATCAGACGGCTCTGCAAGTAGGATTTGGAACCGAATCAGTGCTGAACAACCCTTCGAATCGGTATTGAAACGGTTCATAGTTGGTCAAATCACAGAGAGAGAGAGAGAGAGAGAGAGAGAGAGAGATGAATGGAGGTTAGGTCAGTGAATCGGAGAGAGGAAAGAAGAATTTGTTGGGTAGAAAGAGAAAGAGAGCGTGAATTTTCTCTGTGATATATAGGGGTAGGGTTAAGGGATCTTAGACATCACAAAATAATATTGTGGATCTCTTCTATCACAAAAAATGAGAGAGGGGCCTTAGATTAATTTTCTCATTTTTTTTTAATGTTACATTTCTTAATAAACAACCTTTTTTAATTTTTTATTTATTTAAATTTTGATTTCAACATTGTCAACCAAAATATATATACATATATATATATATATTTTTGAGAAATATTTTTTAACATAACCACATTCACAATTACAATTCCATTTTTAAATTACTTCACTTATCTACTGTTATTTTCTCCCCCAAACATAAAAACATTAGACATTGTCTTACCCGACTATTTGATAGTATTTTTTTAAAAAAATTCTTCTTTCCACTTCTTTCTTTTTTGTTTTCAAAAAATATTTTTCCAGCAAGATAAATGAACTGAAAAAATTGTCTAATCTTGTGTGATATAATTTATGTATGTATATATATACATAGATATATGTGTGCATGGGTGAATGTGTCCCCCAAAAAGTATATGAATATATATCAAATAAAATTTTTTTTTTTGTTTTTTTTTTGTATCGAGTGGTCGGCATAGGACAGAACCCACATGGGGTTGCCCACACTCATTTTTTTATTATTATTGTTTCGTTTCCCATATTTTCTGTCATTCTCCCCCACACCTCTCTCTAACTTCTAGAGAGATAAAGTCCAACTCTCCCTCTCTGGTGACAAACTCTCTTTCTCTAGCGAGTCAATGTCTCTTTCCCCCTGATCTCTTAATATTTTTGAATACAACAAACTTGTGAATTTTTTATTTTATTTATGGAATCAGAAAACAAAATCCAATTTCTACATTTTTTTAGTTTTCTTTTAATCTCATTTTTTTCCCCTCTTTAAAGCTTACAATAGATTGCAATAAAAACATAAATAAACACACAATAAATCCATCACAGAAATCAAAAGCTAAAAAAATCAAAATCTAAGAAATCAAAGAGATGGTCTCACGGTTCTTTCCATCTTCCACTATTCATTCTCTCTCTTCCTATTATATTTCCATCTTCTCCCACTCATTCTCTTTCTACCTATGAGATACATATTTCCTTCTCTCTCTTATCTCATTCTCTTCTCTCATCCCCTCTTAGATCAAATAACAAACCCTTTATCTCTTTTGTTCAATCTCCCTCTTGAATGTTGGTGGACAGTCACAGAGTTGTTATGGCATGGCGACGACGATGATGAGCAGCAGTGGTGGCGATGATTGGAGGTGATGAGCAGGACCATGGCTAGTTCACAAGAAAGTCCTGGGAAAGAGATGTGTTGTCATCGGAGAGAGATGTGCCGGTGGTGTAGTGGGAAGTGAGGCTGGGAGACAATAGAGAGAGAGAGAGAGGAGAGAGAGAGAGAGAGATGGGGTGTTTTGAAATTTGAAAATTGGAAAGTGAGGTTGAGAGACAAAGAGATGAGAGTTTATAGAGAGAGTGAGAGATGAGAGTGGTCTCTCTTCTTGGGGGAAGAAAGTAAGTGAATGTGTTTTGAAATTTGAAATTTGAGAAAGTGAAGTGAGACTTAAGAAAGAAAAGAGGAAGGATGAATGGGCGGGAAGTTGAAGTAGAGTGACAAAAAGAGTCTCATCTCTATCGTCCATCTCAAACAAAAATGAATTCTAACCATTCAAATGCCCTAGTATGACAAATGTGCCTAGGACAAATTTAAAATCCGTCTGCCATATTGTAACAACCCTCGTCACTGTTTACCGAATAAGCACTGATTACCGATAAACCGAGCTAATTATGACTGATAAGTGAACTGAATAAATTACTGAACCGACTGACTGAAACTGGAACTGAATTGATCAAGTATACCTACTGTATTGCATATTCTATCTGTTTGATTGATTATTTATCTGTTCATGTTTTATGTTTAAACTGCTAATTGAAGGCCTTATCGGCGGCCGAACCGTAAACTGATTGATGTTTTAGGATCATTAGAATTTATATGATTTTATGGTGTATTTGCTCAAAATGTGATTTGGTATGATTAAATTAGATTAACTATTGATAAAATGCAAAGTTGGCTTTATTTACCAAACTAGCCCTTAGTGGGCCACTATCCTAGACACATTTAGAGGCTTGCATACATTGAATCAAAACATTCATCAGCTTCATTTCCTTGTTCCCACCGAATTTAGAGAGAGAGAAAGTGAGAGAATTGTGTTTTCTTCTTGTTTAGCTTGGAGACTTGGAAATTTGGAAGAGTAATTGCATATTTGAACTCCATACCTTTTAATCAAGACCTAGGTAAGAAAATTCAACCTTTCATTCATGTATTTGAGCTTGTTCATGCTTAGTTCTTGAGCCTCTAGTGATTAGAGCCTTTTTATTGGTCCATATGTGTTGGATTAGAGCTACATGGTTGCATGCATGTCTATATATTGAAGTTTGGAGGTTGTAATACATCATTCCTCACATGCATGTTCATAATGTTGTTGTAACTTATATTGTCATCATGTTTTTGAAGAATTTGAGCTCATTTGAGCAAACATTGAAGCTTGGAACTGTTTTAAACTCATGCATGTCATGTTTATAGCATGTTCATGAAATTGGTTTGAAATTAGGTTGAATTAAACACCCTTGGGCTTTGATTTCTTAAATTGAGCTTTGAATCACGTTATTCTATGGGTTTGCAAGAGTTTTTCCAGAAAATAACCCAAGAGGATCAAAAATATTGCTTTTGAACTTAGTTTTGAGCTTGGGACTCAAATCTGGAATTTCCAGATTTTGGTTGTCCGCTCGAGCGGGGGAAGTGCCGCTCGAGCGGGAAAATCGAGCTCCCAGCATCTTGCACTGCGCATCAGTCCACTCGAGCGGAGTATTGGGCGCTCAAGCGGAGGACTGGGTGACACGCTCGAGCGGGCGTCGAGCGGAGATTTCACCTATCCAGTACTTTTTGGTCCGCTCGAGCGGGGATGTTGCCGCTCGAGCGGGGACCTTTGTTTGCTTGTCCGCTCGAGCGGGGAAACCTGCGCTCGAGCGGGAATCTGTTTCACTGGAATTTCTGGAAATGTTTTCTGAATACATCTTTGCATCCTCATCTCATCCTAGGCATTCTTAGGCCTAGTTTAAGGCATCTTAATGAGGATATAGATGTAGAACACACCAAGGCAATTAGAGGTTAAGTTATTATCTTTCCCAACTGTATAGCTTAGTGTGTTCGATCTGTTAACTGTGTAGGGTTGACGACTGGGGAGACACGCTCTAGCACATTGTAGCCCAAACTCTGTGAGTAACAATTGTGTAAAGATATGTTCAAATGATTATCTTCTGAAATACTGAACTGAACTGTTTACTGAATTGATATTGTTGACTGTATGAATGTATGTCCTATATTCTAAACTGTATTGTTGCATCCTTAGCAACTACTGTTTACTGTTACTGCTACCGTTTGAGAAATCTCTGCCATCGACGGTCTGTGAACGGATGGCCCCACCGACGGTCTATGAACGGGTGGATTTATCTAATCGATTCGGTTCCCATGTTGGAACCACTACTGTTTACTGATTGATGGCCATCAATTATTGTTCGGTCTTTTAAGACCTACCGTTTACTGTACTGCTATGCTAATGGATGTACCACATATCACTGAATGACAGATATACTGAATCAATGAACTGTTTTCATTACTGTAAGGACATTCATTCTTAACTCCTTTATGCATTATGTTATTCACTGGGCTTTAGCTCACTGCTCATATATATATGTAGGTGTTCAGGCACCGGATCAAAGCTAGAGGCGTCGGAGTAAACTCCAGTTTTGTCAAGCCAACCAACGTGCCTCACTGCGAGGTTCCGAGCCTATCATGCTAAGGCTTAGGGGTGTTTGAGTATTTCCCCTTTTTGCACTGTCTCACTGCTTTGTAATAACCGAATGGATTGTATAGACTGAATGTTTACTGTACTGTTGAGTGGGGATTAAGTCCCTGTTTCACTGAATGACTTGTATGTATATGTACTGTTCTGTGAATATGTATGAAAAATCTTTTTGGCATACAGACTGTCACAGCTCATTGGACATTATTTTATTACTGTGTTGGCTTCCGCCAGGCCCTGTACTCTGTTCTATTGTATTACTGTTAAGCAGGCCTTCGGTAATCTCGGATTATTGGCCGATTACGGTGCTAAACCCATAGGGCCGGGTTTGGGTCGTGACACATATTGTATAGATTTATAAGGAATGAAGACTCATTTGTCTAACATCCATCCATCCATCCATCAATCCACAGTGTAAAATTCTCTCTGTAGTGAATATATAAGGACGTCTCATTTGACAACTTCACATTGTAGCTTAAAAGTTCAAAAGTTATTAAAAATATTAAAATATAAATAAATATTAAAAACTCAAAAATTTATTTTCATTTACTTTACTTTTTGCAAATATTTTCGTAAAAAAAAAAAAAAAAATCAAAATCAAAAAGTCATCTGGATAGTCATTTGTTGGACTAACTTAGGTCAGGCAGAACCAATGTTTGTCCACACTTACTAGATATCATTTGTTGGACTAGCTCTCGCCAATGTACCAAAAAATAAATTATGTAAAATACAATATTTTATGTATTTTCATCTTACAACTCCAATATAATTTTATTTTATTTTTCTTTAGGTACTTCAGAGAAGTTGGAAAAGTTTTGGACAAACAATAAACAAGAAAAACAAAGGTAAACAAGAAGCTTAGTGTCTCTAATATTCCCTTCCTAGCAGGTCTGCTACCACAAAACTTCTAACTTCTTCTGGAGCATCTTCCATCACAAGAAGGGGGTCATCCTGGTCTCAACACCAAGCTTGGCAAGTTTGTCAGCACATTGATTACCTTCTCGCAAAATATGTTAAATTGTGCATCTATATCTCTTAAGGAGGTGTTTCGTGTCACCACTAGACTTCTAAAGGAAGAGTTGGCAACATAATTTCCATTAATAAGATCAAAAGCCATAGTAGAGTCAGTCTCTATCACCACATTAATGTAGCCTTTCTCAAAGATGATATATGCCCCATAATTCAGCCTCCAGATTTGTGCATTCTTCTAGTTTACCGAAATAGCCGCAAAGCCATATTCCAGTTTCATCTTTAAAGAGTCCTCCAGATTCACCTTCGCTTAGATCTCCTTGAGAACTTCCGTCTATATTCAACTTGATTTTCTTGCAGAAGGCATATACCACTTGATTAGTTTAGGGCTACACCTAGGGGTTGTAATAGAAGATTGAAAAGCCTTAATAATTTCATAAACATATCTATTGATGAGGTATAAACTCCTTTGCCAAGGCTGGATAATATTGTCAAAAACTTTAGAATTTCTATCTTTCTAGATTTGCCAAAGAACAACAGAAAAAATAACCTTCCAAATAGCATTCAGAATAGAGTGAATTTTTCTTTTAAGGTTGGATTCAACCCAACTATTACACGGATTCTATGTATCTCAAACCAATCATCGTAAATGAGATTTTTCCAAATGATGCTTGCATGAGGACATGAATAAATGATTCAAGTCTTCCAACACCTCAATACATCTAGGACAACTTGCCGTGCAATATGAGCCACAAAAAACCCTTAATATTCAAACGTCAAAAATGGTGTACGAATAGAATTACTCATCACAACTATGTTAGCTTAGTGGGAGATAAGATTTATCCATTTTGTTTTTTTGTTACTTTTTATTGGCCAATGATATTGTTACATTTAATGACTTTTTTCGGTAAATGACACTACAATATATAAGACTTTTAGCAACCACTTATTTTGGTCCCTAAAACCATTATTTTGATCTCTAAATGTTTTTTGTGAAAAAATTATATTCATCACCCAAAAAGTCGCTAAAAATGCGTCTAGAAGTCAAAATTGATTTTTAGAGACCAATTTTCAAAAACGCGGCTAAAAGTGACAATTGGCGACCAATTTTATACTGCCACAAAATGTTTGATTTTGCAGAACTAAAACATTTCGTCGCTAATACTTCATCACAAAATGTCCCAATTTGGTTGCGAAATACAAAATAATGACATTTTTAACAACAATTATTTTTGGTTGCTAAGGATAAATGACTTGCCATATATTTTTGTCACTAAAAGTCAGTTTAAAAAACATTTTATAACCATTAATTTGATAGCTAAAAATTCGCAAAAATTAAATTTATCATCGAACCATAAAATTAAAAAAATAAAAAATAAAAAAAAAATTGACATTCACACATCAAAGCATTCTATTCACAAACCATAATGAGTACATAGAAAGTAAAATTTTACAAAAAATTTAAACAAACTAAATTGCACCTTTAGAAATGGATATATATCTTTTACTCACTGATTCAATCTTGTAAAGCAAAAGTAAAACAATAATATCAATTAAATCGTTGTGATAAGGTCAAAGAACAAGGAGCAAAAACGAATACAAAAATCAACAAAGAAAAAGACAGCAAAACAATTTATTCAACTGATAACAAGTGAAATTTACAAGAAGCATGCATCCCTCAGCTGAATCAAATCAGAAACAAAGCGAATATAAATCTACCTAATACAAATATAGACTAAAAGGAAAGAAGCAAGAAGCAAAAAATTGATCTCTTTATGCATCAAAAGAAGCACAACCCAAATCAAAGAAAAGACCAAATAACCCCAAAACACAAAAGAAAATTGATTAATTGGCGAAGAAAAAAACAGAAATAAATAATAGGTGTTTCTAACTTAATTACCTAGGTTGCCTCAATCTCCAATTCTTGCTTCTGAATGTTGAAATGCATCATGCATAGGAAGAATAAATCTGATTTATCAAAGAATGACTTGTGTAATTGCCTATAAATTAAAGCAATAAACATATGGAAACACAAAGGCATCAAAATTCATATTCATTAACAACAAAATTTAACTTCAACAGAGTCCTACTTGTCTCAATTGTTGAAGCTACCATTGAATGTGAAATGACTGAAATATTGAGTGAGTTTGTTTGTTTGTTTTGCGTGTTTGTTTGTTTGTTTTTTTCTTTTGTTGTTGTTGTTGTTGTTGTTGTTGTTGTTGTTGTTGTTGTTGTTTTTTTTTAACAAGTCCTAACCCAACATTGAGTATATGTACTGGATGACTTAAATCATTTGCACAGCCTAGATATAGGTAGCACTCAGCAATGCATTAAAACCATTCCCATGATGTGTGTGTGTGTGTTAGTTCAAAAAAGATGTCATAGCTACTAAGTAAAGTTAAATATTAAATTAAAAAAAATAAAAATAAAAATTATGGAAACTATATATCAATAAAATTATTTACCTTTGCTTCAACATTAAGAAAAGTTGCATCTTGAAGATTACCTATTTCAACCTGTTAAGAAAACACTACAGCTTAAAAGCTATAACAAATTGATTTAGTAAGAATCATTGGTAACCCTGGTTAAGACTACAGATTTTTTATTTTATATTTTTTGTGTATCTCGAAATGATGTCTTTTTGTCAGCGAAACCTATAACAACTCAGTCAAATGTGTTCATATGCCATCTAAGAGACAACATATTTTCGGGAAACTAATAGGGAGGTTATCCTCACTAGATAGGCATGACCCCCATAGTGAAGATGAGCAGGAGCAACTTTGCAAAAGAAAAGAAATGAATAAACTCACAGAAGTTAGAGTCTCTGGCACACAAAAAATAGCCTGTATATCCCCATGATTCACAATATACTTAATAGCATCTGGCCCTGAAGATAACAAAAAAGGGTCACAAATTCAACTTTCAGACTCTCTAAATTAGGTGGGATGACATTTGAATAGACTACTCACCAAGAGTGTCATACAAAAGGACTAAGATATACGAATATACTGAGCACCCATGATCCACAAAGTAACAATCTTTAACCAGTGTTTTAAAACACTGATCTCAACCTCTTGAAGCAACAACAAACCAACATTACAAACACAATAGGCCAGATCAAGTAACTTATTAAGCTATTTTGACCAAAAATATGAAATAAAAAAAAATTAACAAAATAAATAACAAGAAGAGACCTGTTTGCAAACATTGTTGTAGAGCTCATCTGCGGAAACTCCATCATGGATCAACTAATTGAAAATGTTATCACAAGATTTTGATAGGTGTGCCACACTCCGTGACTTTCATACTCTGCATGAAGGAATATAAAACCAAATAAAATGCCCCCAAAATAATACAAATAATCCAACTTATAAGAGAAATGAGCATAATAGAATTGGTATACTTTCATTCATCAGAGTTCATATTACCAACAAAAAAAAAATGATACATGCAATATACATTCATAAATATTCATTCTGAATCTATAGCATGTAACACCAGTTAATAACAACAAAATAAATGCCCTACGGGCTTACATCTTTCCAAGACATTATTTAGTTACAACAAAAGAGAGTTATAAGCTTTGTACATATATAAAGCCCTTGGCTTGAATAAACATGTAAACACAAAATACAAAATAGAGCCTCCAACTCCTAGGTCCTCCCAAGCTACGTTCTTGGAGGAAATATGTCACCAGTACTTGAAAATGGTTTCCCAAATAGGGTGAGCCAAAACCCAGTAGAAACAGTCTATCACAATATATGAGGTTTAACTAAGATATAAGTGTTAGAGACATATTCAATATTTATGACAAACGCACATTCTTCACATGACCACATGGTATCGATATTCACATCTCAATCCCTTTCCGTTTATTCATGTCAAGTTAATCCATTCTATTTCTATGCCAAGTTTACAATTTTCCAAATAACCCAACTGAGGCTACAACTCAGTAGTTCTCAATCAACATATCCATCATACAAGTACTTCAATCTTGCCATTTTACAGAAATTTCTTTGCGGGATCAGCACCCATGTATACATATGATTTTGGGACTTTCACCCTGGACACTCCGGCCAACTTAATTTTAAATGAAGTTCATCTTCTATCTTCTCCTAAAACATGGAGTACATCCCCTTTCTTCTCCCAAAATATTATATATATACAATGTATTTAAAGGTACCGTCATATTCAATGACTATCAATTATAAATATTCAATGCCTCAACATACTGTCATATTCAATGACACAATTAAATGATTAGTTTCAATTTACCTAATCCTCATGCAATTCCTACAACAATCATAGCTATCCTCCACCGATAGCCCAATACAGATATTTCTAAATAGATATTCAATCTTTATAACAGATAATTCATCACATTTTCATAGGTGAGTGATTAAACAAATCCAACAGCACCATTCATCTATACTTTTCCCTAATTTCACATTTTCCATGCCAATTTCATTATTTGTGCAAAATAATTATTCAAGACATATTAGGACAAATCTTCCCCCTTTTCAAATATTAAATCAAAGGCTAAAATCCACTATTTTAACATAAGATAACTTCATATCCACAATCCCATAATCATTTATGTAGCACAATCATAGAAACCCCTCTTTTCAATTTGAATCCAAACCCTAGGTTCACTCAAAAACTCCCCAAATCTCACCACTTATACATAACAACAAATAACTAGGTTAAAAATCATATCAAGGTGTAGAATATCCCTACCTTAAGTGTAGAAGCCCAAAAGAGAAGTAAAGAAACCTCAAAGACGCCCAAACTCAACTTTATTCGGATCAAATGGAAGCCCACGGGATGCTCTATCTTTATATCAAAGAGAGTAGGGAAGAGAGATCCTTAGATCTTGGTGTATTTGTAGAGAGAAGTCGAATTTTAGAGAGAGAAGGAACTGATCTAGGGTTTTGGGGTGAAAAGGTACCAAAAAGTGATGTAAAAATGAGCTACTGTGAACTGATATATGCGATGCTCGCTCGAGCAAAGGAGTTGTCGCTCGAGCGACCAGACATAATAAGTGTCCTCGCTCCAACGCAAGAAGTGTCGCTCTAGCGCAGAATACAAATTCCCAGAAGTTTTGCACACAGAAGACCGTCGCTCGAGCGCAAGAGTTCTCGCTCGAGCGAACAACAACGCCCTCCCAAAATCTCTGCAGACCTGAGAAAATACAAGGAGATTACAAAGCTCGTACTAGCGAAGAAGCTAAAATCTGAGCAATAACAATCTAGACCAACTAGCAACCAACCTGTTCCAAACACACCCAAAACATCCCAATACTCAATCTCAAAAAGTGTAAGGAAGAAAAGACCTGGATAACAATATTAAACCATGAAACCCGGGTTCAGGATGCAACAATAGTCAGGTCAAAACCGAGATCGCTATAACCTCTCCCCTTAAAGAATTTTGTCCCCGAAATTATAAATCATGTTTCAAAGTCATGTTTAGCCAATTTCTAAAATGATTACAAATCAATTCTCATCATCATGACTCACCTACCGGTCATTCAATCCCTCCACATGAGGAACAAATTCACAATATATATCTCAACATATTACCAATATGCATCTCCCATAGTTTTAACCAATTTCAATACGTATACCTTATATTTCAAAAACATGTTCAATGTTTATGATAAATTCGTATTCGCAAAACTTAAACAACATATGCAATGTTCATATTAAGCTTGCAATTTTGAAACATATTCAATATATACAATGTTCGCATAATTCAAATCATATACAATGTCTTTACAGTTCATGAACAAAACTTAAATCTCAACATATACTCAAACATCAACAAATAAGTCCGGATATTTCTCACGAACTTCCAATTCACGCTCCCAAGTTGCTTCCTCAATCCTGTGATATTTCCATAATACTTTGACCAAGGGAATTGTCTTGCCTCGCAAGACTTGATCCTCTTTATCCAAGACTCTCACTGGTCTCTCCTCATACGAGGCATCCTCATCTACCTCTAAGTCGGTCCAATCCAACACGTGGGATGGATCCGCTCATACTTCCGAAGCATACTAATATAAAACATGTCATGCACTCCGAAAAGTTGTGGTGGCAATGCCAAACAGGAGGCAACCTCCTCAATCCGCTCAAAGATCTCAAAAGGGCTAATAAACCGAGGGGATAACTTCTCACTCTTCCCAAATCTTATAAGACCCCGCCTAAGTGATATCTTCAAAAAGACACGATCTCCCACCTCAAAAGACAAAGGTCTCCTCTTACGGTCGGCATAGCTTTTCTGAAGACTCTGAGTCGGAACCAACCCCTTACGAATAAGTGACACTTTCTCCGTCGTTTCCCGAACCAACTTTGGGCCCAACAAAGGTGCATCACCCACCTTGACCCAACACACAGGAGATCTACACAGTCGGCCATACAAGGCCTCAAACGGTGCCATGCCAATACTTGATTGGAAGCTGTTATTGTAGGCAAACTCCATTAAGGGTAAGTGTCTCTTCCACGGCCCCTTAAAATCAAGACACAGCCTTGAAGCATATTTTCAAAGATCTGAATAGCACGCTTGGACTGACTGTCAATTTGAGGATGATAAGCAGTGCTAAAGGTCAATCTAGTACCCAAGGCATTCTGTAAGCTCAACCACAGCTGAGCTGTGAATCGTGGATCTCTATCCGAAACAATCATCACAAGGACTCCATGCAACCTCACTATGTCCCTAATATAAAGATCGGCAAGATAGTCTACCAAATCATTTGCTCGCATAGCTATAAAGTACGCCGAACTGGTCAACTACCGCCCAAATGGCATAACTACCTCGTTGAGTCCTCGCAAGGCCCACAACAAAATCCATAGTGATATGCTCCCACTTCCACTCGGCTATAGGCAAGGGTTGTAACAAACCTGCTGGCCTCTGATACTCGGCCTTCACTTGCTGACAAGTAAAACACTTCGATACAAACACGGCTACATCCTTCTTCATACCCCTCCACTAGAACTGGCGACTAAGATCATGATACATCTTTGTACCTTCCAGATGCACCGCAATGCACGAATGGTGAAACTCTCGGAGTACTTCCTTTCGGCAAGACTCTGGCACGAACAAGCAGTCCCGATATCTCACACTCTAGTCAGGATACATAGTCAAGCCCTTCTCTACCCTCCCACTAGAGATTTTCTCCCAAAGGGATTTTGCCCCAAGGTCACCCTTTTGCACTTCTAACACTAGATTCACAAGTGTAGGTTGTGCAACCATTGAAAATAAGGCTGCAGACTCAACAGAGACGCCTAGACACAAGTCAAACTCACCAAGAGTACCCAACATTTCCCATTTCCTGATGGCGATACAAGCTACACTGCTAATTGACTTCTTACTCAATGCATCAGCCATAACATTAGCCTTCCTGGGATGATAATGAGACTCAAAATCATAATCCTCTATGAACTCCATCCAACTCCTCTGCCTCAAGTTCAAGTCCTTCTGTGTAAACAGATACTTCACACTCTTATGATTAGAAAACACCTCAAATCTCTCACTATACAGGTAGTGCCTCTAAATCTTCAAGGCAAAAATCACTGCTGCCAACTTTAAGTCATGAGTAGGGTAATTCCTCTCATGAGTTTTCAACTGCCGCGAGCCATGGGCTACTACCTTCCCTTCTTGCATCAAGACACAACCCAAACCTTCCCGTGAAGCATCACAGTATACTGAATAGCCCAAACCCCTCTCCAGAATAATCAAGATTGGAGCAGTGGTAAGTCTAATCTTAAGTTCTTGGAATGACTTCTCACAAGTCTCACTCCACACAAATTTGATCCATTTCCTCGTCAATCTAGTCAAAGGTGAGGCTAGTCTAGAGAAATCCTTCACAAACCGATGGTAATACCTACCTAACCCCAAGAAACTATGGATCTCAAAAGCATTCTTAGGTTGTGCCCAATCTTGCACTGCCTCTATCTTGGATAAATCTACAGTCACCCCTTCGTCGGACACCACATGCCCTAAGAACTTAACCTCTCTCAGCCAGAATTCACACTTTCCAAACTTAGCATATAGCTTATGGGCTCTAAGTAACTCAAGCACCACTCACAAGTGTTCTTCGTGCTCCTCCTCAGAGGGTGAGTAAATCAAGATGTCATCCACAAAGACGACCATGAGACGGTCTAAGAACTCTCAGAAGATTCGGTTCATCGGATCCATAAACACAGCAGGGGCATTGGTTAGCTCAAAAGGCATCACTAAAAACTCATAATGGCCATACCATGTATGAAATGTCGTCTTCGGGATATCCTCTTCCCTTACTCTCAACTGGTGATAACCCGATCTCAGGTCTATTTTAGAGAAACAACAAGACCCTTTCAACTGATCAAAATGGTCATCTATACGAGACATTGGGTATTTGTTCTTACAGTTACCTGGTTTAACTTCCGGTAATCAATACAAATTCGCAACGCTCTATCTTTCTTTTTAGCAAAGAGAGCCGGTGCTCCCCAAGGTGATGTACTAGGAGCGAATAAAACCCATATCTAATAATTCTTCGATTTGAATCTTCAACTCACTCAACTCAGCAGATACAAACCGATATGGTGCCATAGAAATCGGTGCCGTGCTAGGCACTAAATCAATAGAGAACTCGATCTCTTGATGAGGTGGTAAACTAGTAAGATCCTTGAGAAAGACATCTGGATATTCACAATCCACCCTTAGCAACTCAACCCGAACTTCATCTCACTCACCACCTAAAAAGCTAGTAAGAAGACAACTAAATTCACTACGCCCATATGGATCATATACTGGTGATATGACTCTATCCACCCGGTCCCCTAAGAAATAAAAGTAATCACTGCTCAAGGTATATACAGTCACCCTCTAATGGTAACAATCTATAACAGCTTGGTATGACGATAACCAGTCCATACCCAAAATAACATCAAAACTAGACATGTCAAGCAATACAAATGCAAAAGGTAATCGACGACCTGCAATCTCAATGTCATAACCTCGACATCTGTGTTTCAAAATAACCTCACCACCAATAGGTGACTCTACACAAATAGGAGATGCTAACTGTGCCAACTCCAACCCCAAAACCGATGCAAATGCAGACGAGATAAAAGAATGGGATGCACCCATATCAATCAACACACTGGCAACTAAATTGCAAAACAAGAAGGTACCTCTCATTACTGAAGGAGCAGGTACAAGATCCGGCGCTGTAACAGTATACACATGCCCCGTAGGTCTCTACTCAACCTGCTCACTCCTCAGAGCATAAGTCTGATGCACTAACTGAGCTGAAGAGGCTCCCTGATTGGCCCTCGAGGCCTATGCTGATTGTGCAGGTTGGTGACTCTGTGTCTGCCTCGAACCAGACGCACCAGATGTGCCACTCAACTGTGGGCAAAACCTTTTCAAGTGTCCCGCCCGCCCACACTGATAATAAGTGAGTGGCTGGCCTCTCCCTTGACCTTGGCCTTGAGAACGAGCCAAAGACGATGCTGCTCATTGCCCTCCTTCCCTTTACGGGCAAGCTGGAGACTTGTGGCCCAACTGACCACATTTGAAACAAGTGACGTCTCCCTGACCACTCCTCCCAAAACCTGAACTTGGTACTGAAAAAGTGGACCTCGATTGGGCTCTCTAGGACGATTGTGGGTTAGAACCCCTCTACCTCTTACTGTCCTCCTCAATATCATGACTCCTCCTAGAGCTCCTTATTCTCTCCGCCTCCACAAGGCGCCCATAATCTCTAATCATGGATCCGGCCAATCTAAACATGAGTCTAGTCCTTAACCGCTTCTCGAACTCCAGACAATGGCGTTCCTCAATCGCCACTAACTTCAATGCAAACCTCAACAAACTGGTGAATGTGGCCTCAAACTCGGCCACCAGTGTGTTCAATTGCACCACCAACTTGGAGAATTGGTCCCTCAACTTCTCCTTTACTGTAGCAGGTAAGTACTTGTCTTGGAAGGCGTCGACAAAAGCCTCCTAAGTTCCTCCAATGCGCCCTTGCGCATACTTCTACCACAGACCTGCGTCTCCCTTCAGTTGGAAGGACGCCAAGGTCACTCTCAAGCCCCCGTCTTTGATGTCGAGCATCTCAAATGTCTTTACCATCTGTTCTAGCCACTCGTCAGTCTTTAGTGGCTCCTTGGGATCACTGAAAAACTCGTTCGGATTTGACCGAAATAACTCTCTTTTCAAAAAAGATAGCCCTGCTTCAGCTACTTGGGCCTAGACTTGATTCTTAGCCTTGAGAATGTCTATAGATTCCATCAATGCTCTGGCCATTTCACAGGCTAAGGCACCCATGGCCTGTTGATCCAATTGGTTCGGCCACATTGGCCTGACCAACTCCTTCCTCTTGTGCCGAAATATCGTCCGATATGGGTAACTCATGCCTTCTAGGCTTACCACGCCTACCACCACTACGTCCTGACATCCTAATAAAGGTAACACAGAGATTAGCATATTCACAAATGTGCCGAAGCTAACTCACTCGTGTTCTAATGCGTTGAACAACAGTAATTCACTCTAAATAAGCACGTAGTCATGTAAACACATACGAATTTCATTTTTAGATAATGATTGTCTTGCGACGTTGTTAGAGTTCCAGCTAGAAATGACAGTGATCAAGTGCCTTTCCAACAAGACTCCCAAAAACCCGTGGACTAGATCAACATCTTAGATAGTAAATCTCATACCCATATAATCACATAAGCATACAATACATACTAACATCTCAACTAAGCGAGACAAACCCATTGTGGTAATAACCACTTCCCACGTACCCAAAGTATTCAAACCCGGTATGCTCTGATATCAAGTTGTAACGCCCCCAAAATAATACAAATAATCCAACTCATAAGAGAAATGAGCATAATAGAATTGGTATACTTTCATTCATCAGAGTTCATATTACCAAAAAAAAAAAAATGATACATGCAATATACATTCATAAATGTTCATTCTGAATCTATAGCATGTAACACCAGTTAATAACAACAAAATAAATGCCCTACGGGCTTATATCTTTCCAAGACATTAATTGGTTACAACAAAAGAGAGTCATAAGCTCTGTACATATATAATGCCCTTGGCTTGAATAAACATTTAAACACAAAATACAAAATAGAGTCTCCAACTCCTAGGTCCTCCCAAGCTACGTCATTGGAGGAAGTATGTCACCAGTACCTGAAAATGGTTTCCCAAATAGGGTAAGCCAAAGCCCAGTAGAAAAAACTTATCACAATGTATGAGGTTTAACTAAAATATAAGTGTCAGAGACATATTCAATATTTATGACAAACGCACATTCTTCACATGACCACACGGTACCGATATTCACATCTCAATCTCTTTTCATTTATTTATTTCAATTTAATCCATTCTATTTCTTTGCATAAGCCAAGTTTACAATTTTCCAAATAACCTAACTGAGGCAACAACTCAGTGGTTCTCAATCAACATAACCATCATACAAGCACTTCAATCTTGCCATTTTACGAAAATTTCGTCCGCAGAATTGGCACCCATGTATATATATGATTTCGGCACTTTCACCCTGGACACTCTGGCCAACTTAATTTCAATGAAGTCTACCCTCTATCTCCTCCCAAAACATGGAGTACATCCCCTTTCTTCTCCCAAAACATTATACATATATAATGTATTTTAAAGGTACCGTCATATTCAATGACTATCAATTGTACATATTAAATGCCTTAACATACTGTCATATTGTAGACGTCCCCGAACATCCCGGGAGGGAATCCCGTTTTGTTTATTGAGGCTTACTACAATTCGGACTCAAATGTCACGGTTCTGAATCTAATCTCACAATGTGTGATGTGAGATTGATAAATCACCAAAGAGTCCAAATCCGGCAAATCGTTTTGGAAAACTAATTTTTGTAAGGAAGTGCCAAACATGGACTGCTTTGCCAGATACAGAGTCGCTACCTAAATATTTTATTTTTGGGAAAATTTAGGAAACCCTGACTCGTTGCCTAAGGTCACGTGTCCGTCATCACCAAAGTTGCCTCGGCTCGGGAACTTGGGTACGATTGGGGAAGGTCAGCTATGAGCACCCCCGCTCGCCCGATCAAAGATCGGCCTCTACTAACCATGATATCTAGTTTTGAAAACATTATGCGTTCTTATTCCGGTTATTAGCCTAGATTTACTATGTGATGCGCACAGCATACAAGTATAGACTAGATTGCCTAAGTTGGAACAAAACATCGCATATCCGTTTGTTTTGAAAATGGATTGAAGTTTGCTACTCGCAAGTGGGCTAAAACACGGGTTTCGATGAATTATTCCAACTCAAGCAACCCAACCTTCACCCACAGGCATTCAGGTAGTTCTATCACATAAGCAAATAGCCTCATGGCAAGCATGCTATCATGGCAATCACTCACACGCATGCAAGGATGCTAAAGCATAAGCACTTACCAAGTACTCTGAGCTAAAACAGGAACTAGTTAGTAATCAATGCATGATCCTAGTTCATGTTAAGATGGCTAATGCAACACATGCAAGATGCAACTAAGATAGGCTCGGCTATTCTAAGATGGCATATGAGATGCTACAAATAACAGGTATTCAATTTGGAATTGAAATGCGATGCAGTTAGTATGATGCGCCGAGCCCGGTGCATGCAAGACAGATGAATGGATGCAAATATGCGAGCATAAGTATGCTAACTAAAACATGCCCTAAACTAACCATTGAAAGCATGTAAGTAAAAGAGAGAAAGACGTGGGGTTGAAAGACATTCACACACTCACGCACACTTATTACACAATTGCCCTCTCTCGGAGGGTCCAAATAATAATACAAACCGAATAAATAATTAACTACCTTAGCTAATTAAATATTACATAACACTTAATCAATTAACAAATTAATTAAAAAATGTCTAAATATGAAACTAAAGAGACCGCCGTAGCTCCGCCTCGGAATGCGTGGATGATGCATGCTTGATTCGCCTTGCTCGGAAACCCATTGCCATGCCAAAAGTTGCCTTTGTTTACACTGCCTTGCTCCTCTGAAAATTATGAAAGTTTCCAGAACCCTTCTAAATCACTCCCTGAGTGTTGTAGGATGTCACCGACCAAGGTATAGTGCCACCGGCTGTGGGTAAATGATCACCGACCAAAAGTTGTGCTCTCGACCAAATTTATTTTGCCGATCGGCACTAAGAACTGCCGGTCGGCCAATTCTTCCTGCAGAATCCTGTATTTGCTGCAGGAGAGGGCAAACAAGGCATGGCTAGGAATTTACAAGACTATGTGTGCACAGCCACCCTCCCTCCCTATCATGCTATGGACTCGAGGGAGTATGACTCTCGACCCTCGGGCCACCAATCACGCATTTCGATGCATGATGGCCAATGAGCCAAGTGTGCAAATTAGTGTGAAATGAATGCAACAAAACGGATGAATGCCTCACACTCTATCATGTTGGATCAAGAGTGACGGCGACCGAGGATTGAGGCACGTTTCGTCACTTTGAGTACGAAACTTCCCTCAATCCTTGTGTTTGGTTTGACACCCCAAACTAAACACAATGTAATGTATGTATGCAATATGGCTCAAGTATGTACATGAGGCTAAGGTAACAAGCATGCCAAATGCAATGCAACCCAAGCATGTAAATGTGCAATGTGCCAAGCATGCAAGGTGCAATGCAATGCAACCTAACATGCAAGCTAAGCTATTGTCACATGAACATGCCAAGTATGCAACAAGGTTATGTAATGCAACTAGCTAAACAACATGCAAACATGCAAACATGATATAATGCAAGCATGCTACTAATATAATACAACATGTCGAACATGCCATTATATACAAAGATGGACTTAAATCAAAATGGGAAGGCCTCAGCCCATCCCAAAACAGTGGCCAAAAGTACTAAAATGATGGTGCCAAAATGCAAAACAAACATGCAAACCAATGGGCCTAAGACTAAGGCATAAAAGCCAACTTTCAAGAACACTTAAAAGAAGACAAACATGGACATTAGACCAACAAAATCAGAGCTATGGCATGTTCGAATGAGCCCCAAAACCCACTTAGATGGGATCCTAAATGTCTAAACATGGTGGCATACACAATGACCAACTCTTGAGGCACAAAACTACAACACTTCAAAGCATTGAAAGAGAGCCAAATGCAAGTGTAAGACCACATTACATGGACTGAAATATGATCTCAAATGATGCCAAATCATGAGAAAGGTCAAAACAATGCATGCTAATGACTCACACACCCAAAGCTAGCAAGCTAGAATGCATGATGGCTATACAAATCAAGGAAAACATGATCAAGACAACCAAAACCAGACCTCAAGCATGGAAAAACAAAGCTAAAATCTTCTTGGAACCAAACCAAAATCATGCTAAAATGTCATGTTACAACATGATGCATGTTAGGCCAAAACATGGGATTACAAGACAAGCATATGATGCATGCAAGAGATCATTAAACCAACTCAAAACAAAGGTATAATATGCCATACTAACAACAAATACCTACTGAAATGATGCTAAAAACAACTAAGCATGCATGCTACCCTTATGAGCCAAAAACACAAGCATATGAGACACAAAGGGAGAGGGGTGTCCCTCCCCTATACAAGGCCTCAAAACCATTTCACCACCACTGAAAATCCTTTGGATTTCAGTGGTGATAAGGCCAATACACGAAAGTTCCAAAGCTCAACAAAGAAGGCACAAAAGAGGCCAAACAAGGCCTAAGAGGGGGTGGACGACCCCCAACACCAAAATGACCTTAAACAAACATATTAAGCATGTAAATACAAAACTTTTTTCAGTTTATAGCTAAGCTCGAAACAATATGAAAGATAGGCTAAAAGCTTGTACAAAAAAAAGGGAATAAGAGGGTAAGTGTCTCACCCTTGAAGACCACTTCCAAGAACACCAAACCAGCAGCCTCTTTGGATCAAAACCAGCTCAAAAACCCCTCAAACAACTCCATAGCACCTCAGTAACCAAAGAGTAGTGTACTCCTAGGTGTTCTAGTGCAAAAACAAGAACAAAACTCACTTTGGAACACTCTAACCCACACAAATGTAGAGAGAGAGAGATAGAGAGGGAATGATATATATTCTATATATCAGATTCATCAACCCCTGGAAAGGGAGGAGAGGCTCCCTTTTTATAGGAAAATGCAATGCAAAGCTTCCAAGGGAAGCTAACTCAATGAGCAAATCCCTCCATACACGTGTAAGGAGGGCAGAGTTTGTGCTCACCAGCTGGCACAGCTGGCATCCACTCAGCCTGTAGAACACGCAGGAAGGCCACCGACCAGTTAATTGGTCGACCGGCTACTTTAACTAGTCGGCCTGCTACTTATTTGGTTGGCCGGCTATTTTGGTGTCCAGTAGGTGGCTGCCAAGGCCAAACAGTGGTCGGTAGGTGTCCAGATTGAAGCCCCGGAAGTTAGCGGAAGTTAGCTTTCCAATGGCACCAACCTTGCATCAAAATTCCTCATGTGAAAAAAGTTATGCCCGTTTCGGTGAAGCCACGCAGTTTCGATCCAACTGGATTGATCCCCTACTTCAACAACCATATCTCCCCCACCCGGACTTGGCTTTAGGAGATTCTTAAGTGCAAAATGAAGCCACAGAAGTAAGCTTTCCAATGGTGGTGGGCCTCATAGCTAAAATCCAAGTATGGCAAATGAATAAGCCCGATTCAGCGAGGGCTGCTCGACTCTCTCCTACCCGGATTCATGGCCGAACTTCTCCCAAACTAGTTTTCTTCTCTCCTTCCTCTTTTCTTCAACCCCAAACCCCTAAACAAAGTGTTTTGAAAGATTTTTTCAAAGATTTCATCTCTCTTTCATTCATTCTCCACTTTGTCCTTGCTCGGTTTACCGAAAAGCGCAACATTTAACGAAATGCGAGCGTCGGAACATCGTAGGAACTTTATTTTCAAAACATTTGAAAGAGAGGGTTTTAAGATCTAAAATATTTTGATCAAGATTGTTTTGGTCTAAAAGGGTATGAAGTTGGGATTTGACTCTCTCATTGCCGAAGAAATCGAACCTTTGGCCTGCACATCTTTTATCACCAAGTAAACCATCAGCAGCGCCCACGTCTTAAGGGCGGTTAAAAAAATGGGGTGTCTACACATATTCAATGACACAATTAAATGATTAGTTTCAATTCCCCTAATCCTCTTGCAATTCCACAACAATAATGGCTATCATCCACCGATAGCCAAATACAGATATTTCTAAATAGATATTCAATCTTTATAACAGATAATTCATCACATTTCATAGGTGAGTGATTAAACAAATCCAATAACACCATTCATCTATACTTTTCCCCAATTTCACATTTTCCATGCCAATTTTATTATTTATGCAAAATAATCATTCACGGCATATTAAAGTCCTTCCCCTTTCTCAAATATTAAATCAAAGGCTAAAATCCACTATTTTAACATAGATAACTTCATATCCACAATCCCATAATCATTCATGTAAAACATCATAGAAACCCCTCTTTTCAATTTGAATCCAAACCCTAGGTTCACTCAAACACTCCCCAAATCTCACCACTTATACATATCAACAAATAACTAGGCGTTAAAGATCATATCAAGTGTATAATATCCCTACCTCAAGTGTAGAAGCCCAAAGGAGAAGTAAAGAAACCTCAAAGACGCCCAAACTCAACTTTATTCGGATCAAATGGAAGCCCATGGGATGCTCTATCTTTATATCAAAGAGAGTAGGGTAGAGAGGTCCTTAGATCTAGGTGTATTTGTAGAGAGAAGTTGAATTTTAGAGAGAGAAGGAACTGATCTAGGGTTTTTGGGTGAAAAGGTACCAAAAAGTGATGTAAAAATAAGCTGTTGCGAACTGATATATGCGATGCTCGCTCAAGCGAAGGAGTTATCGCTCGAGCAACCAAACACAATAAGTGTCCTCACTCGAGCACATAATTCAAATTCCTAGAAGTTTTTGCAAACAGAAGACCGTCGCTCGAGCGCAAGAGTTCTCGCTCGAGCAAACAACAATGCCCTCCCAGAATCTCTGCAGACCTGAGAAAATACTGGAAGATCACAAAGCTTGCTCGAGCGCAATAAGCTTCGCTCGAGCAAAGAAGCCAAAATCTAGGCAACAACAATCTAAACCAACTAGTAACCAACATGTTTCAAACATGCCCAAAACATCCCAATACTCAAACTCAAAAAGTGGAAGGAAGAACAGACCTTGATAACAATATTAAACCATGAAACTCGAGTTCGGGATGCAACAATAGTCGGGTCAAAACCAAGATCGCTATAGATTAGCTAATTGAAAATGTCATCACAAAAAATTTGATAGGTGTGCACACTCCGTGACTTTCGTACTCTGCATGAAGAAATAGAAAACCAAATAAAATTTTTAACAAAGGAATGCAATATAATGTCAATCATGACTACCAAAAAAAATTATTATTATAAGTTATTCAAGATAAATTTGATTACAAAATATTTAATTATGACACAAGAACTCTTAAAAGATATGGGAAGAACAGAGTTATCTTGACACAAGTTACAATGCTAATGTAAGTTGGATTAAATGCTACATAAAAATGCATTCCAATTGCTCTAAAAATGGAAACCAATTGAAATAAGAAACACAACGATTAATAGCACTGGTGACATTTCAAACAAGGTAAGTGAATTCAAAGTTACCTATGATGGGTCTCAGCAATACCCATCAAGGTGAGATAATGCCTGAATGCTCGAACAAGCGTCAAGGCCTCCTCCAATGTCATTTTAGACATTTCTGATGCGAGTTGCTTCTCCTCTATCCCTGCCAGCCTCATGTTACAAGCACTCTGAAAAACCATTAAGCCCATCAAAATGTTGTCTTAACATGAATCAATAACTGTATTAAAATTCCTAGACCTCATGAATTGAAATCAGAAAACCAAATTGATATATGAAGAAACACTTCCTAGAAGAATCCAAAACAGGAATAAAAAATGCTTAACAAAATATGATATATCAATAAGCTACATGTACAATCAAAAATGGGGAAAATCTACTAATCTGGAGAAGTGAAAGAGTGAGTATATACCTTGGAGATGATCCTATTAAAGCACCTCTGAACTCGTAAAACCCCTAATCAAAATGTTCTATCAACCACTTCAAAATACATATATATATATATACACACAGGTATATTCAAATGTATCTAAATGCAAGTATACAGAACCCAAATTTAAAAAAATTAAAAAAAAGCGCAACATCTTTTTTGTGCTTATTTTTTTCAGCCTTATTTACAAACTAATATTAACTATTTATAAACTAAAAAAATTATATGCTAATTTGTAAATTTTTTGTAAAACTAAGATTAACTATTTATAACTAAAAAACTATTTTGTTGCACTGCAACTAAAATCACATTTATACAGGAAAGCTTTTATGTTCTATAGTTTAGGGATTAAAATCCTTTTCATTTTACACTTTTCTCAACAACCAAACAAAGCATCTAGAAAATACACATGGAGGAGGAGTGTATACGTTAGTTAGAATGATGTCAAGAAGCTCCATCTTTGCTTTAGAGTTGAAAATCTCAGTATGATGACTGGAATTTATTCAATAAAAATAATGAAATCAGATTTTTTTTATATAGAAATTGAGAGTAAAATTAATGAAAATGCAATATATTAATGAAAAAACAAAAAAAGTTAGATCATATACTTGAGATGCCAATGCTATCTCGAAGGTTTGAATTGGTCGTTTACGGAGGGATTCGAGATACACAAATAAAACCAAACACCGATTCATCGAGGTTTACGGAAGAAGATGGAGTCAGATGCAGAAATCGAGACCCCGCTAATCTCCCTGCACCAATTCATCTTCTCTTCCAGTTCATAGATCCAAACACCTGCACACTAAAAAAAATTCATACATACATCTACCATATATATATATACACATTAGAGAGAGAGAGAGAGACCTGAGCAAGAAGGGGTGCTAGTGCAAAAACGAAGAGAGGGAGAGGATAAATTTGCGTTGGAGTACGAGATCGATCATGAAAATGAGATCGATTAAAGTTGAAGATCTTAGATCTCCATTGGAGTCCTAGACAATTGAAACTGAAGATCTTAGATCTCCATTAGAGTCCTAGACAGAGAGAAGAGAGAACAGATCGAGAGCATGCATTTGACAAATTAGGGCGAGAGGATGAGATTTTATTTGCTTATTATTGAGACAACCAAACTTTGGTCTCTAAAAGTCTTTACACATTAGCAACGAAATATATTGGTCTCCAGCTCTTACCATATCAAACACACGCGGATCAACTGGTCAAATATGGTGTATATCCATATCATAAAAGGAATATAGAGTGTTTGTATGGCTTTCTCCTATAATTTATTTTTGTCCCCTAAATGATGGTTTTTGGAGACCAAATTCAATTGGTTTCAAAATATTAGTCTCTAAATCACTAATTTCTTATAGTGTGAGAGTATGAGGAAAATGAAAAATGAATTTCATCACATTTTCTTTGTTTACGAACACAATACAATTTCTTTAATTAGTTTAAAATTATGTATTTCTTATTCAAAAAATATATTGACCTTGCTTAAAATTGTGAATTATACTGTTTTGAACAATCAAAGCGTGTTATGTTCACATTTTGAAAGCATGCGAACAAAATCAAACTCAAAACCATGTGCTTCATATACAAAAAATACGTAAGTCTTACTACTTTTAGACTAATTGAAATTTATATTTTATTGGTACAATTTGGTTAGGTATGTAAACAAAGACTAGGAATGTTAAAAATCGGTAAAACTAATAAATTAATTTAAACTCAAAATTGAATGATTTAATTTTTATTTATTTATTTAATAAATTACATGGTGCCTTTCGAAGTTTTTATACTGCAACTATAACTATAAACCTTAGCGAAGGAGATGTAAGTTTAAGAATTACAAGGATACTATTGTATTAACTTGAAATCTCATGGGGTGTGGGTATAATTTACCCTTTTTTAAGTGAAAGTTAAGTTTTAATTTTGAATAATTACAATTTTTTATTTTTGAATTAAGACCCTAAAAAAAATATTTTCTATTTATAGGATTTTTACACTTCTTAAATTATTTAAAAATAACATAATATAAAGAGTTTGATGACTTCACATATTTTATAAAAGCTAGTTTGGAGAGTATTATGAATTTTTTTTTATTATATTTATCGATTTTTTGAAATTCTTTTATAAGTATAATCAAAATTTTATTAAACGAGGTAGATGGATAAATTTTTTAGCATAAGACCATAGAACTAAACTAATATGCTATTTTTTAAAGTTTGGTTGTAACGCCCTCAAAATAATAGCATTAAACTCCACAATATTGACATGCATTGGTATATAAAAGATAAACATCCTTCTATTCATCAAAGTATTTTCTTACAAAAAGTATTACATGTTGACAACAAAAGTAAACGCTCCATGGGCTTACAACTTTCCAAGCCAACACTTGGTTACAAGAAGTGAGTACTAACTCATATACACATTAAGCCCTAGGCTTGAATTTACATGTAATACATCAAAAGGAAAAGACATCCAAAAAGTCTGACAGCCTCTAGCCTCCCAAGCTACGTCCTTGGAGGTGGCATGTTACCTGTACCTGAAAATGATGTTCCCATATAGGGTGAGCCACAGCCCAGTAGAAATACACTAAACCAGCTATGAACAATGACTAAAAGATTAGCAGTTGATAGATGGCCAACACTGATACATCCACTTATACCACGTTAAAGTTTTATGACATACAAGTCCATATTACTTTTCATTTTCCATTTCTTATTCATTTCCCAATTCTTAACCATGACTCAGAACCTGGCAAATCAACACATATGAGACAGTAACTCATATTAGACATTTTTCCATTTCACAATAGATAAGCATATTAGCTATACCAACACATCAACAGATAAGCATAAAAGCTATATCACACTTCCAGGGATAAGCATAAGAGCTGTATCATCATAATAGTAGATAAGCATATGAACTGTATCTATGGAGTCCATCCCCTATCTTCTCCCAAACAACATCCAGTTTAGAGGTCCATCCCCTATCTTTCCCTAAACCATGGAGTACATCCCCTATCTCCTTCAACACAACACAATGCATATAAACAATTATTATACACATTACCAATCAGTACATAAAGTTAATGTATCCTTTCAACCGTCATGCTTAATGACACATTCCAGTAATTAGTTTTCGTTTGCCTAATCATCATGCATTGTCTACAACAATCAAGACTGTCCTCCACCGATAGCCCAAAGCAGTTATTTCTAAACAGAAAATAAATGCATCAAATGGATATAAAATCAACATTTCAATTTGGTGAGTGATAACTAATCCAACTACACCCTTTAATCCCATACATTCCAAATCCCAACATTTCCAATTCAATTCCTCATTTCTCAAATTAATTATTCAAATTAATTTATCAAACCAATTGGGGCAAATTCCCATAATTAACAAAACAACCCTAAGGTCCCATTTTCATCCATAATCCATCATCTATCTCACTTTTCTATGCCAATCTTGCGTATAGATTTATTATAAACAAAACCCCATCTTTTGTAAAATTACACAAAAGACCCAAACTTTTGTAAAATTACACAACAACACCCAACATATCAAAAAAGCTAAAATTGAAAGACAAAGTCCATAAGGAGGAGTAGGGTATCCCTACCTCAAAGTTTGAGCTCCAACGGAGATGAAGACCGAAGACCAAAAACCAAAATGCTCCAAATCGCCAAATTTTCAGATTAAATCAAAGCTCTCAACACCCTCTACCTTTTTAACAAAGCACTTAGGGTAGATTCACACTAGAAAGAGATGAAAATTTAGAGAGAAGGCAAGTCTAGAGAGAGAGGGTCTCAGATCTAGGGTTTTAAAATGAAAAGTGATGAGAATGTTATGTTTAAAATCGCTGCTGTCTGCTGATATAAAACAGGTTCGCTTGAGCGAAGACTCGGTCGCTCGAGCTACCAGACACAAAAAACCTCGCTCGAGCCAAGAAAGTCTCGCTCGTGCCAACAACCCAGAATCTTGCTCGAGCGACAAAATGTTCACTCGAGCCAACAACTCGAACCTACAGGTCTGCAACCAGACGCACGCTCGAGCGACGGAACGCTCGCTCGAGCGAAGAAAAACCAGATCGCTCGAGCGAAGAAAAGCTCGCTCGAGCCAAGAAATGCAACACTCAGGTCCAGAACCAGACGCAATCGCTCGCTCGAGCGAAGTCACTCTGGCTCGACCCACCACACACAAAACACACCTCTCGCTCGAGCGACCAAACCCTGGCTCGAGCAAAGGACCAAAACAAAGAGCTCACTCGAGCGACAAACTTCTCGCTCGAGCGAAGGTCCAGAATTCTGGGCAGCAACACTTGGCTCCCAGACACAACCAACCTGTAACAAACCTGCTCAACACATTCTATAACTCAAAACAAAGTGTGAAAGGATGTAAACAAGAGAATAACAACTGCTAATGTCCACGGACTCAAGTCCGGACCACTGTACAACAAGGGGTAAAACTCGGGATCGCTATATTGGTTCTAGTACACTTATCCATCAACTCATTTCCCCAGAACCCAAAATAATAATAATAATAATAATAATAATAATAATAATAATAATAATAATAATAATAATAGTAATGACAATTAAAAATATAATTATTATTATCAAATGTGTACGAGTACGAAATAATCATCGCTTGTATAATCTTGTTAATCAAGCTTGCGCTCTTCCAAACGTCATTGTAATACTTGAAATCGCAAACGTGAGCTAGCCGACGAGTGTGTACTGGAAACCCCTCTTATACGTAAGTTAGCAAATAGACTAACAAGGAGTAAAAGCTCTGTGAATTCGAGAATAGTAATTGCAACACTTGAAATTAGGGTTTGGTTTGAGCTTTTGTAAGTCTTGTATGGCACAATCCTAGTAGGACTCTAACTCTCCTTTATAAAGTCCTCTTAGAAATCACATTTCTAAAGGATAATGCTTATCCTTTAACACCCTTCTCACTGCAAGCCAAGTGAGATGGCACAACTCTTTGTATGGCTTCCAGCCGAGCAGTCAAACTATTTTTGTTCTGTTTACCTCTAAATTAGCCGTGCAATGCGCCGTGCCTTGCAAGCCAAGTATGATGTGCCACCATGCTAACGTTGCACGACCCTTCTCTTAGCCGGTTAAAGCCCCACTCCCAATTATGTTTGACCGTCTTCCTACATAGCTCGGTCAAACCTTCGATCGCCACTAGAAAGTAGCTTGTTTCAAGAATGTTGGCATTTACTTGTCCGATCAAACTTCTTTGATCGGTTTGGCCCCTGTGCAGCCCAAACCAAGCTTTCTCTAAAGCACAACTCGGTTCATTACGTAGCCCAATTCTTGAGCCCATTTCTACCTAGCTCAGCCCAATTTGTGCTACACAAATTACCCTCTCAAAATAGAAAGATATTTTATTATAATTTATATTATTTATGCTTGAAACAAATAGGAACTTCAGATAGAAACAGTTTGAGGTAGATTGACAATTAGACTAAGGATCACCTGATATGCTAGAGATTAACAAAATGGAATAATGTGTATTAAATTGTTATAATGATTAACTCAATTGCTTGAATTATTTGAGCATTGGTTGCATTATCGAATAAGGATGCACAAAAAGAAAAAAAAATGTTAGGGATTATGAAATATTTTATAAAGATTTTTTGGTTTTAGATTACACATATAATGCAACACCACACACTAATTAAAAGATGAAATATTTTCATGAAGCATTTTATGATATTTTGTTCATGATTTCTACCATTACTTCAAAAAAAAAAAAAAAAAAAACCTACATAGTTACCACATTTTCTCCCTCTTCTCCCCGACTCCCGTTTGAAATTTTATGATTATTAGATTGTTAAAGGATATGAAAATAACCGTGTGTGGAGAGGCATGAATTTCTCTCTCTTTCTCTCTCTCTTTTGGGTAATAAAGGAGCAATATTATAGATAAAAAAAGGTCAATTACATACTTCTAAGGTAGGGAACACCCCTAGCATCATCAAAGAGTTGATTACAAATACAAGGAGGTGAATGTTGAAAATTATGAATTTTTTCATTTGTTGGAGCTCCTTAGTTTGCTAGTAGATTAGCACAAGCATTTGGCTCTCTGTGGATATGGTTAATTTCCTTCACTGCCAATTGAGCCAAGAGGGACCTGTTATCAATAATGAAGTCGTAGAATTGATAAGTCATTTTCATTACTAAGAAGGATATGTTTTAGCCTTGATACATCAGTTTCCACTTCTAAGTTTATTATGTTAAGGTCAAGAACTAGCTTCAAGCCATCCCTCGTTGCCCACAATTCGGCTGTTGCACTTGTTGTCGTTCTAATGTTCTTGATGAAGCCTGAAGCCTAATGAGACCACCAACTACAGCTTTACCTGGGTTGCCTTTTGAGGCCTCGCCAGTTTTGAGTTTGAAGTGGTGCTCTTTGGAGGGGATTGGCCCAGAAAGTTGAGGAAGGATGTATGAAAGGGGATTGGCAATTTAATTTGACTCGACTTGAATTTCTCTCTACAACTTGGCTTAGGAATGCTTATGATTGACACAAATTAAGGGCATGATGGAAAGTCTAGACTAGATCGGACCTATCATGAGCTAGGTCAACATATGTGGATCGAATCCCTAAGGGGCATTATTTTGTTGATTAGCATGAATCAATCAAGGAAGCATTAATCTATAATACATATCTGGATTGAGATAGTTTGTTTATGGAGAAAAGCTACATCATAAGAAACTTTAGATATTTGATGAGTCAATTTGGACAGCATGTTCATGTTGGAATTATGGTTTTATAGGCTTATTTTGGGCCAACTTTGAGCCCAAATTTGAGTGGGTCACATACGTCTTTTAGGGTGGGTCCAAAGAGGTGACGTGTTTCTTGCCGCATGGCAAGTCACACGGTGAAGACGGTTCGTCAAAACCATTTATGAGTGAATGGGAAGTTGATGTCGTTCTCGGGTTCGTGGAATGGACAATTAAAGAATAAAATATGGGTTTCCTTGTAAGGCTTGTCCCACATTAGAAAATTAAGAGAATTTATATGTGTATATAAGTTCTAGGTGAAAACACTTAGGTTGGACCCTAAAGGGCACCCCAAGTTTGTAGAAGGGAGGAGTTATGGACAAAGTGAGCCTTAGCCCAAACCACCACACGCGCGCGCGCATTGCCGCCGCCGCCGTCCGTTCGGCCAAGTCGGGCGCAGGTGTGGATCAGTTCTAATAATTTTTTTATTGTTGGAATTATGGTTTTATAGGCTTATTTTGGTCCAACTTTGAACCCAAATTTGAGTGGGTCCCATACGTCTTTTGAGGTGGGTCCAAAGAGGTGACGTGTTTCTTGCTGCATGGCAAGTCACACAGTGGCGACGGTTCGTCAAAACCATTTATAAGTGAATGGGAAGTTGACGTCATTTTTGGGTTCATGGAATGGACAATTAAAGAATAAAATGTGGGTTTCCTTGTAAGGCTTATCCCATATTGGAAACTTAAGAGAATTCATATGTGTATATAAGTTCTAGGTGTCAATACTTGGGTTGGGCCCCAAGGGGCATCCCAAGTTTGTAAAAGGGAGGAGTTATGGACAAAGTGGGCCTTAGCCCAAACCACCACGCGCCCGCGCCCTCCCGCCGACCAGGCGCAGGTGTGGGTAATAGGTTAGGTTGGTTCTAATAATATTTTTTTGGACAAAATTTATTTTGAATTTTTCCAAAAAAAAAATTCTTGAGGAAAAATTAATTTAAATTTTGCGCCAATTTTTTTATGTCCAAATACTGACCTTTTTCAGTCAATTTTCTAGCAAGTTCAACAGGTTCAAACTGTTCAACAAATTGAAAAAAAGCCCAGCAGTTCCGAACAGGTTTGGACAGTTTTAAAAGTGCGAGCAATTAGCAGTTATCTATTCAAAACTATTCTGCAACTGTTCATTTTGAATCTGTATCTGTTCAATTTGGTTTTGTATCTGTTTACAGGTTCTAGTTTGCCTATAAATTCAAAATAATTCCAGCAGATTTTGACATCCAAAATTTCATTTGTTGCTGTCCAGATTTTGCTCTCTTGCATATATATTCTTCATATAAATTTAGAAAATATTTTAGAGTATAGAACACAGGCTTGGTTCGCCATACAAATTGTTTAGAGTGCTACTACAATTTGTGAAGATCATTGAATCTTGCGAGATAGACGCCATTTATCCGAAAGCACCGTAGCGGGATGAATCTGTCTTAAGGATAGAGTGTCACACACTTAACTTGATCTTTTAAATATTCATTCGGTTCAGTAAATAAATTTTGTAAGTAATTTATTTTATTTGTTTGTTTTGGTTTCAACTTATTTGTTTTACATAGAAGATTGATCCAACAATCTTAAGATAGAGTCAAATTATTCTGTTTAAACAGAATTTTTTATTTGTTTCATTTCTTTTTTTCTTTTCTTACAGAAATTATTTTCTGTAGTTTTACAAAGTAATATTCTGGTTGGAAAATACAAATAGTAGTAATATACTGTTTATTTTCTTTGACAACTAGTAGTAATATATTAGTTGTCAATAACAATTCAGAATATTTATTTGTGAAGTTGGTCAAAAATTAATTTTGGCTTTCAGAAATAATTTCTGAATTTTCATTAATTAAAATTCTATTTTAGTATTTTAATTTTTGAAGTGTTACAGGAATTTAATTTTTTGTGTAGAATTAATTTGTTTAAATAAAATTTTATTTTATTTTTAAATTAATTGGAAATAAAAATTGCAATTCTTGTTTTTGTGGTTTTGGTTTAAATTTTCTATGTAGTATAAAATTTTAATTCTAATTTTATTTTATAATTTAGAATTCATGACTACTAAAACTAATGCTCAAACTAGTATTGGTATGGTGGCGGCAATTGCTCCAACCACCTCTCCTGTTATGACAGTACCAGTCAATCATGGTGAAAAGCAGAGAAGTTCTTAGGAACTGATTTTAAGAGATGGCAGCAAAAAATGTTATTCTATCTTACTACTCTCAACCTGGCACATTTCTTCTGTGAAAATGCTCCTGCTGTAAAAGAGGATGAAACTGACCGGCAAGTGATTGTTGTTGTCGATACCTGGAAACATGCTGATTTCCTTTGCCGGAACTACATCATGAACGGACTTGACAACACATTATTCCACGTCTACAGTCCTATCAAGATAGCAAAGGAACTTTGAGAGTCTTTGGAGAAAAAATACAAGACAGAAGATGTTGGCTCGAAGAAATTCATAGTAGGCAAATTTTTGGACTGTGATGGTTGATTCTAAGACTGTGATCAGCCAAGCTCAAGATCTCCAACTCATTCTGCATAACATTCATGCAGAAGGCATGTCTTTCAATGAATCCTTCCAAATTGCTACCTTAATTAAAAAATTACCACAAGGCTGGAAGGAATTCAAGAACTATCTCAAATACAAGAGCAAAGAAATAACTTTAGAGGAATTAATTGTGTATTTGAGGATTAAGGAGGACAACCGCAATTCAGAGAAGCGGGCTGGTAAGCATCCAATGAAGTCTAAGGCAAATGTGGTGGAACATGCTCCAAAAGCAAAGAAACGAAAGTTTTTTGGAGAAAGTTCTACACAAGGCTCTAAAGGAGGGGAGACTAAAAAGTACAGGTTCAATGGCAAATGTTACCTCTGTGACAAAGAGGGACATCGGGCCAAAGATTGCCGTAGCAATCGCAAAGGCAAAGGAAGATCAAGCAAGAAGCCTGTTTAAGCCAATATGACTGAAGTGGATAAAATTTCCAATGGTGTTGAGGACATAAATCTTTCTGCAGTTGTTTTTGAGGCAAACTTTGTGGGAAATCCTAAAGAATGGTGGGTGGACACTAGTGCTACTCGCCACTGAAAGCCTCTGTTGCAAAATAGAACACTTGCACTGATTTCCACCTCCAAACCAACTCTGTTCTACTAGGGGAGTACACTGCTGGATTTTGCACTGATGGTAGGTAGATGGCTTGTCGGCCTCTACTGACTGGGCTTCCTTGCTGCAACAAAGAACAAATAGAGCAGAGATAGTGTATTCTCAAGGGTTTGTTTGCATAATTTACCCTTCTTCGTCATTTGAACAGCTTAAAGGAGTAGTAATTTTGATTTACAAACCATCAATGGATGCAATTTCATTACATGGTGGCTTATGAACCAAATGGTGCAAATTCAATTAATACGATAAAACAAGACTCTTAAAACCACCTCCGTATCATGAAAGATCAAGGGAAGTAGTTGACAATGAATCTAGAACCGTTTTCATCACTAATGAGTATGAAACAACTCAAGACTCAAGGGTTTAATTAATGTTCAATTGAACCCAAAACCAAATTATTATCTTGCACCTTTTTTTTAGCCTCAATTTTATTACTTCATTTTAGATTACCATCCATTCTTTAGTCAAGTGAGTCCAAAGGTGGATTTAAGTCCTCTAATGTAAAGAGGGCTGAAACCAAGTGTCGTTTTATGCATGAAAGAGACATCATACCGTTGGTGATGAACCTCCAAAGGGATTAAAACATTAAGCATGACATCTCAATCTCATGCTTAAACAAACAAGTAATTTAAAACCACTTTCAAAGAAAACAAAAGTCAAGAAAGGAAGGAGGTTGCAGAAGTGATTAAAGGTGATCACAAATATGGAAAGCCATAAATAAATACAATCAACTCAAATAAGGTGGTGTCTAAGGCCTAAAATACCAAACTCATGAGGATGATTACACTACAAGCATGCAAAGCAAAGCTCAAATGCAACAAACACTTAAAAATAGTCCTAAAATAGTCTTAAATAAGTCCTAAAATATGCTGGAATTAAGACAAAAATGGCTAGAACAATAAGCTAAAACGTGGATCATGCTAGGCTAGTAAGTAAAACACAAGGAGGGGAGGCTAACCCCTCTAATTTTGGACTTCAAACCATGATTTTAGCCACTGAAATAACTCTGAAAATCAGTGTTTAAAAGCTCAAAAAAAGATAATGTAAATGTGGGAAACACAAGGGTAAAGGCGTTGAAAGCAAGGTGTAAAGAAGGGTGAGCCACCCCTCAATCTTTATTGGCCTTAAAACCTAAGTTTCAGCCCAAAAATACAGAGTTTTTACAGCCCAAAAATAGTTAAAAAATAGTAAGAAAAAGAGTAAATACAACAAGTAAAGAGGCAAAGCTTTATACCTCTTGAAGGGAGGAACCAATTCTAGGCAATAAAACAAGACCAACACACCCTCAAGAGCTCAAACAAGGCTCAAAGATACCTCAACTCAAAGATGGAGAGGTTTGGTTAAGAGTGTATAGGCAAAGGTAAAGAAATTTGCAAGAAAGAGAGAGAATTGTAGAGAGAAAGGAAAAATTTTGCTCTAAATTTTTTGTAACCTCCAAATATAAGAGGGAGATCATCTATATATAGAAAACATGAATCTCCCTAAAAAACATCCGAATATACACATAGGAGCAGATGCAAGCATCTGTACAAACAGCTGGCATAGCAGTCACAAAATATCTACAAAACATATTGGTGGCCGGCAACCAGAAGTGATGGCCGACAGCCCATAGAAGTAGCCGAAGGCCACCAGAGGTTACAGGCTTGAAGATCTCTAGGTTTGGTCCAAAAACAGGGCAACAGGGGTGCAAGGTCTAAAAGGCTCAAAGCTGTGGCATTCCACTGAGGACTTCGAGCACTTGACAAGCATGTGCACTCATCATTAGGTGTGCAAGCGATGACATCCAAGTCGTGAGGGCCGTAAAAAATGGGGTGTTTACAATTGCCCCTCTTTGACAGAACTCGGAGTCATGAAATAACGTGAGTGATTGTCAAAGCCCGAAGACGACCCATTTTGACAAGGCCGTAAGACTTGGACAAACAATCAAGACAAAAATAAATGGTTGTGCATGCAGGCTGCCTATGTATCCCTTTGCAAGGAATCAAACCAACGTAGTTTTGGCGCAAGATACAAATGATATGCATAAAAAACTTTGAAACCTGGACTCATACGCTTTGCGAAGCTGGCCATTGTGAAAACTCATGATCATGCAAGATGATGCAATAAGAAATAACAAGATGCAAAAAGCAATACAACAAGATAAGAACACATGAATGAGCAACTTCAAGTTTTAAACCAACATAGGTTCCATGCAAAAAGATCTAAAACACAATCTGACCATGCCAAAACACGAGACGAGGAAAGAAAACACCACTCAGGGTTGCGTTTCATGCATCCTGAGGAACTGAGAGACGAAAGCCGCTCGGGGTCGTGCTTCATACGTCCCGAGAAACAAGAAAAATCGCTCAAGGTCACGCTTCACGTGTCATGAGAAACAGAGGAACACAAATCGTTTGGGCTTGCGCTTTATGCATACCGAGATAAAAGCCACTCAAGGTCGTGTAAATACGACCTGAGAAATAAAAAAAATCACTCGGGTTCGGGCTACACGTGTCCCGAGATAAAACATGCCTAGGACCGCACCTAATGTGCCCTGAGAAACCAGAAAAGTCGCTCGGGCTCACTCTTCACGCGTCCCAAGATAAAACACCCCTAGGGCCACGCTTCATATGTCTTCAGATAAAAAAGAAATTGCTCGGGCTCACGTTTCACATGTCCCGAGATAAAACAGGCCTAGGGCCACGCTTCATACATCTCGAGATATAAGAAAAATCGCTCGGGCTCGCGCTTCATGCGTACCGTGATAAAACACGCCCAAGGCCGCGCTTTACACATCCTGAGATAAAAGAGAAACCGCTTAGGCTCGCACTTTGCGTGTCTCGAGATAAAAATAGGCCCAGGGTTATGCTTCACGAGTCCCAAGATACAAGAAAAACTGCTCGAGCTTACGCTTCATGCGTCCCGAAATAAAACATGCCCAAGGCTGAACTTCGCGCGTCTTGAGATATAAGAAAAATTGCTCGGGCTCGCGCTTGTAAACTGCCCAAAACTCGCTCCGCGCGCCCCTCCTTCGGAGAGGGCGCGAATTGTGTTCTAGCTACTACAGTTCGGACTCCTATCACGGTTTTGAATCTAATCTCACAAAGTGCAATGTAAGACTGATAAATCACCAAAGAGTCCAAATCCGGCAAATCGTTTTGGAAAATCGATTTTAATCAAGAAATGCCAAACATGGACTGCTTTGCCAGATTTCAGAGTCGCCACGTAAATATTTTATTTTGGAAAATTTAGGAAACCCTGACTCGTGCCTAAGGCCACGTGTCCGTCATCACCAAAGTTGCCTCGGCTAGGGAACTTGGGTACGAGGGGGGAAGGTCATGAAATGAGCACCCCCGCTCGCCTGATCAAAGATTGGCCTCTACTAAGCATGATATATTGTTTTTGAAAGCACATGTGTTCTTATTCTGGTTATTAGCTAACATTACTACGTGATGCACACAGCACACAAGTGTAGACTCAATCGCAAGAATTGGAACAAAACATCTCATGTTTGTTTTTCGAAAATGGTTTGAAAGATGCTACCCTCAAGTAGGCTAAGACGTGGATTTGCCACCCTCAAGTGGGCTTAGAAAACATGATTTGCCACAAACAAGTGGGCTTAAAACGTACATTTTGATGAATTGTTCCAATTCAAGCAATGAAGCCTTCATCCACAGGCATTCATGCAGTTAAACACTTAAGCAGTTAGCCTCATGGCAAGCATGCTATCATGGCAGTCACTTACACACATGCAAGGATGCTAAAGCATAAACACTCACAGTGTACTCTGAGCCAAAACAGAAACCAATCAAAAATCAATGCATGATCCTAATGATACAAGATGCCTAATGCAACGCATGCAAAATGCAGCTAGAATAGGCTCGGCAAGCTAAGATGGCATATGAATGCAACACTCGATAACATGTTTTGGCACGTATTCAAGTAAGTATTGAAATACGATGCAGTTTGAATGATGCGCCGAGCCTGGTGCATGCAATACAAATGAATGATGCACGCATGCAAATCATAAGGTATGCTAATCGAAATATGCCCTAAACTAACCATCAAAAGTTGATAAGTAAAAAAGAGAAAGAAGTGGGGTTGGAAGACATGCATCACACACACGCACACTTATTATAGCATTTGCCCTCTCGACAGAGGGTCCGAATGAATTTAGCCAACTAGCTACGCTAATTAAAATAATTATTACAAACCAACTAATTAATCAAATTAATTAAATCACAAAACCAACTAAGTATGAAAAGCATCTAAATTAGGCTGCCACAGCTTCGCCTTGAACAATGAAGGATGCATGCCCGGTTTTCACCCCGAAAAGCTCTTCGGTTTGCTCTCAAGAGGCTCTGTTTGCAGGGTGTCTTCCAGTGCTTGCTGCTAAAACTTACCAAAACAGTGGTGGGGAGTGCACCAATGGCCTGCTGGCCATGAATGGTTGCTACTGACCCCTCTGCCAGCCGAGAATGCACACTGCCGGCCACAGATGAAAGGTTGTCGGCCAACAATGAAGAACTGCCGGCCACTGGTGTGCTGTGACACCAAGCTAGAACAGAGCACAAAACAGAGGAAATGGAGGGTCTCCCAAGGGTATGCACGTACTATGCCCCTCCATATCACCTCAAAACATCAAGGGAGAGGCACCGTTGGATCCAAAACCATCAATCAAGCATCTCAATGCATGATGGTCAAAGATCCAACATGTACAAATTCAATAAATGCATGACAAACAAGACACTTAGACCATCTCCTTATCATGAAAAATCAAAGGCAATGGAGACCAAGGGTGATTGGCTCACTTCATCACTTCAAGTATGAAATGAACTAATCCACCTTGTGTTCAACACAACATCCGATTGAACACAATGCAAAGCAAGCAACATGACATGCAAACAACATGCTAATCTTGGCATGGAATGCAAGACTCTAACATGCAAACATTCATGCACAACATGCTAGAATACTTAAGCATTAAAAGCTAGTGAAAGACACAACACTAGAATCATGCAATGCAATGCTCGATGGACGAAACCAACACCAAACAGACCCCATGCATGCCAAAATAGTGGCAAAATCCTGTTGGAAATGAAGCACCAAAAGCTACAACAACATGCTCATGCATTGGCTCGCAAACTAGGCATGATACACAACCCTCAAAAGCTATGAAGAAGTGAAGTATATGAGAGTGTGACTACACTATATGTACTGAAATTACTTGCTAAATGGTGCCATACCATGCAAACATCACATGCATAACATGTTAAAGGCCTCAAAACCCAAAGCTAGGCAAGGCGCTTTACACTACAACCATACTAAGCAATGCTCAAATGACCCTAACCATTCAAAATAGATCTAAGGCAGGTCAAAATAGTGGCAAAAACATGCTAGACTTGTAGCATAGATGGCAAGAAAAATAAGCTCATGTATTGGCTGACCAACAAGGCATAATGCTCAACTTCTCAAAAGCATTGAAAGAGTGATAAACATGAGAGTATGATTGTGAAACATGCTCTGAAATCATATATCAAATGATGCTATATCACACAAATGTCACAAATAAGGCATGCTAAGGGTCTCAAAACACAAGACTAGCAAAGCCATTTGCATTATAGCCCTACAAGGCAAGCCATACATGACCAAGACCACTTAAAACAGACCTCAAGAATGTTAAATCAGTCGCAAATATGTGCTGGAGCAAAGCTAACACATGCTAGAATGATGAACAAAAGCATGAAGCATGTTAGGCCAACATACATGATTGCACTACAAGTACCAAAAGCATGCAAGAGGTGACCAAATTAGCCAAAAACAGAGTTATGTCATGGCAAATAATGGCTAAAAACATGCTTGAACTAAGCAAATCCAAGGCACAAAGACATACTACTTTGTAAGGGTACAAGTAGGATTACACTACAAGTATAAGAAGCATGCAAAAGGTGACCAAACCAGCCCAAAATAGAGTTATGGCAGGTCTAAAAAGGCACAAAAAAAATGCTTTAACTAAGCCTCAAAAGGGTAGAAACACATGCTCATTTGATAGGCCAACAAGACAAGCAAGCAAAGCAAGAGGAGAGGGGACAACCCTCTCCTATTTGGGACCTAAAAATAGGGTTTTTACCACTGAAAATTCTTTGGATTTCAGTGGTTAAAAGGCCACGACAAGTTGTTTTGAAAGGTCGTGAAAGATAGCTCAAAAGGCTTTACAAGCCAAGGAGCAAAAGGGAGAGACAACCCCCTAGCCAAACAAGGCTTAAACCACCATTTTAGAACCTCAAAATCAGAGTTTTTTATGGTTCAAAACCAGCCCCAAAATAGTCCAAAACAATGGAAAAAGGATGGTAAAACAAGTGTGAAAGACATGCTTAAAGGGTGAAAGTTTTACCTCTTGGAGGGAAACACACTTTGAGGCACAAAACCGATTCAAAACCTCCTTAATGAGCTCCAAGAAGAATTTCTAGCAACCTCAGCCCAATGATCAACAACTCTTGTTAAGGGTTGATAGGTTGAAGATGATTGTATGCAAGCCTTCAAGCACAAATGCCCAAGAGAGAGTGAAATCTAGAGAGAATATTGAAGAGAGAGAGGCTCTCAAACTTCTTCCTCAATTGTTCTCTCATGTTCTCCCCCTTGAATATGAGATATAAGGCTCTCATATATAGCAAAATATCAAGCTTTGGTCGAAATATCTCCAAAAGAGACAGCTGGAACAAGCTGGAGCAAAATATCTGTCCAAAACTACTTTTTGCCATCTGTGGCCGGCACTGTACCACTGTTGGCCGGCACCTTACCATTGTTGGCCAGCAGCACACTCCCTTGGATGGCAGGGGGCCGGCATTGGCCATTCATGGCCGGCACATGGCCCAAAAATCCCATTCATGGTCATAAACTTCCACCTCTGGTTAGACAGAAAAATCTGCTTTTTGGGCTCGACTTCGACCGAAGATATCTCCTTCACTTGGACTGCTTTTCATATCATTCTTGAGCCTAAATTGTAGCCTTGGAAGTCTTATTTCCAATGGTGAAAACCTCCCCTCAAAATTCCAACTATGCAGCAAGTTATGCTCATTTGAGTGAAGACTGCTCAGTTTTGATCCTACTCAGATTCATGCCGAACTACTTCTCCAACTTGTTTTCTTCTCTCCTCTCCTCTTTTCTTCAACTCCAAACCCCTAAACAAGGTGTTTTGAAAGATTTTCAAAAGAGTTCATCTCTCCTTCATTCATTTCCACTTTGTCCTTGCTCGGTTTATCGAAAAGCGCAACATTTAACAAAATGTGAGCGTCGAAACATTGTAGAAGAATTTTCAAAAATATTTTGAAAGAGAGGGTTTCAAGGTCTCAAAATCTTTTGATCAACATAGTTTTGGTCCAAAAAGGGGTATGAAGTTCGGATTTGACTCTCTCATTGCTGAAGAAATCGACCCTTTTCACTGCACATCTTCATCACCGAGTAAACTATCAGTAGCGCCCAAGTTTTAAGGGCGGTAAAAAATGGGGTGTCTATAGCGCTTCACGCGTCCTAAGATAAAAGAAAAATCGCTTGGGCTTGCGCTTCATGCGTCTCGAGATAAAACACACCCAGGGCTGCGTTTCATGCATCCTAAGATACACAAAAAATCGGTCAGGCTCTCGTTTCAAGCGTCCCGAGATAAAACAAGCCTAGAGCCACGCTTCACGCGTCTTGAGATACCAGAAAAATTGCTCGGGCTTGTGCTTTACGCGTCCTGAGATACGAGAAAAATTGCTCGGGCTTGTGCTTCACGCGTCCTGAGATACAAGAAAAATCGCTCGGGCTTGCGTTTCACGCGTCCCGAGATAAACACAGAGAGGTGTGCGATAGATGCACAAAATGAATGTGTGTGATAGATGCACAAAGATAAATGTGTGCGATAGATGGACAAAGCATATTCCATGCAAGATAGACAACTGACGTATGATGTTAATTGAAAGCATGTTCTATGCAAGAAACAAGAGCATATTCTATGCATAAAATAAGAGCATATTCTATGCAAAATTGACAGCATGTTCTATGTATGAATCATAACTGATGCAAGACACGCGTGCAGCATACATATATGTGAAATGCATATTCTATGCAACGGAAAAGAACAAAAGCGTAATTTGACAAAACGAATAAAACAATATTTGGTGGTACCTTCCGATTTACCTCTCAGAGGAATTACAACATGCGCAAAAGGATACACCTCGTTCAGCATAGCAAGTGGGACACATTCGCACTGGAACGCAGCTGCAAGCTTTTGAAACAGAAGCTTCCACAAACCACTTGGGAAGAAGAGGCACAGAACAGCACTAGAACCCACCTGAGAGCCACTGGCCACCTGCTGGCCACCAGAAGAAGTTACCGGCCACTTGCTAGCCACCGATGGCAGATTCGGGGCAATTTAGACTTTTTGCTTTGAGTCTTTAAGTATAAGGCTCAAGACTTCATTTCCTCACTTCTCTAAGGCAAAAAATCTTCCCCCTCTCTCTCTAGACACTTTCTCTCTCTAGATTCGTGCTTTGTACGCGTTTTCCAATGCCCCATGCGAACTTTTTTCGTAAAACCCTCTTAATTCTCTACATTTTGAAATGATTAGATTTTGATTTCGTCGCTTTTTCTCGGATTTCCACCACTTTAGGCTTGTTCCCCTCGAGTTTCTCTAGGATTTCAGTAACTTTTCCGAGCTTTGACTTTTTCTTCCATTCTCTCTCCTAGGGTTGACTTTTTCCAAGTTTACTCTATTTTTTCCATTTTCTTCATTTTTTACCTATTTTTCACCAATTCTCTAGATGGCAGATGAGATTCCACACGATGGAGCTCCTCTAGAGGTTCCACCTACATTTCCACTGGATGTCGGGGTAGAGGAGCCAGCAGTTTACCCCTCCTCGTCATTTGAATAACTTAAAGGAGTAGTAATTTTGATTCACAAATCATCAATGGATGCAATTTCATTGCATGATGGCTTATGAACCCAAGGGTGCAAATTCAATGAATGCGATAAAATAAGACTCTTAAAACTACCTCCCTATCATGAAAGATCAAGGGAAGTAGTTGACAATGAATCTTAAACCATTTTCATCACTAATGAGTATGAAACGACTCAAGGCTTAAGGGTTCAATTAACATCAAATTGAACCCAAAACCAAATTATTATCATGCACCTTTTTTTTAGCCTCAATTTTATTACTTCATTTTAGATTACCATCCATTCTTTAGTCAATTGAGTCCAAAGGTGGATTTAAGTCCTCTAATGGAAAGAGGGCTCAAACCAAGTGTTGTTTTAGGCATGAAAGAGACATCATACCGTTGGTAATGAACCCCCAAAGAGATTAAATCATTAAGCATGACATCTCAATCTCATGCTTAAACAAACACGTAATTTGAAACCACTTTCAAAGAAAAACAAATGCCAAGAAAGGAGAGAGGTTGCAAAAGTGATTAAAGGTAATCACAAGTATAGAAAGTCATAAATAAATGCAATCAACTCAAGTAAGGTGGTGTCTAAGGCCTAAAACACCAAACTCATGAGGATGATTACACTACAAGCATGCAAAGTAAAGCTCAAATGCAACAAACACTTAAAAATAATCCTAAAGCATGCTGGAATTAAGACAAAATTGGCTAGAACAATAAGCTAAAACATGGATCATGCTAGCCTAGTAAGTAAAACACAAGGAGGAGAGGCTAACCCCTCTAATTTTGGACTTCAAACCATGATTTTAGCCACTGAAATAATTATGAAAATCAGTGTTTAAAAGCTCAAAAAAAGATAATGTAAAGGTGAGAAACACAAGGGTAAAGGCCTTGAAAGCAAGGTATAAAGAAGGGTGAGCCACCCCTCGGCCTTTATTGGCCTTAAAACCCAAGTTTCAGTATAAAAATACAAAGTTTTTACAGTCCAAAAATAGTAAGAAAAAGAGTAAATACAACAAGTAAAGAGGCAAAGCTTTATACCTCTTGAAGAGAAGAACCAATTCTAGGCAATAAAACAAGACCAACACACCCTCAAGAGCTCAAACAAAGCTCAAAGATACCTCAATTCAAAGATGGAGGCAAAGGTGAAGAGTGTACAGGCAAAGGTAAAAAAATTTGCAAGAGAGAGAGAGAGGAAAAATTTTGCTCCAAAATTTTTCTAACCTCCAAATATGAGAGGGAGGTCATCTATATATAGAAAACATGAATCTCCCTAAAAAACATCCAACCATACACGTAGGAGCAGATGCAAGCATCTGTGCAAACAACTAGCACAACTGTCACAAAATATCTGTAAACACATTGGTGGCCGGCCATCACTGGTGGTCGGCAACCAGAAGTGATGGCCAGCAGCCCATAGAAGTGGCCGATAGGCCACCAGAGGTTGTAGGCTTGAAGATCTCTGGGTTTGGTCCAAAAACAAGGCAACAGGGGTGCAAGGTCTGAAAGGCTCAAAGTTGTGGCATTCCACTAAGGACTTCGAGCACTTAACAAGCATATGCACTCATCATTAGGTGTGCAAGAGATGACGTCCAAGTCATAAGGGTCATAAAAAATGGGGTGTCTACAATTACTTTGACACATATTCACCAGTTACTAGAATAACATCTATTAGAATGCTAATTGCCATTGCATCTTTATATAATCTAAAAATTCATCAAATGGATGTGAAAACAGCTTTCTTAAATGGTGAGTTAGATGAAGAAATTTATATGGAACAACCAGAAGGATTTTCTGTTCCAAGGAAAGAAAAGAAAGTGTGTAAATTGGTTAAATCATTATATGGTTTAAAACAAGCGCCAAAATAATGCCATGAGAAATTTGACAAGGCAATGATGTTAAATAATTTTAAAATTAATGAATGTGACAAATGTGTTTCTATTAAAAACACAAACAAATGTTATGTTATAGTATGTCTTTATGTGGATAATATGCTCATTATAAGTAGTAATAATGATATGATTAAAACTATCAAGAAAATGTTGAATAAACATTTTGACATGGAAGGCATGGGGATTGCTAATGTAATTCTTGATATGAAAATTATCAAAACATTAGAAGGTTATGCTTTGTCACAATCACATTACATTGAGAAAATATTTGACAAATTCAGCAAAGATGATGATCATCTTGCTAGAACACCTGTGGGTGTTAATTTGTTTCTTTCTAAAAATGTACATGAAAGTATTTTTCAATTAGAGTATACCCAAATTATTGGAAGCTTAATGTATTTGATGAACTACACTCACCCAGATATAGCCTATGCAGTAAGTAAATTGAGTAGATATATGAGTAATTCAGGAGTAGAACATTGAAAAACTATTATAAAGGTTCTAAGATACCTCAGATTTACTCGTAATATTGGGCTAAATTATACTAGATATCCAGCAGTATTTAAAGGATACCGTGATGCAAACTGGATATCAGATACTAGAGGCTCAAAATCCACCAGTGGGTATGTCTTTACTCTTGGTGGGGCGTCTGTATCTTGGAAATCTTCCAAATAGACTTGCATTACTAGGTCTACTATGGAATCAGAATTCATAGCTTTAGATAAAGCTGGGAAAGAAGTAGAATGTCTTCGCCACTTCTTTGAAGATATTCCAATGTGGCTAAAACCAGTGCTTGCTATATGCATACATTGCAATAGTCAATCAGCAATAGGTAGAGCACAAAGTCAGATGTATAACGGTAAGTCACGACATATTCATCGTCGACATAACACTGTGAGACAACTACTCTCTAATGGAATTATTTCCATTGAATATGTGAAGTCTAAAGACAACATAGTGGATCCACTAATCAAAGGGCTAGCAAAAGAGTTAATTGAGAATTCATAGAGGAGAATGGGACTTAAGCCTATTAAAGAAGAGTTACCACAACGGCAACCCAACTTAGTTGACTGGAGATCCTAAGATCTAAGTTCAAAGGACAACCAAGTTGTATATGACTCATAAGGATCATTGGGGAGTCAAACTTCTACCCATTTCTATGATTAAATAGTGATGTCTGTAGCATTTTAGGTTAAGTAAATACTTTTAATGATTCTTATATCTAGGAATACCTAGTGAAGTATGGAAGGATACTTTTCATAAGAATCACCTACATGAGTGTGAACTGGGCCAGTTCTATAAGATTTGTGAAGCACTACAATTCTCTAAAGCATTCATAAAAGACCAGGTTGTTCAAGGCCATAATGAACACAATAGTGAGAACTAAACTGTGTCTGGTAATATGCTGTGTGAGTTCTACTGTCTTGGTTTACACAAATGGTTGAACAGTTCAAGACATCATGTTCACTGGTTAGCTAGTAATTTCGATAGTGTCTCACAAGGGAAAGTTCAAAGCCAAAAACTACCTATCCTTTGCAGAATATCTCTGATTTCTGTACTCTCAGTAATTAGATCATGTTGTTACATTTTTTCTCCGTCAAATTCCATTCATGTGGGGGATTGTTGAAATTACGGTTTTTATGGGCTTATTTTGGGCCAAATTTGAGTGGGTCCTACACATCTTTTGGGGTGGGTCCAAAGAGATGGCGTGTTCCTTGTCGCATGGCAAGTCACACGATGAAGACGGTTCATCAAAACCATTTATGAGTGAATAGGAAGTTAACGTCGTTTTCGAGTTCGTGGAATGGACAATTAAGGGTTGTCCCACATTGGAAACTTAAGAGAATTTATATGTGTGTATAAGTTCTAGGTGGCAACACTTGGGTTGGGTCCCAAGGGGCACCCCGAGTTCGTAGAAGGGAGAAGTTATGGATAAAGTGGGCCTTAACCCAAACCACCGCATGCACACGCGCGTCGCCACCGCCAACCGAGTCGAGCCGGGCATGGGTGTGGGTAGTGGGTCAGGTCGATTCTAATAATATTTTTTTGGACAAAATTTATTTTGAATTTTTCTAACAAAAAAAAATTCTTGTGAAAAAATTAATTTAAATTTTGCGCCAAATTTTTTTGTCCCAGTCCATTTTCTAGCAGGTTCAACAGGTTCAAACTGTTTAACAGATTGAAAAACAGCCCAGCAATTCTGGACAGGGTTAGACAGTTTTAAAACTGCCAGCAGTTAGCAGTTATTTGTTCAAAACTGTTCTGCACCTGTTCATTTTGAATCTGTATCTGTTTAATTTGGTTTTGTACATGTTCGGATCTGTCCAACAAGTTCCAGTTTGCCTATAAATTCAGAATAATTTCAGTAGATTTCGACATATGAAAATTCATTTGTTGCTGTTCAGATTTTGCAATATTGCATATATATTCTTCATATAAATTTAGGAAATATTTGAGAATATAGAGCACAAGTTTGGTTCGTCGTACAAATTGTTTGGAGTGCTACTACAATTTGTGAAGATCATTGTATCCTAGGAGATAGACGCCATTTATCCGTAAGTATCGTAGCGGGGTGAATTTGTCTTCAAGATAGAGTGTCACACACTCGACTTGATCTTTTAAATATTCATTTGGTTCGGTAAATAAATTTTGTAAGTAATTTATTTTATTTGTTTGTTTTGGTTTCAATTTATTTATTTTACACAGAAGATTGATCCAATAGTTCAATCACATGGGATATGGTAAAGAATGCGTTAAGATCCTCTAGAGTAATGCCTCTATAATGATCTCCTACAGTGATCTATGGATGGCTGAAATGTTTCCCATTTACTAAACCAAGGGCTGAGATTCAAACTCACCAAAACGACATCGTTTTGGTGAGTAATTTGAAAAAAAAAAACAAAAACAAAAACAAAAACAAAATGGCATAAAAGAGAGAGAAGAAGAGAGAGAGAGAGAGAGAGAGAAGATCCCCAATCTCTACCGTGGTTGGGATTTCAAATTTCTGAGTTTTACTTCCCTCACCCTTTCGTCTTCCCTCTCCTCTTCTTCACTCTCTCTTCAATATTCTTTTATTTTCTTTGATTTGTGCTTGTGTCGGCTTTATACATGCGTGAATATATATATATATATATTCTATTTAGTAGTTGATTTTGGGGTTGTGAATATTTCCTTAAAAAAAAAAAAAAAAAAAAAAAAAACACAGAAGCGTGAAAGGGAAGAAAGATCATGATCAAATCTATTTTATCGGTGATTGTCACTTACGTTTTTCATCGGTGAGCATCGGCCTCCATTCTCCACTGTCATCTGATTTAGATTCACATGCACAATGTTTAGATATTTATCTGATGTAATTAACAAAGTGGTCATATAAGGATTTGAGAAAAGTATATTTTTCTATAATTTCTGCCCTTGATAATGATGCAAATCCCTTCATTCTTCTCTAAAAACTGCAAAGCAATCCTACAAGGCAAACCCTCATTAAACCCACTTCTCTCTCTAACTTTTAAACTCAGAAGGCAAACCCACATTAAACCCACTTCTGTGATTTTAATTTTTTTTATTTTTTTGATAAAATCGTTTGTATATTTGTTTGTTTTGATATATATATATATCATTACTATGTTTTGTCTAGATCTATAAGGAAAAGAAAGAAAGGAAGAGGAAAAAAAAAGAATGAGAGGTGCGGCGGGAGAGGACCGTCGGAAGAGGAGAATGACTAGGGGAGGGTCGTCAGAGGGATTGAGAGTCGCCGGAGCATTGATGGAAAAGGTGGCCAACGATGGGGCTTTTGTTTTGGTTTTGTTCAATTTCTTGAATCTAAAAACCCAGTCATGACAGAGATGTAAGATTATAGGATCTATATACTAGAAATCAAAACACTATGAATATAAGTAACTGCTAAAATATAAATTTAGATACATACCGTTTGATTCCGTTATTATCTTGAGTTTTGCTTCCTTGAAAGAATATGGCATTCACAATTGGAAAACCTTAGCACCAGCTCTTCCCCTCATTCTCCTAATTTTTTTGTTGTCTTTTCAATGGGGCTGACAACCCTTTGATCTACATATATATAGATATATGTAAACCCTAATAAGGATAGGAGAGGGGACTTGGCCTAAATAAAACAATTACTGGGCCCTCCCATTAAGGAACCCAAATAACTTAAAACAGGCCTTACACCTCCATATCACATATCTACATATAAAATAATATATACACCAAGATGACCATGGCCCAAACTTTATGGATCACAATAACAATTTTGGGCTCATACCAGTCAATCTATCTGAATCACGTTTAACCCGTTTTTCACAAACCAAACAAAATATAGTCAATGACAGCCTAATTAAGAATAAATTCTTACATTCTCCCACTTAGGCAACATTGACTACTACTATAAGAAAATATTTTATTTAAGAAAAAATGACTATCGGGTTAAACAACTTTAGTGGCCACATAAACATGATTCAGAATAGAAACATCTCAGCACAAAATCCCGTTCAATGAGAAATATTAATATCGAACTGTAGCGGTAATTATGCTATTGAACAACACAACACCTTCCACAATTACAAACACTAATATCTCACCAACATGGATTCCTATATGTGATAAAGTGTAGTGTGGAATTTGAGCATAATTGATCCAAAAATTATATAACATGCTAATTCCATATTCAGTCCTCTGTATGGTCTTGACAAGACCCTACAAGGAATTTTATTCCATTTTACACTTCCAAAAGAAGCCTTTATTCCTCTAAACCGAGGTCTTTCATGCTTTAAACCAAGCATCATACTTTATGGATCCATATACACTTCTAAACCAAAGTGTTAATCTTTATATCTCAAAATTAAAATATAACTGTAAGAGCTCATATAAGAGGTATACATATATGTCAATTACCATTTATGTGTACACACACATAACTATAAACAAAATGTGAATAAACACATTAAACTTTTATTAACTGAAATATACCATAGATAATATTTATGGGTAAAAAATTTCTTAAACCAAGCACATAAAAAACTGTAAAGTACCCATATGCTCAATATATTTAGCAAACTAAAATTTGGCCTAAGCCCTATATTTAGAGGATTAACTAGTATGTATTCTATAACATGTGCTCATAAAGAATATCATCTTTAACAACTCTCTAATTCTGAAGTACTTTAAAATTATGTATTTAACACCATCAGAGTTTTTGTTATTCTTTATAGAGAAAATTAAAACCATATATCATAATACATCTTTATAGGTTTGGAAATAAAATTAACAATTCCAAGCTCTAAAATAAAATTCTTTAATTGCATAACTCAAGTCGAGCTCTAAAACATGTTGCATAGTGAAAAATTATAAGAGATTTTATGAAACTCTTTCATGAAACAACACCTCATGCAAACATAAAATATAACCAATAATAGATACTATATCATTTCAGCAACTACCAAAGTTGACATAGTACAACCAATAATATTAACATGATTAATTTTTTTTTTTTTTTTTTTATAGACAATCGTATAATCTTTAATTCTCTATAAATATCATAACACTTTATGTCTTTCAATCCAATGGTCAAGGCTTAAATTAAAATAATAATTGTCTAACAAACTAATTGCATATGCACCAAGTTTAATCCAAACTTCATAATTCATTAAACTCTCACAACACTAGCATACAAGACATTCCTCATGAACTTTTTCTCAAAATCATTTTAAGAATATTGAATGTTACTTAATTAGTCTCGATCATTAAGAAGAGCAAAGTAAAACTTTCAATTCTGCATATTAAATTCAGTAAAAATGTGCTCTAGGTATGCTCTTTGAGATGAGACAAATAATCCTCTAAGTTATTTTTCAAGTATCTTAATGCCAAACACATAAAATACCTTATCAAGATATTTCATATCAAAAATTTATTAACAATAATATCTTCACATCAAGCATTAATTCGAAATTATTACTAGTAAGTAAAATTTTATCAGTATAAAGGATCAAGAAAAATAAATTGCTCCCACTGACCTTGAGATATATGCATAAATTAACAGTGTTATCCATAAAGCCAAGTAATAGTATTTGGTGAACCTTTAACTATCATTACTCAGAAATTTGTTTAAAACCATAGATAAATTTGTTTAACTTACAAATCAAATTTATTTTGTTTGGCGAAGCAAAAGATAAAAATGTCACAATACCACTCTAATCATTATAAACCTATATTTATGACATTGGTAAGAACAATACTTTTTTCAAATCACAACCCCTTGTAATAGCATTGTATTTATTTATTTATCTTTAAAAAAATACTCATTAGATTTCAAACTTTTAAAAAAGTATAACATGATCTCATATTTAATTAATAATTTGTACCAATTTATTTACCATATTACAAATCGCCAATATCTTCATCATACGTAACAATCATCTCGTCAATCTCTTGATATTGCTCATTTAGAAAAATAATATAATCGCAAGGATCTTTTAATTGTATGAGAATGTCTAGAATGTTGCACGTGTTATACATGTTCAACTTTTGTCAATAGACTGAATAGACACTTCAGATTCTACTTGCACTCTCACTTTCTCTATGTGAGAATGAACAGACCAATTTATTATAATAGGCACAAGTATACAGGAAGATTTATATATTTAAACTGTTCATCAATCTAATAACTTCACATTTTAAAAGCTTAAAAGATTCTTATGTCAGAACTAAGATAATAGAACAATTGACAACTTACAAAGTAACAACAAATAGCTATAGGTCCCATTTTGATTTCAAAAATATATTATAATTTTTTTTTTTTTTTTTTACTTCTGTACAATCCCAAACTCAAAAGTTATTCCAACTAAATTTTATATTAGTTCACAATTCAAAAGTGTTTTAAAAATATTTTTAACTTAATACCATATGTAAAGTACACACAAGTATACATAGCAATTAAAAATATTTTATTACAAAAACTTGTATAATTTAAACATGTTAACATACACCTCATCATTTTATTGGAGTCCAAATTACGACGCTCAAGTACTCAACTTTCTTTCGAAGTTACAAGCATGATATATTTAAATTGATTCTACAATTTTATAAAAAATTAATAAGAGCCTATGCACATTAACCAAAATTATCATGTTCACTATAATATCCATCTTCAATTAATAATTTTAAAAACTTTATCAGTGTGTTTTTCAACATAAATGAGATTAGACAAATACATAACATCAATACTCATTTATGAAATTAATAAAATAATTTCTCCCACACACCTTATGATAAATGAAAATCTATTTCAATTATTATTTTTATTTTATTTATTACCAAAATTAAAAATAATAACAATGCTTATTTTGTTGACATTAAAATTGAATTGTATCTCATGGATAATATAAAAATAACATTCTTTAAAATAAGATCAGTACTAAACTATAACTTAAATAACTTGACCAGAAAATAAAATTTTGATTAACACAAGCATTTTTATTTTTATTTTTATTTTTATTTTTATTTTTTTTAAGCAGTTTAAAAAATAAATAAGGAGATTCCGAAGGTGGGAAGAGCGTCATAGCTCACAAAATTCTAAAGAATTTTTCTTACTTGTGTTAATAATATATAAAGAGATTTGCGGAATATTCCGAAAAGGAAAACATAAAACACTGAAGAGAGATAACGATTTGTAAAAGTCGAAGGTATTATATAGAGCATTGTAGAGTATAATTTAGATTTTCTTATAAGAATCATCTAGTAGATATTCTAAAACTCTACTTTCTTAAATAGTTAACATTGAATATAATTTCAATCTTTTACACCATATTGAGGCGTTAATATAGATGGTTAAGAAGGTGCATTCTCGAGTATGTCAATATCTAAATCAGTTAGTCTTAAAGCTAACTCAATATCTTTTAACCGATTCATAATTAAAACTTTAATGGAGTAAATTTGATTTTCATAAAAATATCTCCCTTCATTGCTTTCAATTCAATATAATATCATTCAATTATATATGGACAATAATAATCTCATAATCACAATTAATATTCTCAAATATTTAAAATGTATCACTCTTAAACTGAATATATAGAAAGCATTTTCACAACTCCAACTTTCAATTATACATAGGCAATTAGTATAATCTCACAAGAATATGCTGCGAATAAACTTTAGCAATATTCTCAGATGTGCCAGAATGTATCACTATATAAACACCTTTGGGTTGAATATATAGAATACAATCAACATCTTTAAACTTCAATATAATCTTAATTAATTTTATATGGGCAATAATTATAATCTCGCAACAATGGGCTGCAAATAAACTTTAACATCTTGGTGTATATATTATTTTATATGTAGATATGTGATATTTTCTATTTTATATTTTTTGAAAAAAATATTTTGTTTATTTTTAGTTTTGTAGAATTTTTTTTATTTTTTTATTTTTTTAAATATATTTTGTTATTTTTTTAAGTGTTGACCAAATAATTTGTTGGTGATCCAAATTTTTTTAAAGTTTTAAAAAAGAGTAATTTTTTTTAAATATTAAAAAATTAAAATTTTTAAAAATATATTTATAAAATAAAATAAAATATTTAAAATAAATAAATAAATTTTTATAAAATTCTAAATATTTAAAATATTTTAAAAAATATAGCACACAAATATATGAAACACAGTGCACATTAAAGTAAATAAATAAATATTTAAAATATCAAATATTTACCTAAAAAACTAAAATTAAGAAATTTTTTTAAATATTTTAAAAAATAAATTAAAAAATTTCAAAATACAATTCAAAACTCAAAACTATTTTCAAAACTCATAACCAAATACATTTTCTCTTTTTAAATCTCAACTCAAAATTAATAAATCAAATACAGCTCTACACTCAAATCATAATTCTAAAAATAATTTTAAAAAATAAAATAAAAAGTATTTTTTTTTTGATTTTTTTAAATAGAGTTTTGAAAAGATTTTCGTTTTAAATTTTAAAAAGCATTTTGAATTGAGTTTGAGTTGTGTGTTTAGTTATAAGTTTTGAAAATAGTTTTGGAATTGAGTTTGATATGTTTTTGAGTTATATATTTGGTTGTGAGTTTTGAAAAAAAATTTAAGGCTCTATTTGGAAGAGCTTTGGAATTGTGATTCTAGCTCTTAGTTTGCATATGGTGTTTGATTGTGGCTTTGAAAAATTAATTCCATACTCATTTTTGAAAACTCGATCAAATGCGAGAAAATTTGGACTAACCGGATGTCCCACCGGTTGACCGGAACAGTGCAATTATTTATTTATTTATATTTATTTTTATTTTTTTACAATTGACACATGTTAATTTTTATATATTCAATAAAAAATATTTTCTGAATTTTTAAATTTTTTTTATGAGTTTTAATAGAATTTTGAGCTGTGTATTTGGTTATGAGTTGTATATTTTTGTATCAAATATCATATGTCATATCAAAAATTTCCCATTCAATTCAAAAATTTTTTCAAAACTCATTCACCAAATAAATTTTTCGCACTCAAATCATAATTTCAAAACTCACAAACTCAAAATACAACTCTATTCTGAAATCATATTTAGAAAATTTTATCATACGCAACCTAAATTTTTTTGATTGGAATTACAATTCCAAAAGAGAACCAAACGATGGCTAAAATTTTCTGAGTCATAATTAAAAAAAAAGTCATAATCAAATACAAAAAAGTAATAATCACATATCTTAAAATAATATAAGAAGAAAATTAGTTATAATTAAATCAAAAAATAGCATGACTAAAGTTGCATATGATATGTAATGTATATAATAGAATTTTCTAAAATTTAGATACAAATTTTAAAAGAATTTATTAAAGTTGCGTTTGGTTCATGAATTTAAAAAGTGAAAGAAAAAAAGATCTGAGCCATCGCAAATATTCTAGTAGGACAAAAATATATTGAAGATTTAAAAACCGTCCTGTTTTATTATATAAATTTATTTCATATTTTATCTATCTTTTTTAAATGGACAAATGACACTAACAGTTCCTATAATTTGAGACTCGTGTCACTTTGGTCCCTGACTTTTCAATTGTGACGGGTGTGTTTGGTAACGTTTACGTTTTCAGTTTATATTTATAAAAATTTTATAAACTGGTTTTTATTTATTTTTTGTTTATTTTTAGAAAAACATAAACTACAAACGCGTTTGGTAATTGACAAAATGTTTAAAAAAATTTAAAAATATACAAAAGAGTGAGAAATGGCAAGTGGTGACAAGTGGCAGTAGAAGACGATGGTGGAAAGTGGTGACGGTGGGTGGTGGGTAGATGGTGGTGGTGAGTAGTGGCGGTGAGTGGTGGTGGTGGGTGGGTGGGTGGGTGGGTGGGTGACGGTGGCAGGTGGTGGGGTGATAGCGAGTGGGTGGTGGTGGTGGCGGGTGGTGGGTGCTGGTGGCAGGAGGGTGGCGGATGGTGGTGGGTGCTGGTGGCAGGAGGGTGGCGGATGGTGGTGGGTGGTGGGGGGTGGGTGGTAGTGGTGGGTAGGTGGTGGGTGGTGGTGGTGGGTGGTAGCGAGTGGGTGGTGGTGGTGGTGGGTGGTGGTGGTAGCAGGTGGGTGGCGGATGGCGGGTGGTGGTGGGTGGTGATGGTGGGTGGGTAGGTGACGGTGGCGGGTGGTAGGTGGTAGCGAGTGGGTGGTGGTGGTGGTGGTGGATGGGTGGGTGGGTGACGGTGGCGAGTAGTAGCTGGTAGTGAGTGGGTGGTAGTGGTGGGTGGTGGCAGCAGATGAGTGGTGGTAGTGGTGGTGGTGGCGGGTGGGTGGCAGGTGGCTGGTGGTGGTGGTGGTGGTGGTGGCGGGTAGGTGGCAGGTGGTTGGTGGTGGTGGGTGGTTAGTGGTGGCAAGTGGTGGATGGTGGTGGCAGGTGGGTGGTGAGTGGTAGTGGCAAGTAGGTGGCGGGTGGTGGTGGTGGGCGGTGGATGGTAGTGGCGAGTAGTAGGTGGTGGCGAGGGGTGGATGGTGGTGGCGAGTGGGTGGTAGGTGGGTGTTGGGTGGTGGTGGCGGGTGGTGGGTGGTGGTGGTGGTGGCGGAAGACGGTGGTGGAAAATGGTGGCGGGTGGTGGTTAGTGTTGGGTGGTAAAAAAAAAAAAAACTCAAAACTCAAAACGGAAACACATTTTTTGTGTTTTCATTTTTTGGCCAAAGTTGTAAACTGAGACCACTGATTTATAAATAAAAAATTTTACCAAATAAGTTTTTATTTGAGTTTTTTAAATTTTTGTAAATATAAACAGAAAACTGAAAACGTAAGTGTTACCAAACGGCACCGACACATTTGATTCTGAATTTTGAATCTTGTTCCAAGTAAGGACAATTGAAGATATCATTGTTTTATTTCAAGGGCAAAATCGTTAATTTAATAAAATATAAACTAATTTGACAAAAATAAATGTCAAAAAAATATTTTTAATTTTTAAAAAATTATTTTTTCCACCAACGATAAAATTATGTAAAATTGATAAAAATTAATAAAAATTACATGATTAATTTTTAAAAATTAATTTTACATGATCATTATCCAAACACATAATAAAAATTAATTTGGTAAAAAAATAAATAAATATCTAAAAGATTTATCAATTTTACATAATTTTATTTTTAGTAAGTAGAAATAATTTTTAAAAATTCAAAAATATATGTTTGACATTTATTTTTGTCAAATTAATTTATATTTTATCAAATTAACTATTTTATCTTTGAAAAATTTAATAATATCTTTAATTATCTTTATTTGAAATAAAGTTCAAAATTTAAAATCAAATATGTTACAATTAAAAAGTCAGAGATCAAAATGATACAGGTCCAAACCATATGAACTATTATAACTCACCCTTTTTAAATTATTGCTCAAATTCATGAATTAAACGCACCGTAAATCCATTTTATATGCACACAAATTATTAACAGCAGGGTGCACTGAATAATTGCTCACATATGCATTGTTCCCTTCCCTTCTTCCTTCATACAGAAGGTAATTGAAAACTTCGAAGTCTGCATAGGCTCTCACTCTCTCTCCGTCGCCTGAGTAATCTCCTGCAATTGGTATGCATCACTCTCTCTCCTCATATGCATACGTATAAATATTCATTCGTACATATATATATGTATAGACTCACAACTCTAGTTGCAATTTCGATTCCGTTGCATTTCATTTTCATCTTCTATGATTTCTGCTCCATTTTTCGTGATTCTGGCACGTTGATTTCTTGCATGATAATCGAATTTCATTTCTCAAGATTGCGACATTTTCTATGCCGTTCTTGTTGCATTAATCGTTGTTTTACGCACAGAAACCCTAACTGGCTCTGCGCTGAATTCAATTGTTTTTGGTTGCCGAGAAAGTCGAGGAGAGGAAAAGGAAATTTAATTCTGCATGCGTTCTATGTTGACTTGTTTTCTAGAAAAGGAAAATCATATAAGTTATTATGTTCTGTACTAGTTTGTAAAGCTCAAGCTGAAAAGCTTTCAATTCTTGCATTTTAAGCAATGAGAAATCTTGCATTTTTTTAAATTTTTAATTCTTTTATTTTTTTATTTTAATTTTTAAAAATAATCAATTCATTACTTTCTCTTATGTTCTGCTGCAGCAAGGTTGAAAAGTTTGCTGGTTAGAAGTTTTTCTTAGCTGTCAAGAAAATGGTTTCATTCGAGGCGAGTGATATGAAAAGTGAGTCCATTCTATTTCCTTTTCTGTTGTAGTGTTAATTTTGCATGATGAGATCTGAAAATGTTGTTGTGATGAGCTTTGTTTGTTGATCAAAGTTTGGTATTCTGTAAATAAATGTTCACGATAGTCAACATCAGGGTTGCTAGAATCGTACGATTTACGATTCAATTGATACGATTTGATACAAATTTCAAGCAAAATGATTTGATTCGTGCAATTAAATCTTATGATTCATTTGCGATTAACTACGATTCATTGTGATTCGAGCGATTTGGTTTTGTTTGCATAATGAAATAACATCATTTTCACAAAATAAAAATAAAGAAATCAAGGAGGAGGAAGTAAGAAGAAGTATAATCTTCAATATTACAATTAACGATTCTATTCGTGATTTGACAATAATATTCAATATTATACCTCGCTGTCTTTAGTATGAAGTGCCATATCATCCCCGTCAAAAAAAAAAAAAAAAACAAAAAACAAAAAAACAAAAAAGAGAAAGGAGGAGGAAGTAAGAAGAAGTATCATTTGATGACCTTATATTCAAGAATCTAATGTTTAATCATACAGCGGAAATGTCATTCTTTCCCTCTTTTACAAGCATTTTTTGTTCATTCCTTATTGTGCATATGGAATTTAGATAGTTTAATTATACTTACCCCCTCTTGATATCTTATATTTTTAGTCATATACTAAATCTAAATATACAAGGCTCCTTCAAAGGAATTTTTCCTTAAAACGGTTGATTCTTTCTTTTCCCTCTTTTCCTCATTTAGTGGACAAACAACTTTTTTTCTTCTTTTTACTCTAATTTGTCTCCCTTTTTTTTTTTTTTTTTTCCCTCTTTTCTCTCATTAGTGTTTTCATCTTTTAGTTAAAAGAAAACCTACTATACACACTCCCTTATCATAAGAAAAGTTACAATTTTTGGTGGTGTTGGTAACGAACTATTGTAGTTATGTTAGGAATGGTCACATGATAACAAAATCTTAGTTATGAACCATTACGAACTATTGTGGTGAGAAAAGTTATGAACCATTGTAATTTTGTTACAAATCATTGTGGGCATAAAGTATGCACCTTTTAAGGGTGTCTACTATAATTTTTCCCTTCATTTAACCATTTCTCTCATTAGTATGAGAAAACTTCAAAAATACGTGTAAATAAGTGCAATCTATAATTCGTTACCATTCGAGTACTATGTGAATTATGTGATACTACGTCTAATTTGCAATTTTTTAGTGGTGAGTCATTGAAATTCAAGTTCCTAGAACACTTTTAAAGTGTTCTCATTATTTATTAGTTTATATTTGTGATTTGTTGATTTTAATAATTATTTAAAATGTCTAAATCTTTCCTAACCCGACCGCTTGAACTCTCCGATAGCTTACTTTTGCCCCCCCCCAAAAAAAAAAAAAATAATAATAAATATCAAATCTTGGCTTTGCCTTTGGTTGTATGATTTGGGATGTCTGAGTTTGACATGCTCATGTTCTATAATTATATTTGCTTAAACTAAAAAAAAAAAAAATTAAAGAAAATATAAAAAAGAACAAAGAATTATTGCAAAAATGATTATGGTAAAAATGATATTGCTTGATGCTTTCTTCTATTTTTAGATTGCACGTGAATCCCAACTTCCTTGTACATTTTTCCTCTTCACAATCATTTGTGCTCCTTATGCATGACTTGGTCTTATGATTTGGGAAGAGATTGGTTCGTAGTTATCTTTCTTACATGCTTACATATTGTAATTGCATTTAAAAAAGAAAAAAAGAAGAAGATTAGGAAGGAAAGAAGAGAGAGCAAATCCCAAAAGGTATATACTAAAGTTGCTTGATAATTTCTTGAATTTTGCGTATTGTTTGTGAATTTGAGTTTCAACAAGAATCTATAGTATGGTGCTTTTTGCAAGAATATCATGTATCTGTAGTGTTTTAATTACAAGGTGAATACTTTGAACCATATGTAGTTTTTTCAAAAGGAATGCAAGAAGCGCATGATTGTTGGGTCTCAATTGAGTTGAAACTATGCAAATTTAGTCTAATGGTCACCTTTGGTTCCTAAGGGAGTGCCTTAGCTCTTGGGTGAAAAGGATGTGAGATGGATGCCTTGTGATTTTGTTGAGAAAATAAGCTCAGTTTCACAAGATCTCTAGTATTTTGTGGAAACGGTTATGCTGTAAGTTAGCTTCTGATAATTTCAGTTACTTGTCTCAATTGGCTTGCTTATTATATTCTTTGATCCTTATAATGGAGATATTTTGTAAAATGCATGTAAGTAAAAGTTTCCTTACCCCATCATCCCCTTCCCACTAAAGCATTTCAAAAGGGGAAAAGAAGAGGTTAGTTAGTAAATTAATTAGCAGGGTTTGAAGAACATGATAAATATTTATGGGTAGCACCATGTGTACTCCATAAACTATGCATTTATATCAAATATGTTTGACATAACTTTATTTGCGGTTTTGATGTTGTTAACACTATGTTCCGTGGTTCTAAATATCGGTATTGAGAGATGTATTGATATTGATCGTGTATTATGGTATTAGAAGTATTGAGCGATATGTATTGAGAAGAGAATTAAGTGACGTGGTCGTGCTTTTTTGAAAATCATCCACAACTTCCTAAAATTCAATGATACACAATTTTTTGGCTCTTAAACATAATTTGTTACATTTTAATCAATTTATTGGTATATAGAATCATTTTTACTTAATAAGATAATAAAATCAAATCAATTACAAGAAATCCATCACACAAAGTCCACTTGCAACAACCTTATACATAATACTTATAAAGTTATACTTGTGATTCTGCGTTTTTTTATTATAACTTGTCATTTTGCATTTAAAGGCTAAAAATTAACTCAAGTTTTACAATATTATCAAGAATAAAATTTACTTCTTATCCTTCGGTGATATGAGATACCAAAACAAAGTACCACTCTAGTTTTCAAACTCACATGAAGAGATGCAAGTCCCACATTGGTCGAACTCAATTACTACTGCTCTAACCCCTAGTACATACGCAGCTCCCCAAACTTCTGTGTTGCATATAGTGCAGATACCAAAATCTAAGTCTTGAAATGCTTCTAAAAGAAAGGCCTAAGGTGTGTAGTATGTTGATCAGGCCAAAAGTGTTCTGTGGTCTGGCCCACAAATGACCATGGCTAATTTAATTAGTTTTTGATATTTAAAACTTTTGTGAACTGGTCAGTTCGATGAAATATTGGCGATTTTATCTGATTCAAATTGGTTTGTGAGACAAACATGCTGGTTCACTAATGGTATTAATTCACAACGGTATACTGAGGAGTATCTGTATCTTGAGGCAAAAAATTGGTTTGAACTAGCTGGTTCGCTACGAACTGGCTGATATTTAGAACCATGCTATGTTCTATCTGACTGTGTATGATAGTGAAGGCTTTGTTGACTTGATTGTGCACAAATACACCGTAATTGTTTTCTAGTATTTTTTGCCCTAATCTAGTGTCTTCTCTTGTACGTGGGCCTTACAGGCATCACTATCCGGTGAAACCAGAAACTTGGCCATGGTAGTCTTTTTTTTAAGTGAAAGCATCTTTTTTCTTTTTGATAAGTTTCTTGTTGATTTCATTTCTTAATGAACTATGCAATGGTGGACCCAAGTGGGGGCTGAGGGGGTCCGCGGCCCCTCCTAAGCTAATATATTTCTGTATAGTGTCAGTACATTGAGTCTGTCATTCTTTAAGATGATGAATACTGCCCCCCTCCCCCGTTATGTAAAGAAAGTTGGCCCCGATAAAAAACACTCTTTTTTTACATGTATATTTGCAAATAGTGATTCTAACTTGAAAGTGAACCAATACTTTTGATAAATATATTGATGGAGATATGTATGATATTAGCGAAATTCTATTAGACATATCCCTAAAATGTGTATACCATGTCTTCTTGTAATTATGTCACAATGATTCATAACCAAATCACAAAATTCATCACATATTTTTTAATCAGCAAAAATTTGCAACTTCTTAATGTTAATAACATAATCATAATAGTTCGTAATTAAGACTTTTCTTATAGCGTGTCCCTTCGTAATTACATACACAATAATTGGTGTGATTAGTAATTAGCACCACAAAAATTCATAAATTTTCTTATGATAGGCGTGTGTATATTAATTGTACCCTTGATATTAACTCGAGTAATCATGCTCATCACTTGGCCCCCTCTAACCTACATTTTTGGGTCTGCCAATTTACGCGAGCCTACTTTGTATTTTATGTAATGAATATTTGTTAGATTGAGTTGTGTTAATTATACCATGAACAAAACACTCTCAACGCAGAAAAAGAAAATGACCTTCATATTTAAATCATATTAGTTCAATGTATCTCATTGGTTTCATTTTATTTATGAAAAACCAATATTGAACGAGACTTCTAAGCTGAGAAACTTATTATTTATGACTTTCATATAACAACAGGTCACTTTAAAACTACCTCATTCTCTTCTCATTGCTCTCATACAATTTTTTGCCTTCTGTATAAAAGGAGATGTGAAACTGAACAACTGTAACATACACTTCTTGGGGGGACCATTGTATCTAATATAGTAGAAGCCTCAGTTTGGAGCAGTCCATTCAATGTGGACTTTGAAAGCTAGAGGGACTTGCCTCCTTTGCCCTATCCTCTCTGCACCTGTTGGTTAGTAGTGTTGGATTGATGTAAGTTCAAAGAAAGGTTGCACTAATGAAGGTGATGGTAGTGGCTATTGTGTGGAGTTCAAAGAGCGATGATTAAGGTGATTGAAGATGGAGGACGGGTGGTTGGGTTGGTTGTGTGCAGTGATGTCCATGGTTCAGGCACTATCAGTTTATGGTTCAAGTTATGGGGCTTTTAGCTGGTGGCTGACAGTGGTTTCCAAACAACACAGCAAATACATTTGATTTTGCTACTGATCACTGGTGAAAAATTGAAGCGAACGAGAAGACAACAACGGCTAAAACAGTGATAAAAATAATAAATTATTACAATACTATTGGGTTTTCTTCTAGGAACTGATTCCCATTGCATCAGTAATAGGATGTTATTGTTAGATATATTCCCTTTGAGTGTCTTATTTGCTGAGTCACGAGAACAACTGCTTCAATCAAAATAAAGTGGTGGGCTATGTTACACGGACTTGGGTATGAATATCGGGTGCGGATGCATGTGCGAACATTAGATCTTGCTACACCTAAATCTTAGGATATTGAGAGATGCATCCAAAAGTTGGGTATGGGTATATGGGGGCACCTTACTTTTTGCAAGATGGACCTTTGAGACATCACTTGTTTGTTTGTTTGTTTGTTTGTGGTATTGGGCTTTGGGGAAGGGAAGAGAGAGGAAGGGAAAATAATAAGGAGAGAAAATGGAGAAAGCCTAATTATTTTCTTTTGTTTGGTTGAGAAATGGAGAGAAAGCCAAAAAGAAATAGAGTTGGTGGGCCTAGTAAGAGAGAATTATAGCTATTACTCAATTGAAAGATTTCAATTTCATGGTGTGGTTCTAGAGATTACTAGCATCATTGAACTTTCAGTTGAGTATATCTTTCTGAATATGTATATGCATCAGCAAAAGCTTTTAGAAGCAAACATTTTTATTTATTTATTTATTTATTTTTGTATTATAACATATATTTCCATCTCATGGCATGGCTGGAGAGATTAGAAGCTTTATAGAACTTTCCTTTGCGTATCACTATTGTTAAATATAGATGAACATGCATCAACAAAGCCTTTTTATGCAAAAGGTTTGTGATTCGCATAATTGAATTATATTACTTTTGCTCTACAGTTCACCTCCCAAATGCTGCCAACATTTTTCACTTTAACTTGAAATTGTTATGATATTTTGGTATCACCTTCTACTTATTTATTAGATTAGTAATAGTTCCAAAAGTTTTGTTAGTATAGGCTGTTTTCTTGATTAGTAATTACATCCTTAAAACACATGAAACAGAGATCGGGCTAGGATTGACTGGCTTTGGCATAATATTCACATTCGTTGGAATCTTACTCTTCTTTGACAAGGGATTTCTTGCAATGGGAAATGTAAGGAAATCATCCTTTCTCATCTATATCTGACATTTCCATTCTTATCATGGTTCTTTTCTTTCTTATTATTTTTGTTTGTTTGTTGCCTCCTTAAAATTTGCTCACTTGTGTTTGATGATCAGATCCTCTTCTTGTCTGGAGTGACCTTAACCATTGGCGTGAAGTCCACCCTGCAATTCTTCATGAAACGCCAGAACTTCAAGGTTTTGAACCCCCCTCTTCGTCTCTCGCTGTTTGTTTGCTTTTCTTTCTTTTCTTTATGCTCTGTTTGTTTGGGCCACATTTTTGGCGTTCGGTACAACGGAAAATGTTTTTGATAATCTAACGGAAAGCCTATTTGAGGGGAAAATGTTTTTCCACTTTTAAAAGGTGGAAAACGTTTTTCGAACTAACGTCTTACCAATGCAACCACACTTCCTCTGCCACCATCACCATCATTGCCACTGCTGCTACTACACTACCACTGCCACCGCCACTGCCACCCCATCACTCTTTCCACCACCACACCACCACCGCCACTTCTGCCCTGCTGCCACCACCTCACCGCCACTAATACATTTTCAAAAAAAGTTTTCCACAAAATATTTTTTGTTGGGAAATGTTTTCCACTGAAACAAACAGAGCTTTATTCTTCAAGCTAACACGCCTCTCTTTTTCTTGACAGGGTTCAGTTTCATTTGGTGTTGGTTTCTTCTTCGTCCTTATTGGATGGCCTATGATTGGCATGATTGTGGAGACATATGGTTTTATTGTCCTTTTCAGGTTTTGTTGATTGTCCCCAGATCTTCATTAGTTGATGTCAAACTTCAAATTTTGTTGTGTTCTAACGAAATATACTACTATGCAGCGGCTTCTGGCCAACACTGGCTGTTTTTCTGCAGAGGTTACCCCTTGTTGGTTGGGTGTTCCAACAACCATTTGTGACATCGGTATGAACATTCAACACGTGGAATACTTTTCTCGACAAAAATAAATTGTGGTGCTTTTCGATTGTATGCTTCATAGAATGTTTTATTCTCGTATATATTTAGATAATCTCAAATTGGGACCATTGGTGCATGGACTAGGGCATGAGCATTGTTATCAAATTGTGAATCGGTTTGCTATAATAATGAATCTTGAATCGTAAAATTTACTTTATTTAATATAATATATAATTTTATATATGTATATAAATATAAAAGTACATATATAATGTTGAAATGAAGTAAATATAATTAAGTTGTAGATATGTATTTACATATAAAATTAAGTTGTAGATATGTAAACACATAAAATTATATATATCCTTGATGGAAAGGCGAAAACGATGTTTCAGACATTATGTAAGCAAAAACAAAAAAGAACTGAATTGCAATAAATTGTAGTGAATCACACGATTTATTCAATTTTTTATTCAACCTCACGATTTGAATCTCTTGGCTAAAATTCATGTTGAATTGTATGATTCTAACAACCATGCATGAGTAAGTTTAGAATGTCAGGTTAGTTTCGGTTGATTATGTCATGGCGCTTCCCATGTTAAGGCCATTACATAGTTTGATCCAACCAGTATTCGATGTGATTTTTTTTATTTTTTAAATCATTGCATTTATCAAAATTCATTCCCCATTGTTTTGCATTTTGCATTCTGAACCAATACTTTGCATGCTTTATCATCACTTGTACTGATTTAAGACTTGCAGCTAAATTTTTGTTTGTTTGTTTGTTTTGTATTTGCAGTTCTTTGAGAGGAGCAGAGGCAGACGAGTCCCCGTGTGAGGATCCTTAGCCAAACTAGAAGGAAAGAATTTGGAGTGGACAAGTTCCCCTTGTAGATATGTCAAAGATAGAAACTCGAAGCATCACTACACACTTCGGACAAAAGGGTTCTTCAGTTTAGCTAGTTAATTGATTGATGAAATGAGCTTTGATGTGTACAACCCATTCCCCGCACTCGTTCTATTTTGTTGCTGGGTTTGTCAATATTGCTTTTACAGTCGATATCTAGTTGCATATTAGGCTGTTAATGGAATGGTTAATTAACCAATTCCCAATCACATCATATGAATATCCAAATAAGATACCTTCTTTTGTAGTTTGCAGTGATTATGAAACTGGTTAATTGTATTGGATTTACCTAAATTGTGGCAATGTTGCAACCTAATTGCAACAGGAGAGTGACAAAGAACTTGAGATAATTCTTGTTTGGGCATAGCTTCTGACAAATTAAAAACTAATAATCATAAGCTAATTTGAATGCAGAAGCTTAACATATCATTGGATTAATGCATACAGCTACTCGATCTGCTTCTTGATCAAGTAAAGGGATGATTGCTTCGAAATATGCATGATGTGAAGGACTCGAATGAGATGTGTTTGGAGCATTGACAATATCCAATGCTTCTTGAGCATTGTACTCCAAGATAACACAGCGAAAAAATTGTGCCAAACAATCCACGAGCCATCCACAAACCTTGCAAGGTGGCTCCCAACTTCTTCAACAATCTTGAATATGTTCTTGACTTAAGTCCAAAACTAGTTTCTTTCATCATCCTCAAGGCTCCACACCTCTTTTTGAGTAAAAATTGGTAATACCACATTATTATCGGCATGCGGTATGAACAATTAATAACAAAATGTAAAAATTGGTAATACCGCATTATTATCGACATGCGGTATGAACAGCTAATAATAAAATGAAATTTGGAATGGTGACTCTTACTATTCAAATATAATTGACAATCAAAACTACTACTAATATTTTTACTAGATGGTGTAATGACATGGTATAACCATTGTATCGAATTTCCTCTCATTTTGTGTCAATTTTATTGGTGGTCATTTTTGTTCTTGACTAATTATGGTCGATCAAATTAGTAAAAATGAGTTTACAGCCTTTCTTTGTAAAGATCCACTTTGTTGAAACTTGAAAGGTGGAAATATGAGACTCCAAGTCTCATTTTTGTTGATTTAGTTTGTTTAAATTGAGCCCTGCCGACATGGGATTTGCCTTATTTATACCTTTCTTTCAGTTTCCAATGAAAGCGTCTCACTTTTGTCCTTATTCTTGACATTTTAAACACTAACCCGCATCGATTTCAACCAACGCCTACTACACCTCCGACTGCCATCCCAGTCCTTCCCACACACCTTTCTCACCAATCCTCTGCCAGTGCAAACACTCCCAATTTTAACCACTCCCTTGCTTTTTCTACCCAACACTTTTCTTTTTTGGCCTTCTTTTCTTTCCTCTCTCGTTCTTCTTTTCTAGAGAGAATTTCAAGGCAAGACAGTCGCGAGGGTGGCCAATGGGCGTGGTGAGGATGTGGTGCTAATATGGAAGTGGTGGTGGTTGGATGGGTAATGAATGTAAAGGTTTTTTTATTTTTATTTTTTTTATATATGATAATAGTCTTTGATTATAAGAGTATTTTCATCTAAACTTTCAAAATTTGGTATGTCAAAATTTTTTGAAGATTTGGATGACAAATTAGCATATGTTAATTTGATATTGAAACTTTCCACCCGATACGTCAATTTATTATTTCTAAAATTTGAATTCTTTTATTTGAAGGAAAAAAGTAAAGGTATGAAGTGATTTTCATGTCAAAATTGATATGAAAGAGTAATATCAAAACTTATGTCAGCTTTTGACACATCCAATGAAATTCATTTGATATGTTAAAATAGAGCTGCTGAATTGGCATATTGAATTTGACATATCAAATAGAGGTGTTCTAAAATTAATTTTTTTATTAATGGATGTACTTCAATCAATTCTTCTTATACTTTAGAAGTAGTGCAAGGTTCCAAAAAAATTATTATTGAGTATTATTAATGACAAGATCAAGTATTCCAATGTTTTATGTGAGAAATTTATTTATAGTTTGGTAGTAGGTATGTACGTGATTCTTTTTGACAAATAAAATGTTACAAATATATTTATGTAGGTCATTTTTTATTTTCTAATTACTCAACAAAAGCAAGTTAACATATTCCACTCATAAGATCTTTTAAGCTAAGTTTGGAGAGAGCTTAAAAAAAGTCAAAAAAAAAAAAAAAAAAAAATCATATAAATTATCTTATCACTATATCTACTTTTTTTTTACATATTTTTTCTTAAAAAATAAAAAAATAAAAAATCTCAAATAATCACATTTTACCAATGATTTAAACTACTACATAAGTATATGATTATGTGCTCCAAGATTACAAATGGTTACCTACTTGAATTACAGTGAATAATGAGAGCTTTTATTTGCACATTACAAATTTTTTTAATATATATCATTTGTGATTCAAATATAAATTCCGTTCATATTTAATATATTTGATTTTTATTTAAAAAAATTAATTAAAAATAACATAAATAATGCGTAATGAAATTTTAGGTAGATACGAATAAGATTTCCATATTTACTCAATTTTTAACCGAAACTGTCGTCATTCTGAATCACTATTGCTTCCGACTAGGAATCGAGAGAGTGAGAGAGAGAAAGAGATGGCGTCGGCTTTGAGGGCAGCCATACTTGGCCACATTCGAGTTCCTGTTGTTCAAACCCTAACCCTAAATGGATCGAAACTGAGCCTCTGCAGCACCGTCCGATCGATGTCGTCTCACGACGATCACATCACCAAGGAAGAGGTCATCGACAGAGTCCTCGACGTCGTCAAGAGCTTCCCCAAAGTCGATCCTTCCAAGGTCAGTCAAACCCCTTCTCTCTTTTTCCTGTTTGGTTGCTCCGAACACCTAGGAAATCAAGAAAAAACGAAAATGATAATGAAATAAACTGTCTGAGATTTCCGTGTAAATTAAAACGAGAAATGAGATCTCATATCTTTTGTTTGAATGAATTGTAGCCTCATTGCTATGAAATGTGTGTGTGTGTGTTGATAATAGTAATGATGGATCTTTGTTGATTTTAACAAAGGAATGTGGAAACCCTAGAATAATAAGGACATGTCTAACCCCATTACCCAAATCTTAACTCAAACTTAAATTTGAGTAAAAAATTACTAAAATCCCCTCTACTTTTTTACTTAAATCTATAGCAAATTGAGTTTTACTCAAATCAAGGGAGACCCATTTCATTTACTCAAATTTCTATCCAATCGAAACTTGACACATAGGTGCTTCGATCCAAATTCTCCTTTACTCCCAACTCCTAGCATCCGCAAAAAAATTGGTACTTTTGGCAATTTTCAAATGAAGCTTTTTGCTCAAACTTCTACTCAATTTGAGTAAAAGTATAAGGGTGGAGATGGCCTAAGGTGAAGTTTTGAAGTTTAGTTCCACTATTATTGATAATACCTAGGCTATGATAGGATTGGGCTACTTTTTACTTGACCAAGTCGTGTAAGTAGTTACTATTTGATATGTCAAGCATATTGAAGAAGATTTCCTTATGATGATTTTGGATGTAAAAATTCCAACAATAACTGGCCTTGCAAATCAGGGTATTTTGGTACTGGGATTTATGATATGGTTGGTTGCCTATGCCATGCTGTTAGACTGTGTATGCAGTACTTGTTCTTATTTAATTTCAGAGGAGCTGAAGCCTAATAGGAGGTATGCCCTTTCTGTAACAGGGGAAATTTTGTTTCCGGTCCAATGTCTTGGATTTTAACACAATCTTAACAAAGAAACAATGAACCATTAGCATTGCATCCACATGAAAAATAAAAAATAAAAAAAATGAAGTCTTTGTAACTCACTGATGATGTGAGACTCCGAACATCCAATTTTTTCTTAATAGATTTAGACGTCCTTCTGTTTGGATGATTATAATAAATAGCCTTGTTGAGAAGTTGGGAAATATTCGTTATTGTCCAATTACTTTGCTCTTAACACCATCTTTGAATAATGAAAGAACAAACCACTTACATTGCATTGCATTGCATACACATGGAAAAAATGACTCACTGATGATGTGAGATTCCGGACATCTGTGCTTTAGAACAACTGTCACTCACCTGAAGAAAAATGTGGACTTTGTGCTTAATAGATTTAGACATCCTTTTGTTTGGATGACTATAACAAGTAGCCTTGTTGAGAAGTTGGGTAATAATCAGCTAAGTACTTCAAGTTTCTTAGATTGAGGATCTTGGTGGAAAGAATGCTGAATGAATTTTAATACATGCATAAAAATGCTTTAGATGCAGCTAATAACAAAGGACAATTGGGGAAAAAAAACAAAAAAAAAATGAAATTCAACAATTGTAATCGTATATATTTTTTTTAACGGTTAATCATATTATTGAAGTTCTTCCATCCTAGTGGATGTGGTCAACCATAGTGGTAGATGGTTGACCCCGATGAAATATGGTCGGCCACTTTTTGGAAGCTTTCAAAAAAAAAAAAAAAAAAAAAAAAAAATTATTTGGTAGCCGTTGAAAACTTGGCAATATAAACCTCAACAACCATGAGGAGTATTTTGATGAGTGGAAGGCACCAAGAGCTATATCACAACTCTTATACGCCCTCATACAGATTTTGAGTGTAAATCCTACCTTGGATAGAGAGTGTAGTTGTCATGTCTTGAACAAGTCTTGGAAGAGCTTGCTCCAAGGGACTCCTTGAAGTTCTTTGCTTGTGGAAGGCATCATTGTTACATGAACTCTCTATTTCCCTCATAGTACCTGTGTCCACCAGATATGACAAAAGTAAGGGTGTGGGATATGTGTTTTGACACTTGCACCCAATGTAGGCAGTTGGTTCCTTTAATTTTATATGCTATTCGCAAAAGAACCCAATGTAGGCAGTTGGTTCCTTTAATTTTATATGCTATTCGCAAAAGAAGTTCATATTGCTAGTAAAAAATATTGTCTTTCACATGCATGAGAAAGAGAAATTTCTTATTTTTCTTGCATCCTATTTAATTTCAAGTATATATCTAAATAATTTACATCATATTTTCTAATAATATTATATATTTATGTGTTAATGATATGTCCACATACTTGTACCCATTTTTTGGATACATATCCAATATCCTAATATTTAGATTCAAGAAGGTTTGATGTTTAGATGTGCACCTGCACCCAATGTTCGTGTGTGAGTCCATGCAACGAAGGAAGGTACAATATGCATCCCTTAGTGTAGCAAATTCACTATTGTTAGCACATACCATACCACACTTGTCTCACATAGAGACTATATTGTGGCAAAGGGTACAATTCCCCTTGTCGAAGTCCATTTTTAGATCTTATAAAATCTAGCATAGTGTTGGTGGAAGTTTCTATTTCGTTGTGTGAACCTGAACCATTGTATGATTGTGGTAGAGGTTTGAGGGTATCCTTGTAAAAACCCTTGAAGAAGTGGATGTAAATGTTTAAATTACTTGGAGAAAACCCATTTGCTTACTGGATAATGCCGGTGGGAAGGTCAGGAGTGGGCATAGGCAAGTTGCCGTAACCCTGTCAATCTTGGTGTTCATCTATTTATCTATGAATCTTAATCTTCATCTCTTTATTATTTGCATTCTAATTTGTATACTTGCACATTGATATGTTGAGATGAGTGCTTTTGTATGTCATTTTGGATGATTGATTAATTGCCACATTCTTATTTTAAAATAAATTGGGGATATGAAAAACATAGTTTGAGGCTTTAGGAATTGAATGGATAAATTGATAAATCAACTGTTTGATCTTGAATCGAGATAAGTAACAACTGTTAACTAATCCCTGAAGTTGTACTCATCAAGTAAGATAACAAACTAGTTAAAGGGATAATTGATGATTGGTTAAGACAAATTCTTAACTAATCCCTTAAGTTATACTCATCAAGTAAGATAACAAACTAGTTAAACGGGTAATTAATGATGGCTAAGACAATAAATATTGAATTAAGCAAAAGATTATAAATTAGTGAGAAAAGAGAACAAAATTTGAGTATCCCATCCAACCTCTCTCCTCTAGGACTAACTTCTACTTGATTGCTGCCCAGGTTCCCTTGCTATGGTCATAGTGAATTGAGTAAATGTCCCAATGTTCTCATTGGTTTATAGAAGGCTATTGTGCTTTACAATTTACAGAGCATTGGAAATTAGTTTGTTGTGCTTTTGGTAGCATATGAATGATGTATAGTTGTAATTGGTTTTCAATTTATTCTAATTTCTACTCTACCATTGATAATTGTTTTGTTTGGTGTTGTAATTTGTAAACATTTATGTTTAACTGCTTTATTAAGTGCTATTATTTGAGCTGGCTTCAGTGATGTGGCTGATGTCCAACCTTTCCACAAAAGATTATCCCACATTTCAATTTTTATTTTATTTTATTTTATTATACTCTTATATATATATACACATGTATTGTAGAGTAATGTTGTAGATTTTACTAAAGAAGACTCGAATACCACTGTGCATTAGAGAAAACAACAAAGTAATGTTGCCAGCAAACTAGATGAACTATAGTCTTATAATTTCATAAAAAGAAGTCCTAGATGAGAAAGAGAACTAAAAAGCTCCATATTGACAACACTATAGCCTTGTTTGGTGCAGCTTAAAAGCTGCTTATTTCAGCTTTCAGCTTAATTTAAGCTATTTTGATGTGTTTGGTTTAGCTTATAGCTTATAGCTTATTGCTTTTTGAAAGTCAGAAATCAGCTTATTCTTTGAGTGGGGCAGGAGATGCTTAATTTATAAGTCAGAAATCAGCTTATGTTCATAGTTATAAGGGATAAGCTGTTTAGGCATAAGCTACAAGCACTTTCCCACAGCTCTACCAAACAGGGCCTATGTTTGACCTTAGATTTTTAGGGTTTACTCCCTCCATCCTAAAATATTAGTCTCTTATTCTATTTAATTAGTCACTTCTCAAAATTAAGAACTAAAATAACATAAATTTCCTATTTGACCCTTCTTTTAAATTCATTAATATTATTTTTGAAGTGTAATAAATGTACTGCCAAAGGGTAGTTTTGGAAAGTTAATATTTTTTAAGTGTAATAATTGTATTACAAAAAAAAAGTTGAATTCTCCAAAAAGTAATTCTACTTACACCACTTTTCTGTCTCCTTACACCTATTTTCTCATTACAATCCATTAAATTTTTACACTTTTCAATATACTAATTTTACCCCTCTTCTTTTTTTTTAAACACTAATTTGACAACCACCATCACCATTAGCCTCCTCCACCATCGGCTACCACTTCTTTCACTTCCGGCCAATTTCTGCCACCTTGACAGCCTCTCGTTGCTCTTCTCTACCTGTGACTTGCCTAGCAGCCCCCCACAACTGTTGACACACCACCATCACAGACCTCATAACAGCCGATCTACTGCCATCGCAGTCCCCAACGATAGCCGACCACCCACTGACATTGCGTAGCCCCTACCTCTGCAAGTGACTGCCATCCGCGACCCTAGCCATCGCGATCACAATCCTTCAACCTCGACATCGCCGTTAGCTCTTCACTTTTCACTCTCCTTTTGTCCCGTTGCGATGGCGGTGGGTCACGGTAGTAAGGGACGCACTACAACAACGAAGATTTGCAAAGGTGGTGATACGTGCAGTGGTGAGCAAAAGGGGTTGACTTCTCTTTCATTTCTCTCTCTCAATCGTTGTTTAGAGAGGGGGTTGGGGAGGGTTATCTTCGATGGGATTTGACGTCTAGCGGCAGCAGAAATAGTAGAGTGGCTCACCGACGATGGAAAAGAGAGTCGCCAGCGACAGTGGCAGTGGTAGTGGTGGTGGGCTGTGGAGATGATGATGAAAGGAAAATTGTTGGGAAATTAAGGTTTTAGGGGGTTTTTTGGTAATTTTGTTAAGGGGCAAAAGTGTAATAGTATTTTTTGAAAATTTAGGGATGTAATGTGGTCTTTTTGTTGTGCAAGTAGGATTTCCCTTCTCTAAAAGAGCCTAATATTTTGGGACGGGTGTCATATATGGATTTCTTCTTGGTTTGATTGAACCTCAAATTTCAAACGCAATTCTTTTCATTAGCAAATCTAATCTGCATTACATAATTATGTCGTCGCGAGATTCTCATAACCTGGTGTAACTTTGTATTTGGCTCCACTTGTAACATGGAGAGAGATTATTGGAATTACAGTTCCTTTTGCCTTTATCTGCAGGTGACTCCTGATGTCCATTTTCAGAAGGATTTGGGATTGGATAGCTTAGATACTGTTGAGATTGTAGTAGCTCTAGAAGAGGAGTTCAAGCTAGAGATTCCAGATAAAGAAGCTGATAAGATTGACTCCTGTTTTCTTGCAATTGAGTATATCCATAACCATCCAATGGCTAGTTAATCTTAGTGAATTCCTCTGGTTTGAGTTTCAATCATGTTTCATTTGCTTATATTGTTCCTCAAAAACAACTGTTCAAGTCCTTTCTTTCTTTGATTTGGGTGTTAGTACAGAATTTGATCCCAGGTAAGGGGTCGAAATAATTGGAGTTTTGTTTGATGAGTGGATGTTTGTTATCCTTATGCTTAACAAGATCTAATATTTCTTCTCTCAATGAATTGGCATGATCTTTTGTTGTGTTTTCTTTTGTTTTTGGAGATGTTATTTGCATTTACATGGTTTTGTAATCCTTTTATTTTTGTTGCATTGATTTATTTTGGGTAATAGTTGTTGTGGGATCTAGTCCTGTTGGGACCTTTTACCCAAGATATGGCAAAATTAAAAAAAAAAATAAAATAAAAATGCAACAGTGCTATGCATATATGCAATTGTTTTGGGCAATGTTGAATGAGAAATATAAATTAATTTTAAAAATTGATTAATAGTTATCTTAGGCTTCGTTTGTCAATTATATATTTTAGTCAAAAAGTCATTATAAATTGTTATATTACTCTCTCTATTTTTTTATATATCTTTTCGTAAAAAATTAAAAAAGTACTAAAATAATTTATTTTCAAACAAAGCCTTAGATGGGCAGGTTGGGAGAGTCCAGATCCTCGGGGCATTTCCCTAAATAAGCCAAAATAGTAAGGGAATTCCCAAACTAAGCCTAGTTTTGAAAGAATTCCCAAAATAGGCTAAATCGCGGTTCACAATTGCGAGTTCAACACTTTTCCAATAATCTCGCGTGAAGTCTGGGTGAAGTTAAACTCGCTGTTACGAAACACGAGTTTGATTAAGAACTCGCGGTTACAAAACGCGATTTTATCAAAAAAAAAATTTCTTCTGAACTCGCTGTTGTAAACCATGATTTTATAAAAATTTTTTTTTCCTGAACTCACTATTTCGAACCACGCTTTTTGACCAATTTCTTTTTTTTTTTTTTGGAACTCGTGGTTGTAAACCACGAGTTTAATTGAAACCCAATTGCACTCACGCACACTCCTCACAGCCACAGCCACACCACACCACACACTCTCTCTCCCTCTCTCTCTGACACATCACTCACACACACATCACACTTACATCAAAGTAAAAATAAATAAATTTTAAGAATTAAATAAATACAAATAAATAAATAATGTTTAAAAATAAATAAATTTTAATAATTAAACCCTAAACTTTAAAATACAAAAAATTTTTTTTTTATCTCTAAACACTAAAGTAGCGTTTGATAACGTTTACGTTTTCGATTTATGTTTACAAAAATTTTCTAAACTGATTTTTGTTTATTTTTACAAAAACATAAATTACAAATGCGTTTGGTTTGAACAAAATATTTAAAAAAATTTAAAAACATAAACTAAAAAATATATTTGTTCAAGCTTAAAATATTTATATTTATATTTATTATTTATGACAATGGGATCACACATATTATAATTGAAAAAAAATTAATTAAAAAACAATTGAAAAAAATCAAATTGGAAAAAAATTATAATTGGAAAAATAATATAATTGAAAAAAATTAATTAAAAAAACAATTGAAAAAAATTTAATTGGAAAAATATATTACTTTTTTTCCAATTAAATTTTTTTAATATATTTTTCCAATTATAATATATTTAATATATTTTTCCAATTATAATATATTTTTCCAATTAATATATTTAATATATTTTTCCAATTATAATATATTTTTCCAATTAATATATTTAATATATTTTTCCAATTATAATATATTTAAATTTTTTTCCAATTAAATTTAATATATTTTTCCAATTAATATATTTAATATATTTTTCCAATTATAATTTTTTTCCAATTGGATTTTTTTCAATTGTTTTTTTAATTAATTTTTTTTTCAATTATAATATGTGTGATGTCATTGTCATAAATAATAAATATAAATATAAATATTTTAAGCTTGAACAAATATATTTTTTAGTTTATGTTTTTAAATTTTTTAAAATATTTTGTTCAAACCAAACGCATTTGTAATTTATGTTTTTGTAAAAATAAACAAAAATCAGTTTATAAAATTTTAGTAAACATAAATTGAAAACGTAAACGTTATCAAACACTACTTTAGTGTTTAGAGATAAATTTTTTTTTTTTTTGTATTTTAAAGTGTAGGGTTTAATTATTAAAATTTATTTATTTTTAAACATTATTTATTTATTTATATTTATTTAATTCTTAAAATTTATTTATTTTTACTTTGATGTAAGTGTGATGTGTGTGTGAGTGATGTGTGAGAGAGAGAGGGAGAGAGAGTGTGTGGTGTGGTGTGGTGTGGCTGTGGCTGTGGCTGTGAGGAGTGTGCGTGAGTGCAATTGGGTTTCAATTAAACTCGTGGTTTACAACCACGAGTTCCAAAAAAAAAAAAAAATTGGTCAAAAAGCGTGGTTCGAAATAGCGAGTTCAGGAAATTTTTTTTTTTTATAAAATCGTGGTTTACAACAGCGAGTTCAGAATAAATTTTTTTTTGATAAAATCGCGTTTTGTAACCGCGAGTTCTTAATCAAACTCCCGTTTCGTAACAGCGAGTTTAACTTTACCTAGACTTCACGCGAGATTATTGGAAAAGTGTTGAACTCGCGATTGTGAACCGCGATTTAGCCTATTTTGGAAATTCTTTCAAAATTAGGCTTAGTTTGGGAATTCCCCTTACTATTTTGGCTTATTTAGGGAAATGCCCCCAGATCCTCTTCAACCTTTCTCTAGGTCACGTCACCTGCAAGAAAATGAATGGCTCACATTTGTTTCTTTAAACAAAAAAAATTTCAAATCACTTTCACACTGAATTTCATTCCCTTTTCTCTTACTTTCCTTTTCTCTCTCCCTCACTAACACACGTATATGTCCCACCAGTTCACACTCACACTCACTCTCTCTCTCTCTCTCTCTCACCTCTCTCTCCCTCTCCCTCTCTTACTTCTAATAAAAAAAATTTAAAAAATTATTTTAATCTTTTTTATTTTATTTTTATTATATATATATATAATTTTTAATATAAAATTTTAATTTTATAAAATTAATATCATTGAAAATATATCTTTAAAATGAGACTAATATTAAATATATTTAATAAAAATTTAAAATAAATAAAAAGTAATTACTATGTTTAGTTATGTTTTCAAATTATTATTTTTTAAATATAAAAATTAATTTGATGAAATAAACACATAAAAATCATATAATTTTGAAATTTTCAAAAAACAATTTTCATTTCAAAAAAAATATTATATGAAAATAATGACTTTTAATTTAATTTTATTAATCAAACAAGTTTATAATTTTTTTTAAAAAAAATAAATAAAAACTGTGTTTTTGTAGCAAAAATCGCAGCTTGAGGAAGTTACAAAAAGCTGGATGGATATTTGGGAAGTTTGCAAAATGCTAAGCGTGAAATTACATTACTATCCTTTTTGGTCTAACAAGGGCCAAAAGGTAAATTTTCTAAGTTGAGTAAGAGTATTGTAGTTATTTTAATGTGATGTGACACTATAAACAAATATTAAATATAAGAGTCAAAGTTAACTTTTTACCAATTTTTGAAATTATTTTTTTAAAAAAATTTAAAAACTTAATAAAAAATTAAAAATTAATTTTTTTTATTAACTTCTCAAAACACCCCATAATTGACCTCAAACGTGGTGATCTAAGTGTCACAAAACGAATTAATAATTTATCCATCCGTTATTGTTTTTGTGCAAAAAAAGTTCTTTTTTATTCAGAGACGTCACGTGACTAATTGATCACATCCTATCCCCCACTAAACACAACACCACTAGATACACGTGACGGTGACAACAACCAATAACTTCTCTTTGGTGAACTAGATACAAGATGCACTGCATACACCCCACTTTATCTGGACTCCATCGAAGTTGGTTGGGGTCTCTATTGATTTCTTGTGTGTAAAACCTCTCTGAAAACCCTTCGCTCTGTATTCCCATTCTTGGAAAGAAGCAACAATGGCGAATCAAGAAAGAAATACAGAGGCCACCGATGATGCAATAATGTCATCGTCTTCGGACTACAATCTCTATCTCCCCATGGACATCATCGTCAACATTCTCAGTCGTCTCCCTGTCAAATCTCTCCTCCAAATCAGGTGCGTATGTAAAACCTTCCGCCACCTCATCTCTAACCCCACCTTCATCTCCTCCCACCTCCTCCACCACCGCACCACCACCATTTTCACCTTCAAACACCGCACCACCTCCTCCACCACCATCTCTCTGTTGCAATCGCCCTCATCGTCTCAAAACCCTAGCAATCTGGTCCACCCCTTTCCCAACCGCACTCGCGATCTACACCTAATCGGCTCCATCAATGGCCTCCTCTGTCTCTGTCTCTGTCTCTGTTTCTCTCTCTCGAACCATCCACCCCATTGCCATCGACGCATCCTCCCCCTCCTCTGGAACCCCGCTACCAAACTCTTCAAATCTCTCCCCCCTCCCACCATCAAAATTCGTCGTAGGTTTTTTCGACTCTCTCTCGGGTTCGGATTCCGATTCCATTCTACTACTTCTTCCAGTGACTACAAGGTCGTCAGGATAGTTTCTTTCAAGTCACAGACCCGAGTCGAGGTCTACTCTTCAATTTCTGATTGTTGGAGAGAGATTCAGGTTATGGATTTGCGCTTTTATATCCATAAATTGTCTTGTGAGGTGATTGTCAATGGAGCTCCCTATTGGTTGCTCTTAACTCCTTCAAATCATTGTCTTTGCTTCACATGGTTTGATGTTCAAAATGAGGCTTTTGTCATGTTGCCGGGGCTCGATTTTTCTGGGTTCTACAACGGGACTTCTGTCGACTGGAAATTAATGGATTGGAAAGATCATGCTGCTGTGGTTGTGTGTTGTCCTGGCAACCCATGTGTTGATGTGTGGATGCTAGAGGATCCTTGTGGCGGTGAGAGCAATTGGTGTAGGAAATTTGTGATTGGACCTGTTATGGGTGTTGAACGATTTTGGTTATTACAATGCACGAAGAATGGTGAGATTATAGCAGAAGATGCAAGGGGAAGGATATTCTTGTACAGCCCCCAAAGTGGAGAGACTAAGTATATTCCAATCAATGGAGTTGAGTTCAAAGCTTTTCACTATGTAGAGAGTTTGGTTTCAATCAAAGGATTCAAACAACAAGAACTGAACATTCAGCACTAATGTTCTGCAAAGGTCAATTCGTCACTCGATCAGATAAATAACTTGGGCATTTGTTTATGCTACTTACTGCAATGCATTTGGTTTTTGAGCTTTTGGTAGCATATGAATGGATAGCTTAGACAAAATGGATAGTTAAGACAATATGGATAGTTAATATTCCTTTAATTCCTCTGATTGGATAGCTTAGACAATATGGATAGTTAATATTAGCTAATTCCTCTGATTTGAGTTTCAATCCTGTTTCATTTGCTTTTACTTTCCTTCAAAACAAGTGTTCAAGTCCTTTCCGTCAAATTTGGGTATTAGTACAGAATTTTTTCCCAGTTAAGGGATGGGATGGAAATAATTGGAGTTTTGTCTGTGTAGTTTGTAGGCTGCTTTGCAATGTTTCCTATGCTTCTGCTTAAAAGGATCTAATATTTCCCTCCTCTCATGCGCTACATTTGGTTGAGGGATTTGGGAGGGAATTTGGAAAGAGAAAGGAAAAAGGCGTGTGAAATGTAGATATATTTTATTCATATTTCAGCTACCTTTTCTCTTTCCCTTTCCAAATCTCTTCTCAAATTTCCCAACCAAACACAACGTCAATGAATTGGCACAATTCTTGATGTGTCTGCCTTCATTTTTTTAGATGTTATTTCTATTAACATAGTTTTTTTTTTTTAATCTTTTATTTTTGGATAATTGTTGCGGGATCTACTAGTCCTGTTGAACCTTTTGCCCTAGATGTGGGGTGAGGTCTCTTGATGAGAAGAGAAAAGTGCAAAACCAACTTAGAGGAGCAATATGTATTGGATGAATGGATTCTTAAAAACTGCTACTGCAGTCTCTTTGTTTTTGTATATGTTTAAGACCATTCATTCTTGGCCCACAGATGTTCTGTAAAGGTCAATTCGTCATTTGAATCATATGAATTTTTGTCCAACTTGAGCATTTGATTTCTTTATGTTACTGCAATGCATTTGTGTGTGATGTTAGTAAATGTTTTAGATACTATAATTTTCATTGACAACCCTTTGCTAAGATAATTCCTTCTTTCACTGGATTGCTGCCCAGTTTCTTTTGCTATGGTCATGCTGAATTGATTAAACTTCCCAATGCTCTGATTGGTTTATGGAAGGCTATTGTGCTTTCAGCTGTATTTGGATCATGGATTTGGTTAAAGATTTGGATAGGGAAAAGAAAAAGTGAGAAAATGTTAATGAAATATAAGCTAAATTTGTTTTCCATTTCTCTGACATCCTCCTTTCCCTTTCCGAATCTCTACTCAAATCATTGATCCAAACATAGCCTTACAGTCTACATAGCATTGGAAATTAATTTTTCTTGCTTTCGGTAGCATATGAATGATTTATAATTGTATTTGGTTTTCAATTTAACTAATTTCTACTCTACCATTGATTATGGTTTTGTTTCCTCTCTCTCTCTCTCTCTCTCTCTCTATTTGTGAACATCTGTGTTCAACTGCTTTATGATGTAGTATTATTTGGGCTGGTTTCAGCAATGTGGGTCCTGTGACTGATGTCCTGCATTACAATTTTCAATTTATTTTATTTTATTTTATTTTATTTTATTTTTATTCTTATTTTTGTAGCGTAATGTTGTAGATTTTACTAAAGAAAGTCTTGCTGTGAATTAGATAAAACAACAGAGAACTGTTGGCAGCAAACAATAGAACTATAAAGATGCCTTATAATTTCATAAAAAAAGAAGTCCTAGATAATATTTGTATATATATATAAACAAAAACTAAAATTAAAACTAAAAGGTTCCATGTTAACAACATTATTTTAGACCTCATATCTTTGGAAGTTAATTTTTTTTTAAGCCATTAATATCGTTTGGCTTTCTTCTTGACTTCATTGAACTTCAAATTTCAAAAGCAATTCTTTTCATCAGCAAATTCCGTATTACAACATTACGTTTTTATTTCTAGCATGAGATTCTCCTAACCTGGTGTTACTTATCTCTGGCTTGACCTATACCGTGGGGAGATGTTATTGGAATTACAGCTCATTTGCCTTTATGTGCAGGTGACATGACTCCCGATGTCCATTTTCAAAAGGATTTGGGATTGGATAGCTTTGACAATGTGAAGATTGTATTGGCTCTAGAAGAGGAGTTCGAGCTAGAGATTCTAAATAAAGAAATTGATAAGATTGACTCATGTTTTCTTGCAATTGAGTAAATCTATAACAATCCAATGGCTAGTTAATATTAGCGAATTCCACTGATTTGAGTTCCAATCCTGTTTCAGTTGTTTATACTACAAAAACAATTGTTCTAGTACTTTCTTTCTTTGATTTAGGTGTTAGTACAGAATTTTATCCCAGTTAAGGGATGGAATGGAGATAATTGTAGTTTTGTTTGTGTAGTTTGTAGTCTGCTTTGCTATGCTTCTGCTTAACAATATCTAATATTTCCTTTCTATAATTGAATTGGCATAATTCCTGATGTGCCTGCTTTGTTTTTGGAGATGTTATTTCTGTTCAGATGGGCTTTTTAATTGTTGTATTTTTTGTTGCATTGATTTATTTTTGGGTCATTGTAGTGGGATCTAGTCCTGTTGGACCTTTGCCCTAGATGTGGGGTGACATCAGTGCGTGGTTAGGTCTCTTGATGAGAAGAGAAAAGTGCAAAACTAAGAGGAGCAATATGTGTTCAGCAAAAGGATTCTTAAAAATTGCTACTACATTTGTATATGTTAAGATCATTCATTCTTGACCCACAGTAACTAACTATTGAAATATTCAAAATTGCTTTAACGTAGAATTCATCTATTATATTCAGAAGAAGGAGATAATTTGGGATTGTTGTGCCACATGTCCAGGATTTGTTGAAACAGCGGTGCTATCGGGGCCTCGAATTTGCCTCGACAACAAATTTTTTTTTTTTTTTTGGGATGGTGGCCATGTTAGTTAGTTTTTATTTTTATTTTTTTAAGGGTGGTTTATGTGTAGGAATGTGTCAAAAAATTAGACATTTCACACCAACTCATCGTATAAAATTATATGAAATTAACAAAATTTAACTAACAGCTTAACTGATCAGTCAATTTTATCACTCAACCAGTCCAACCTAATTGATTGATCAGTTAAATTGCTGGTTAAATTTTGTTAATTTGGTGCGGAATGTTTAGTTTTTTAGTACACCCCCTACACATAACCACCTTTAAAAAAAAAAAAATACCAAACCAACATAGCCCAACAAATAAAATAAAATAAAATAAAAAAAACCGACATAACCAAACAAATAGAAGGAAAAAAAAAAAAACTCAGCTTATGTAGTTTGATAAGGTGAGTGAGTTGGATTAGACTTTGTCAAACCATACAGGCTGAGTTAGTGTGAGATGTCTAATACACATAACCACCCTTGCAAAAAAGAAAGGAAAAAAAAAGATAGAAATTTTTTTTAAAAAAAAAAAAAAAAAAACCAAACACACAGCAAAAGAAAAAAAAAAATAAAATAAAATTTGAATTTCGAGGCAATTTCGAGGCCTCAAGCATTAATCAATTTGACATGTTTGAGACTATATTTTTTATATCCATGTATAATGTTAGTTTTGCTACATTTTGTTACGTCTCTAGATGATTATGCTTCTACTTAACAAGATCTAATATTTCTTCTCTCTTAATGAATTGGCATGATATTTTGTTGTGTTTTTAGAGATGTTATTTTCATTTACATGGTTTTTGTAAAGAAGTTAGTTCAAGACTATAGGTTTAGGGCTGCCATATAGAATATAGAAACTTTAACTAGTAAGACTATATAATTACTAGATATCATGATTAGGAGGAGGGTTAGTGTAGCTTGCATACAAGAAACTAAATGAATGGGTGAGAAAGTTAGGGAAATAGAGAATATTGGTTTTAAACTATATTATAGTGGCAAGGATAAACAAATGAATAGGGTAAGAATAATAGTTGCCAAAGGTCTTGTAGAAAATGTAGTTGCGGTCATTAGGAAATGGGACAAGATTATATTAGTTAACTAGTTATCGGAGAGAATATAGTAGACGTTATTAGTGCATACGTTTCCCAAGAAGGATTAGATGATCATACTGAGAGATTTTGGGACCAAATGGATGATGTATTACAGAAGATACCCGTATGAGAGACCCTCTGTTATAAGTGGAGATTTCAACGACAGTAATAAATAAATTAGATTATGAGAAGATGCATGGTGGGTATGTTTTTGGGGATAGAAATGACGCTGAAGATAGTATTTTAGATTTTATGTTGGCTTCTGACCTGGTGGTGGCCAATATTATGTATAAGAAGAAAAATGAACATTTGATAACTTTTAAGAGTGAGTTAATTAGGAGCCAAATAGATTACTTTCTAGTAAGAAAAGTGGACCGTCTAAAATGCAACGACTATAAATGATTTTTGGAGAGAGCCTAACGTTTCAATATAAGATTTTTGTGCTAGATTTATGCTTTAAAAGGGCAACACAAAGCTAGAAAAGATAGTGGGCGCCGTAGGTGATGAAATGGTGAAACCTAAAAGAGGAGAAATTAGAAATATTTAAAAATAGAATGGATGAAGAAGGTACTTGAGATTTGGAAGATGATGCTAACCTTATGTGGAACTCGATGACTAATTGTAATGAGCAGAATCTCAAGGGAAGTCCTTGAAGAGTCGAAAGGAAAAGGACCCCAACTTGAAACTTGGTAGTGAAGGGATGAGGTTCAAGCGGTAGTAAAGACGAAAAAAGAGTGCTTTAAAAAATGGCAGAAAGATAGAACTGAGGAAAACCTTAAGAATTACAGATTGACTAATAAGGAGGTCAAAAAAGTAGTGAGAAAGTCTAAGTTGAAAGCCTATGATGACCTATACACTAGATTAGATAGTAAGGAGATAAAGAAGAGAATATACAAACTTACTATGATAAGAGAGGAAAATAAGAGATTTTTATCAGGTGAAGTGCATCACGAATGATGAAGAGATTAAGGAGAGGAAAAAGAACTATTCTGAGAAGTTGTTAAATAAGGAACATAAAGGAAGGTCAAAGGGGAGGAAGTGGCAGTAATACGGAAAATTAAGACTACAAGTTCTATCGCAGAATTAAGAACTTTGAAGTAGAGATTACACTTAAGAAGATGAAATCAAATAAGGTTTTAGGACCCGATGGTATCCCTATTGAAAATTGGAAATATTTGGATAAGAAGGGGGGTTACTTGGTTGATTAGGTTATTTATTAAGATTTTGTTGATTAGGAAAATGCTACAAGAGTGGAGGAAGAGTATTCTAGTACCAATCTATAAGAATAAATGAGATGTCTATAATTGCAACAACTATAGATGAATCAAGCTGATGTGGCATATAATGAAAGTGTGGGAGAGAGTAATAGAAGGTCGATTGCGAGATATAACAGAGGTGTCAAAGAATCAATTTGGATTTATGCCCTAAAGGTCAACAATAGAAACGATCTATCTTTTGAGGAGAATAATATAGAAGTATAGAGAGAAGAAAAGAGACATTCGTATGTGTATTTATCGATCTTGAGAAATCATATGATAAAGTGCCTCAAGATATAATTTGGTGGGTGTTATTAAAGAAAGGGGTGACAAAATGCTATATTGATGATTAGGGACATGTATAAAGGTGTGGTGACTACTATTAGATCGCCGGTTGGAGAGACAAGTAAATTTTCAATTGCTGTGGGGTTACAATAAGGATCAATTTTAAGTTCTCATGTTTTTGCTTTAGTTATGGATGAGTTAACGAGTTATATTCACGATGATGTACCATAGTGTATGCTTTTTGCAGATGATATCGTATTTGTTGATAAGACTAGAGAATGAGTTAACACTAAGTTGGAGATTTAGAGAGAAACACTTGAATCTAAAGGATTTAGGATAAGTAGAACTAAGACATAGTACATGGAGTATAATTTTAATAATAGTAACAATGGAAACAGAGGAGAAATGAAGATTGAGAACTAAGAACTACCTAGGATTGAACTTTTTCGTTATTTAGGATCGATTATCACAACGGCTGGGGAGATTGGAGCAGACGTGGTCTATAGAATTAAAGTGAGGTGGTTTAAGTGGAGGAATGCGTCTGGGGTATTGTGTGATAAACGGGTATCAACTAGATTAAAAGGAAAAGTATATAGAATGATTATTAGATCAACAATGTTGTTATAGGACGGAATGTTGGGCAACTAAGAAACAACATGTAGATAAGATGAGTGTTACTGAGATGAGAATGCTAAGGTAAATGTGTGGCAAGATTAGAAAAGACAGAGCTATGAATGAGTACATTCGTAAATGGGTAAAATTTGTACCGATAGAAGATTAGATAAGAGAGAATAGATTGAGATGGTTTGGTCATATATAATGAAGACCAACAGAGGCAGTAATAAAGAGATACAATACAGTGACGCTCGAGGGAACTGTTAGGGGAAGAGATTGACCTAGATTGACATGGGTTAGGGTAGTAAATAGAGATATAAATCTTTTTAATTTGACTAATCAATGGCCTTTGATAGAGTTGAGTAGAGAAAAATGATTCATGCAGCCGATCTCATTTGATGAGAGTTAAACCTTGGCTTGGTTTGGTATGATTTTTATAATCCTCTTATTTTGTTGAACTGATTTATTTTTTGGGTAATTGTTGTGGAATCTAGTCCTGTTGGGACCTTTTACCCAAGATATGGACCAGAAAAAAAAAAATCAATGCAACAGTGATACCACGCTATGAATATATGCAATTTTATATTTAAATTTTTGGACAATTGTTGGATGAGAAATATGGATTGATTTTAAAAAGTGATTAATAGTTATCTAAATTTCATGGGCAATTTGGGAAGCCAAAATTGTGTGGCACAGTTAATTTTTTTGTTTTTTTTTTTGTTTTTTTTTCCTTTTTCAGAAGGTACTTAGTCCATAAGTTCATTTGTGAATTTTTTTGGGTCAATATGTTTAGACTTAAATCTTTTTGGACCAAAACGACATTGGTCTGTCCAATGTCACATGTTCAAATATTACCTTTGTATACATGTTATCTATCTATACACGTGTCATATATTTGTGTAATGTCACATATCTGTTCACCTTGTTGTCACAAACCATCATTGACTTTCTAAGAATTTTTTTGGCCAATTTTCTTTGTGAAATTTCAGCGACTTTCAACTCTTGTTTTTATCACAAAAAAGATTAAATCTTTAATTAAATTACATATGGTCTCACAATTGTATGATTTTCACCAATTAACCTTTTTTCAAAAGTAGCATTGTAAAATCAACTCATATTTTTCATTTACCGACTGCTTATTTTAAATATAAATTTGTGCATACTTACCGTGTGCACTCATCCCTAATATATATATGCTAGTTTCAAAAGATAGGTGCTATTATTACAATATATTTAAGTTTTGTATTTTGATAAATTTTTAAAAATTAAAATATTATTTTATGAAATTGAATAGAACAAATCATTAGATAAATGATAGAATTATATGGTATGATACATATTATTTTTTGTTTTATTATACACCCAATAATGTAGACTCTAATTATATTATCATATCATTTTGTGTGAATTTATGAGTTTTTAATATTTTTTCCAAATTTATAAAAATAAATAAATTATGGTGTGTAACTTTTCTCAATAGATAAATATAAAACAAATACTAAGATCATCCTCTCATCTAAAAAAGACTACTAAGATAATTTATTGAACTAATAAAGAAGTAGAAGAAAATACCTATATATACAAATGACTAATTTTATTAATATATAAATTATACTCGCATAACAAATGACTAATTTTATTAATAAGTAAATCATTAAATAAATTAACAATTTTTAATGATATGAAAAATATTTTTTAGTTAATCATTTTTTTAATAAATAAATCATTAAGTCAATTAACAGTTTTTAATGATATGAGAAATATTTTTCAATAAATAATTTTGATAATTTATTATTGCATAGGATTTTTTTTTCTCTCCCTGAGTATTGTGTTAAATTAAAATTTATAATAAATGAAAGTTGTAATTTCTAATATTATAGGACCGATTCATATTTTAAACTAATCTTATGGGTGTATTTATAATTTGTTAAAAAATAAAGGGAGAGTTACGGGCCGTTCCTTTGAACTAGACTTAATTCCTATGAGGTCTTGACTCAAAAAGATTTAGCACATCTTTTCATTTTACCCTTGATATTCAGTACAAACAAAGAAATTACTCAACCGTTCTACTCTCTTTCTCTATCACAACTGTTTGAATCTCTCTCTCTTAACCGTCACCAAAGGCCACTTCTGACTGCCGGCATCATTGACTTCCGATGACTCCTTTGGCCTTCATCTTTGACTGCCGACAACCCATTACTAACCTCCAACAACTACCTTCGAACATTGACAATATTTTTTTGTGTGGCCATTTTCCGTCTCCACCATGTCAATGCCGCCAGTACCTCTTCAAACAAGGTGGCAACAAGAGAAAAAGAGCAGAATAAAGATGAAGAAAATGAAGGAGAGAGATGAGGAATCCTTACCATAAAATCATTCTTCACATTCGTAGATTAACACAAAGAACCAAAGACAAATCTAGTAAAAACATTTATAATTGACACATTCAGTAATAAATTTAACCACTATATGCTTGTTAAAAATTACAAAATCTTATCATTACCGTAAAAAATCAACACAAGATTCAAAGACATATTCAGTGATAAATTTATCATTGACTGTTTGTTAAAAAATTACAAAAAGAAAATCTCGTCATCATTGTTACAAATCAACACAAAATTCAAAGACATATTCAATGTTAAATTTATCACTGATAGACACATTCACTGACTGGTTGTTAAAAAATTATAAAAAGAAAATCTCGTTATCATCGTTACAAATCAACACAAAGATTCAAAGACATATTCAGTGATAAATTTATCACTAATAGACACTTTCACATAAATTTCTCACTGACTATTTGCTAAAAAATTAAAAAAAAAAAATCTTGTCATCATTGTCACAAATCAACACAGATTCGAAGACATATTCAGTAATAAATTTATCACTGATAGACACATTTATTGATACATTTCTCATTGACTATTTGTTGAAAAATTACAAAAAGAAAATCTCATCATTATTGTAACAAATCAACACAAGATCAAAGACATATATTAGTTATAAATTTATCACTGCTATATTAAACCCTTGTTTGCAACAGATTTGTGTAAGAATTTTTCCTAAATATGGCTTAATGTGGCTTATGCATAATTATACTAGATTCATCTCATTAAGTAAGATATATGTACATCAATTAAATGGTGACTAATTATTGATGAATGCACCTATATATACAATATATAGAAGACTAATGCTAATGCATTGAATGTGATGGATTCATTATGAATGAATTTTAGAGATGTATTATGTATCTATTATGAATATGTAAGATACATTAATCTATCTAATGAATTCATTAATATAGAAGATGCATTATGTATCATGAATGTATAAGATACATTAATCTATTTAATGAAGTTCATTGAATGAATGGATTCTTTGATGGGAAGAATACTAGTATAAATAGTATAAGGTCCCAAACCACACTCTCTATCAAAAACTCAAGTTGTCACCACAAGAAGGCTCCCGTCGCCTAGAGAGAGAGAGAGAGAGAAGTGGTTTGAAGATCTTAGACAAGTAAAGAACTTAAAGATCAATGTCTTCCATTTAAGGATTCCCTTGTTTCATAGAGGATTTCATACTATCATGGATCAAGGTATGTATTTACTTATTTTGTATAGTAGAAATTCATATAATTTTCATGTATAGAATTGAATCTTTAATGCTTTTTAGTTTATGTTCCGCAAAGTTTTCTATCAATTGGTATCAGAGCATGGTTCTCAATTCTAATGCATGAAACATATAAGTATGAATTTCATTTTATGATGATGTTTGGTGTAACAAGTGCAAAACCTTGATTTACACTTGTCCAATTTTATTTTTATTTTTGGCCAATCTTTTATTCTATTGATATTAAAATAAAAATTGAAAATTATTGAACAAGTGGTAATTAAGATAATGTTTTATGCACTTATAATGTTTTGTTACACACCTTATGAGTTGAAACATTGTTGATCAGCCCAACGGAGGTTCAACACTATGTATGTTTGAACAACCGAGATGATTAGTATAATAAATATAGCAATAAGTTTTTCTGCCTAACGGTGATAAACTTCTCACGTGCTTTAGTTAATAAAATAAAATAAGAGACATTTGAGTTTTTCTGCCCAACGGTAATAAACTCATTACGGTCTTAATGATTATTTTATTTTATTTTATGTTGTTTATTTTTATTTGTCATCTCATTTACTTTTATGAATTGTTAAAATATATTGTTATTTGGCCCAATGGAAGGATAACTTGATTTCGTATCTAACTAATTATGTTTTATAGTTAGATATATTTAACTTGTGGTGTTATTTTTATGAGATGTGAAAAGTAGTTTTCTTGATTATATTATGTAATGGATATTATGTGTTTGCAGCATTGAATCCTACTGCCATTAATAGTTACTTGTCTGGTATTGAAGCTTTGAGTGGAACTAATTTTAAGAAATGGAAGGAGCAAATTGGAATTGTTTTGGGATTATGGATTTAGACTATGCATTAAGAGAGCCAGCTCCTACAAAGCCTAATGATACAAGTTCTAAGGAACACATGGCTTATATGAAAAATGGAAATGCTCTAATCGCTTAAGTTTAATGATTATGAAAGGCTCAATTATGCCTGCAATTCAAGGAGCAATCCCTGTTTCTGAAAGTGCAGTGAGCTATATGAAATCTATTGAAGAACAATTCATTGGAACTTCCAAATCCCTTGCTAGTACTCTCATGATTAAAATGATGACAATGAAATATGATGGTTTGAGTGGTGTTCGTGAACATATCTTAAAGATGAATGACATGGCCTCTCAATTAAAGGGAATGGACATGAAAATTTCTGAAGGTTTTCTTGTTCATTTCATTATGACTTCTCTTTCTGCGCAATTTGGTCCTTTTAAGATCAATTATAATACGCAGAAAGATAAGTGGAAGATGAGTGAGTTAATTGCCATGTGTGTTCAAGAAGAAGAGAGGCTTAAAGCTCCAACCAAAAAGATTTTCAAGAAAGGCAAAAGTAAGAAGAAGAAGAATGCAAAAGATAAAACTCACAAGGCTAATGAAGAAAATAAGATTCGATGCCATTTCTGTCGAAAGAAAGGTCACATAAGAAAGGACTGTCCAGGTTTTAAAAGTTGGTCGGACAAAAAAGGTAACACTCAATGCTTTGTGTCTTATGAATCCTTTTTGGTAGATATTCCACCAAATTCTTGGTAGATTGACACTGGTGCAAGTATTCACATAACAAATTCCATGTAGGGATACCTTACAAGTCGGAAACTAAATAAAGGAGAACGAACCATTACGGTTGGGAATGGAATAGCAGTGGACGCTGAGGCTATTGGCACCCTCCGTCTAATTTTAGACTCTGGTTTCATTTTAGATTTAGTAAACACAGTTTATGTTCCTGTTTTTACTAGAAACCTAATTTCCGTTTCACAACTTGATTCCTGTGGTTATGAATTTAAGTTTGGAAATTATAAAGTCTCTTTATTCCACAATTCTCATATGATTGGTTCTGGTATTTTATATGGTAATCTTTATTCATTGAATTTAGATTCCACTTATGCACAATCTCTTTTATCCTTTAATGTAAACGACTTGGTAAATAAAAAGAGAAAGCGAGTGAATGAAAATTCATCCATGTTGTGGCATAAGCGCTTGGGCCACATATCAAGAGAAAGGATGGAACGTCTTATTAAAGACGGAATTTTAAGTTCACTTGATTTTTCTGATTTTAGTACTTGTGTGAATTGCATAAAAGGAAAATACACAAAGACAAAGAAAAAGAGTGCTATTAGGACTACTGAATTATTAGACATAATTTATACTGGTATATGTAGTTCCTTTATTGTTCCAACTATTTCTGGACATAAATATTTTATTACTTTTATTGATGACTTTTCTAGGTATACTTATGTGTATCTTATCCGTGAAAAATCAGAAGCACTGGATATGTTCAAACTCTATAAAGTTAAAGTTGAAAATCAACTTGACAGACAGATTAAAAGTGTAAGATCTGATAGAGGTGGTGAATATTATGGTAGATTCATTGAGTCGGGTCAAAATCCAAGTGTTTTTGCTTTATTTTTGGCTGAGAATGGTATTGTTGCTAACTACACAATGCCTGGTACACCTGAGCAAAATGGTGTAGCTAAGCGACGAAATCGTACTCTTTTGGACATGATGAGAAGCATGATGAGTAACTCTTCTTTGCTAGATTACTTGTGGGGTGAAGTTTTAAAAACTGCTGTACATGTTCTTAATAGGGTTCCTAGTAAGGCTGTGCCTGTAACTCCTTATAAGTTGTGGGTTGGTAGGAAATCTAATTTGAATTATTTACATGTATGGGGTTGTCTTGCTGAAGCAAAAATTTTCAACCCACAAATAAAGAAATTAGACCCTAGAACTATAAGTTGTTATTTCATTGGGTATCCTGAGAGATCAAAGGGTTTTAGATTTTATTGTCCCACTCATAGCACAAGAATTGTTGAAACTAGAAATGCTGTGTTCTTAGAGGATGAAAACATTAGTGGGAGTATGAATCTCAAAAATATTTCTTTGGAGGAAAATCGTGATTTTATGCCTTCCACGATTATCCAAGAAAATGTAGTACCCGAACCTATTGGTACACAAGAGATTTCTCACATTGGAAAAGAGGTTGTCCCAGTTGCAGAACAACCTTTACACAGATTACAAAGAGAAAAGAAACCAGCCATATCAGATGACTATGAGGTTTACCTAAATGAGTGTGATATAGGCTTGGAGAACGATCCTGTTTCTTGTGTCCAAGCCATGAAAAATGGAAATGCAACTCAATGGTTAAATGCCATGAAAGATGAGTTAAAATCCATGAAAGACAACAATGTCTGGGATCTTGTAGAATTGCCTAAGGGAGCCACAACTGTTGGATGCAAATGGGTTTTTAAAACCAAGCGTGATCCTAAAGGCAATGTCGAAAGATACAAGGCCAGATTAGTTGCTAAAGGATACACTCAAAAAGAAGGGATAGACTATAAGGAAACTTATTCTCCTGTTTCTAATAAAGATTCCTTGAGAATAGTCATCGCCGTAGTAGCTCATTATGATTTAGAGTTACATCAAATGGACGTTAAAACAGTTTTTTTGAATGGTGACTTGCATGAAGTGGTCTACATGGACCAACTTGAAGGTTTTCAGGATGAAAGCAAGGAAAATATGGTTTGTAGGCTTAAGAAGTCCATATATGGTCTAAAGCAGGCATCTCGACAATGGTATCTTAAATTTCATGAAGTTCTCACCAAATTTGATTTTAAGGATAATGTGGTTGATCAATGTGTCTACTTTAAAATCAGTGGGAGCAATATCTGCATTATAGTTTTGTATGTTGATGATATATTGCTTGCTAGCAATAATTTGGGAATGATACATGAGACAAAGAAATTCCTTACGAGAAATTTTGAAATGAAAGATCTTGGTGAAGCCTCTTTTGTCATTGGGATAGAAATTCACCGAGATAGGTCTTGTGGTATTTTAGGATTGTCCCAAAGAGCCTATATCGAAAAGGTTCTTAAAAGGTTCAACATGCAGAACTGTTCAAGTAGTGTTGCCCCTATAGTTAAGGGTGATAAATTTAATGAATTTCAGTGTCCCAAAAATAATTTAGAAAGGGAACAAATTAAAGAAATTCCTTATGCCTCTGCAGTTGGGAGCATTATGTATGCTCAAGTTTGTACATGTCCTGACATAGCATTTGTAGTTAGTATGCTTGGTCGATACCAAAGCAGTCCCAGACTTGATCATTGCAAAGCAGTTAAGAAAGTGTTGCGATATTTACAAGGCACTAAGGATTACATGCTCACTTATCAAAGAACGGACAGCCTTGAAGTGGTTGGTTATTCAGATGCTGATTATGCTGGATGTAAAGACACTCGAAAGTCCACTTCTGGGTATATTTTTATACTTGCTAATGGACCCATTTCATGGAAGAGTCATAAGTAGACTCTGACAGCTTCTTCCACCATGGAGGCAGAGTTCATAGCATGTTATGAAGCCACATGTCATGCAGTATGGCTAAAGAATTTCATATCTGGATTACAACTTGTCGATTCAATTTTGAAGCCCTTACAGATTTACTGTGATAATGATATTGCTGCGCGGTTCTCCAATAATAACAAAACTTCAGGAGGATCAAAGCATATTGATATCAAGTATCTAGTTGTTAAAGAAAGGGTTCTGAATCAGACTGTTTCCATCTCTCATATTGGTACTACACTCATGTTAGCAGATCCTTTAACTAAAGGTCTCACACCTAAGCTCTTTCAAGAACATGTTGCGCGCATGGGCTTAGTAGAAAGTTTATCATGTTTAGACTTGAAATGAGTGTATTATGTTCGGGATAAATGTTATGTTATAATCATCTTCTGTTAGTAATGATTATGTTTGTTGTTTTCATTCTTCATACTTGTGCACAATTTAGAAGAAGATGTAAACAACGGGGCCGTTATAGATGAATTAGCATTAATCACCATTATGTTGCTAATGTCATCTCTGTGTTTTAAGATTCACTTATTCATGTTGATGGAAAATATTAACACTATAACCATTGTACAGTCTTGATCAATGTGTAAATCACTGACTACAATGATTTGGTGCTAATAATTTCATTGAACATAATCTAATGGTGATGGTGCAATCTTCTAGTGGGAGAACGTTGGCCATATTATGATAATCTAGTGACGTAATATAATCATGCAAGCCAAGTGGGAGATTGTAAGAATTTTTCCTAAATATGGCTTAATGTGGCTTATGCATAATTATACTAGATTCATCTCATTAAGTAAGATACATGTACATCAATTAGATGGTGACTAATTATTGATGAATGCACCTATATATACAATGTATAGAAGACTAATGCTAATGCATTGAATGTGATGGATTCATTATGAATGAATCTTAGAGATGCACATTGAATGTGATGGATTCATTATGAATGAATCTTAGAGATGCATTATGTATCTATTATGAATATGTAAGATACATTAATCTATCTAATGAATTCATTAATATAGAAGATGCTTTATGTATCATGAATGTATAAGATACATTAATCTATATAATGAAGTTCATTGAATGAATGGATTCTTTGATGGGAAGAATACTAGTATAAATAGTGTAAGGTCCCAAACCACACTCTCCATCAAAACTCAAGTTGTCACCACAAGAAGGCTCCCATCGCCTAGAGAGAGAGAGAAGTGGTTTAAAGATCAAGGTCTTCCATTTAAGGTTTCCCTTGTTTCATAGAGGATTTCATACTATCACGGATCAAGGTATGTATTTACTTATTTTGTATAGTAGAAATTCATATAGTTTTCATGTATAGAATTGAATCCTTAATGGTTTTTAGTTTATGTTCTGCAAAATTTTCTATCAATTTGGTTTGAGAGAAATAAAGAGAGAGTGAGGGAGGGAGAGAGATGCAAGATTTGGAGAATCAATGTTGTTTGTAGTTGTTTGAAGTTGATTTCACAGTAGAAACAACTAGATTAATGTAGATCTAGGATGGAGTATAAGGCGAGATTTGGAGAATCAATATTGTTTGTAGTCGTTTGAAGTTGATTTCACAATAGAAACAACTAGATCAATGTAGATCTAGAACAAAGTGTAGATCGACGATGGCATAGTGTAAATCGGCGGTGGTGAAAGTGGTTGGTAAACAGTAGCGGTGAATTAGAGTTGGTGAAGTATAGATCGGCGATGGTGGAGATGGTTGGTGAACGATGGTGGTGGTAGTGGCCGGCGATGGTGGAGGTGGTCAATGACAGACAATGGTGGTGGTGGTGCTGGTAGGTGGATGGCCATGGCCATGACCATGGCAACGATGATGGTATTTTCTAGAAAGAGAGAGAGAGAGAGAGAGAGAGAGAGAGAGAGAGAGAGAGAGAGAGAAGAAGGGTTCTGAAAAAATAATCAAGAGAGAGAAGTTAATAAAAGTTGAGAAAATTAATGATTAATAAATTCAATGAGGGTAGGGGTGGGCAACGGTTTATTCAATCCACACAACCCGCCCAAACCGACTCTACCAGCACAAATTCGACCCTACTCGCACACATAAATAGGGCGGGTATGGGTCTATTTTCAGCCTAAAATCGGGTTCGGGTCAGACCTAACCCTACCCGTAGAGAACCGTATCCGCTCGCAAATTATATTTAAAATAGAACCCCACTCCCACATTTTTTTGTTTTGAATAGAAACCCACTCCCAGATTGATCCAAAAAAATCATTTCTTTGGTCCTCCTCCTCCTCTCTCTCTACCCAGCTCTTTCTCTCTCTCTTCTTGCCATTGTCTTTCTTTTGCTCTCTCATCTCACCGACCTTTCTCTTATCTCCTCCCCATCGCCGTCACCACCACCATCTGTCGCCTCCTTACTCACGGTCTATTTTCTCTCATCCCTGTCGACATCTTTCTCCTCTCCTGTCGCTGTGACGCCATCGTCTCTTGCATCGCCACTCCATCTTTCAATTACCCAACTATGCCATTGTTTGCTCACTGCCATCCCCTCATTTTCTCCTTGTCACCGTCGCCAATCGTAGACCAGATCTGGAGATTTCCAGATCTAGAAAATGTAGAAACTGCACAAAAAAAAAAAAAAAAATGTTTCATTACACAAAGTATGAGTCCCAGATCTGAAATCCCCCATCTTCATTTATTTATGGTTTGTTGATTGTGGGTTTGCTTTGCTTGATGGCCTGGTATGTCTAGTTTTCCTGGGTTGCTTGCAATTTACCTAGTTTGTTACGTGGTTTGTACAAAAGAGATGTCATTTCTTTTTCTTGGGAATGATTGTGAGTCAATTTACCTAGTTTATGAGTAGCACACTATCAACAAGCCAATTAGTTCCCCTGAAATTTTTGTTTTGCTTTATTATTATTATTTTTTTTAATACCCAAAAGCATATCTCAGAAAGGGGAGAAGGCCCCAAAAGCAAAGCCAAGAATAAAATTTTCAAATAAATAAAAAAAAATTCTAATTTACAAACCGCCCATATCCGCCTGCACAATCGCACGACCCACCCGTGCAACCCGCAACCCGCATTGCGGGCGGACGTGGTTTCATTTTTTCCTAACCCGCACCCAATCGGGCGAGTCCAACCTGCCACCTGAACCACGCATAACCGATCCGTGAACACCTCTAAATGAGAGTATTATAGGCAACTAAGGGCTTAATAGTACATAAAAATATAAGTCAGGACCTAATAGGTAATAAGGTTAGAAAGGGAGACTGGCTGGTAAATTACCCAAAAATAAAAGATTTATATTTTATAATTGACCAACAATGTTTGCGTAATTACGGATAAACATGTTTCATAATTAACCAAGAATCTTTGCGCAATTACGAAAAGCCTGTTGCATAATTGACCAAAAATATTTGTGTAATTACAAAAAAATCTTCACTCAACATATAGGCCACCGTTAGTAAATTATTCAAAACAAGAGGGCAAAATCAGAAAGAAAAGATGAATCTCAAGCAATTAAACGATTCTTATATATTTATACATATGTATGTATGTATGTATAGATGAGGAATTTACATGTTATTTGATTGAGTTTTTAAATATAATTTTTAAATTGTTTTTCCTTAAAAAATTTGCTTGGTTAGTCTTTTCTAAAAACATTTTTCAGAAAATTTTGCTTTCTTGTTTTCTGTGTTTTTTTTTTTGTTTTTACTGAATTTTTTTAATATTTTAAGCAATTTTAAATTTTTTAGACATACCTAACATAAATATACCTAAAAAGTAAAAAATTTGTAAAAAAAACCTTTTAAAAATTCACTAAATATCAAAAATACAAAAAAATACAAGAATTCAATACAATTTTTGTATTATTATGTATTTATTAATTTTTTAAAATATTTTTTCACAAATTTTTTACTTTTTAGATACATCTAAGTAAGGTGCATCTAAAAAAGGAAAAAAATGTTTAAAATTTTAAAAAATATTTACTAAAAACAAAAAAACACGAAAACTAAAAAACTCAGTTTTCAAAAACCTTAATTCAAAAAACTCAAACCAATCACACTGAACAATATTTATTATCTTAAAATGTATTTTTATTTTTTGAGTTAAAATCAAATTTATAATTTTAAAAAATATTTTTTAATATTTAATTTTGTCAAACCCATTTTACAAAAAAAGAAAAAAAGAAAAAAATTGATTTTTTTGGAAATTGAATTTTTATTTTTCGTGTTTTTTTGTTTTTTGTTTTTTGTGAATATTTTTAAAATTTTAAACAATTTTTTACTTTTTTAGATGCACTTTACTTAAATGTATCGAAAAAAATTGTAAGAAATTATTTTAACCAATCAATAAATACACAAGACTACGAAAATATACTAAATTTTTATTTTTTATTTTTTGTATTTTTGGTATTTAGTAAATTTTTAAAACTTTTTTTTTTACAAATATTATATTTTTTAAGTATATTTATGTTAAGTGTATTTATAAATTAAAAAAATTTCTTAAAATATTAAAAAAAAATCAAGTAAAAATAATGAAAAATAAAAATTTTAATTTTTTGAAAAGTAAATCTTGGAAAAGTGAAACAAAACAATGGCATCGTTTGAGAAGTTGACTATTTCAGTAGGTTATTTTAATTTTTGACTATTTTAATAAGTTAAAATTTTTGTGTTTAGGAAGATTATTAGAATTTTTTTTTTATAGTTAAATGTGATATTTATGAAAGAAAAAATAAATAATTATAAATTTCATATGATATTTTATATTATTAATTATTTTAAAAAGTAAAAACTCATTTGCCAAATAGGCCAATATATTTGCTTATTTCCTTTTGTTCGTTGGTCAAACGACAAGGAACAGACAACAACCCCCAAATTTTAGCAGTGGCCCCCACTTGCTTAGGTGGCACTGAATATGGCATTCGGTCATCCAACAATGTTACATACCACTAAATTTCTATCACTAACACCACCACTAATGATGTGAAAAGTAAAAAAAAAAAAAAAAACAAAACAAAACTAAGACACAAAATACATGTGGCAGTGGGTGAAATTAGAGCAACCACTAATTAGTGATCTGCATCATTTTTCTTCGGTCATCCGCTGTCGTTTTGGTGAACTACACACTCAAACTGTACTGCACCCACTTTATCTGGACTCCATTTGGTTGGGGTCTCTACTCCAATCAATTTTTTTTTGTGTAAAATCTCTGTCACAACCTTCTCTCTCTCTCTCTCTCATTAGGGTCTCTACTCCAATCAATTTCCTTCATGTTTTTAATTTTATAACAAATTACTTTTTTTGTCAATAATTTATTAAATTAATTAACAGTTTTTAATAATATTAAAAATATATTTTAATTAATAATTCAAATAATTTTATTATTATATATGAGAATAATTACAAATTTCATTTTCAATAATACTTCGTAGCTCGAAATAGGTGACTCGAATAGTGGCTCGAATACCCAAAACAACGTTTTGGGTATTCTTTTTTTTTTTTTTCTTTTTTTTTTTCTTGCTTTCAAATACAGAGGGAAGAGAAGAGGAGAGAGAGAGAGAGAGAGAGAGAGAGAGAGAGAGAAGAGGCGATGACGGAGGAGGAAGAGAAGAAAGATCGACGATGATGGCTCTCTGTCGGTGGCGGCGCTCTGTTTTCTCTACTCTTTATTTTTTATTTTATTTTATTTATTTATTTGTTTATTTTTTTTTATAGTAGATCTGGATCTAAAGATAAAGGAATTTTTTTTTTTTTTTTGTTAAAGATGATGATGATGATGATGTTGATGAAGATATTGTTGATGATGATGATGTGTTGATGAAGATGTTGTTGTTGATTCTTTGTCTATGCGTTCCCCAGCCCCCTCTTCTCCTCTTCTTCTTCTTCATCAACTACATCTTCATCTTCAGAAAAACAAGAAAGAAAAAGAAAGAAAAAAAAAAAAAAAAATCCAAAACGACGTCGTTTTGGATTCGGGCCATTCGAGCCTTCCTAATTTCGAGCCACCAATCGGAACTGTTTCATTTTTCTAATTACTTCTGTTTAATAAAAAATTCTTATAAAGAAATATTTATAATTTTTAAAATCACACGAAACAATTTATATTTTAAATATACTTCAAATGATATATGTGCACCTATCACTAATAAAATTCAAAACTTAACCAATCAACCATAGTTAGTGGCTTAACTTAAACCGCTTTCGTTCGTTGGTCAACGAGAAGAAACAATAACCCCATTTAGCGGTGGTCCCGACTTGCTTAGGTGACAGTGAAATTGAGTAGTTCCACATGACGTTTCATAAGTATGTATTGTGATAAGTAAAGAAGATAAAATTTATAATTTTATATTAAATAATTAAAAAATATGAGAGATATAAAAATTTGTGATTGGCTTGAAGTATAATCACGTGACACTGCATGACAAACTAATAATTTTTTCATGTGGTTGGTCTAGGGAAGTACTATGTGGCGCTCCACATGCATTGTGATTGATGGAGAAAATATGATTTACTATTTCAAATTGAATGATTGAGGAACATAAAGCAACATAAAAATTTGTAATTAATTTGAGATAGAGTTACGTGATGCCATAAGACCAACCAATAATTTTTTCTGTCCAGAAGAATTATTTTTTGTTACGTGATACACCAATCACAACTGTTAGGATACGCGTAACGGTGCCAACAACGCGTCCGGATCCTCTAGAGTAACTCTCTAGAGTGATCCTCTAGAGTAAATGATCGGACGGCTGTGGTTACCCCTCACCAAAACGACGTCGTTTTGGTGAGGATTTTCAAAAAAAAAAAAAAACAAAACAAAAATCAGATTTTTTGAAGCTCTGTTTGCTCTGTTTGCAGATCAACAATGGTGGCTTCAATTCACAATCAAAGTAAAGAGAGTAATTCCCTTCAAGAAACTAAAAATGTAAAATAGCACATCCCAACCATGAGCAGTACCAGTCCTCTTAATATAGGATTTATCCTCAGTTTCACACAAGAGATTCAAAGCTTTCAAAATAAAGACAGAGAGCATGAAGATCGGGGACACAATTGCCGAAGAGGAGAGTTAATTGATTGGGATTGGTGACACTGATATTGGAGAAGTAAGAATCGGAGGATTGGAGTTTGTCAAAGGTGAAGACGACTTTGATGAAATCGGATTTGAGAGGGCATCTGAGATCACCGTCGGCGATCTGTTCCAGGATGTGAAGCCAGGAATCGCGAGAGGAGAGGAAGAAGCCGATTTGTGAGAGCTCAGTGTTGGAATTTTTGAGGGTTTGATCATCGAATGAGATTTGGGTAACGTTCAGTTCAAGGAAGCCGGTGTGAGTGAAGCCGAACTCGTCCAAGGGGATGGTGAAGCGGCTGTCCGACCGAATCTCGGAGAATCGGATTTCGGCGACGGTGGTTCTGATGAGGATGAGGAAGAAGAGGACACAGATGAGGGATCCAAGGGAAGCCATTGTTGCAAGCAGACAGATGATTCAACACTCTCTCTCTCTCCCTTCGCTCTCAATTTCATTGAATGAGATGAGAGGCTATCAGCCCTTGGATCTTCTAGTGGAGCACGTGTCAACCATTGATGAATTACTCTACGGATCACTCTAGGAAAAACACTCTAGAGGATCCGCTCGCGCCAACAACGACCAATAACTTGTCTTTGGTGCACTACAGTCTACATACAAACTGCTCTAACTAACCCACTTTATCTGGAGTTGGTTGGGGTCTGTTTCTATTCATTTCTTGATCTTGTGTGTAAAACCTCTCTCAAAACCCTTCCTCTCTCTTCTCTCTGTATTCCCATTCTTGGAAAGAAGCAACAATGGCGAATCAAGAAAGAAAAACAGAGGCCACCGATGATGCAATGTCATCGTCTTCGGACTACAATCTCTATCTCCCCATGGACATCATCGTCGACATTCTCAATCGTCTACCTGTCAAATCTCTCCTTCGATTCAGGTGCGTAAGCAAAACCTTCCGCCACCTCATCTCTAACCCTACCTTCATCTCCTCCCACCTCCTCCACCACCGCACCACCTCTGCCGCCACCATTTTCACCTTCAAACACGGCACCACTACCTCCCTCTCTCTGTTACAATCACCCTCATCGTCTCAAAACCCTGTCAATCTGGTCCACCCCTTTGCCAATCACACTCGCAATCTACACCTAATCGGCTCCATCAATGGCCTCCTCTGTCTCTGTGTCTGTCTCTCGAACCATCCACTCCATTGCCATCGACGCATCATCCTCCTCCTATGGAACCCCGCTACCAAACTCTTCAAATCGCTCCCCCCTCCCACCATCGAAATTCCTCCTATGTTTTTCACCTCCCTCTCGGGTTCGGATTCCAATTCCATTCCATTAATTTCCAGTCGACAGAAGTCCCGTTGTAGAACCCAGAAAAATGGAGCTCCGGCAACATGACAAAAGCTTCATTTTGAACATCAAACCAAGTGAAGCAAAGACAATGATTTGAAGCAGTTGAGAGCAACCAATAGGGAGCTCCATTGACAATCACCGCACAAGACAATTTATGGATACAAAAGTGCAAATCCATTACCTGAATCCCTCTCCAACAATCAGAAATTGCAGAATAGACCTCGACTCGGGCCGGTACTGCGCCAAAAGAAATTATCCTGACGATCTTGTAGTCACTGGCAGAAGTAGAATGGAATTGGAATCCGAAGCCGAGAGAGACGTCAAAGTTGCGGTCGAAAAGGAAAAGCCTAAGAGGAATTTGGATGGTGGGAGGGGGGAGAGATTTGAAGAGTTTGGTAGCGGGGTTCCAGAGGAGGAGGATGATGCGTCGATGGAAATGGAGTGGATGGTGAGAGAGAGAGAGGCAGAGACAGAGGAGGCCATTGATGGAGCCGATTAGGTGTAGATTGCGAGTGTGGTTGGAAAAGGGGTGGACCAGATTGTTAGGGTCTTGAGACGATGAGGGTGATTGTAACAGAGAGAGGGAGGTGGTGGAGCGGTGTTTGAAGGTGAAAATGGTGGCGGTGGCGGTGGTGGTGGTGGTGCGGTGGTGGAGGAGGTGGGAGGAGATGAAGGTAGGGTTAGCGATGAGGTGGCTGAAGGTTTTGCATACGCACCTGAATCGAAGGAGAGATTTGACAGGGAGACGACTGAGAATGTCGACGATGATGATGTCCATGGGGAGAGAGAGATTGTAGTCCGAAGACGATGACATTGCATTATCGGTGGCCTCTGTATTTCTTTCTTGGTTCGCCATTGTTGCTTCTTTCCAAGAATGGGAATAGAGAGAGAAGAGAGAAGAGAGAGGAAGGGTTTTCAGAGAGGTTTTACACACAAGATCAAGAAATGAATAGAGACAGACCCCAACCAACTCCAGATAAAGTGGTTTAGTTAGTTAGTGCAGTTTGTATGTAGTGCCCCAAAGACAAGTTATTGGTGGTTCTTGGGCCACCGTTACCTGACATTTTAACTGATTGGTGGGAGGATAGAATTCACAAATTTATGTCAGTGATAAAAAAATATGAGATGATATGATAAATTGTAATTGGCGAGGGGCGTGATCATGTGACACTTCTGGATCAATAAAATAGGAATCAATCTTATCAGTTTCTTTATCTGGAATCTCTAGCTTGAACTCCTCTTCTAGAGCCATTACAATATCTACAGTATCTAAGCTATCCAATCTCAAATCCTTCTGAAAATGGACATCAGGAGTCACTTACAGATAAAGGTAGAACGACCTGTAATTCTAATAATCTCTCCTCATGGTAAAAGTGGAGCCAAAGATAAAGTTACACAAGGTTATAAGAATCTCATAATGACATAATTATGTAATGCGGATGAGATTTACTAATGAAAAGAATTGCGTTTGAAATTTGAGGTTCAATCAAACCAAGAGAAATCCATATGATATTAATGGCTTAAGAAAAAACTAAATTCTAAAATATGAGGTCAAAATAGTGTTGTCAATATGGAGTTTTTTAGTTCTCTTTTTCATCTAGGACTTCTTTTTATGAAATTACAAGGCATCTCTATAGTTCCTCTAGTTTGCTGCCAACATTACTTTGTTGTTTTCTCTAATACACAGTGGTATTCAAGCCTTCTTTAGTGAAATCTACAACATTACTCTACAATACATGTATATATATAAGAGTACAATAAAATAAAATAAAAATTGAAATGTGGGATAATTTTTGGGGGAATGGTTGGACATCAGCCACATCACTGAAACCAGCTCAAATAATAGCACTTAATAAAACAGTTGAACATACATGTTCACAAATTACAAAGACACCAAACAAAACAATTATCAACGGTAGAGTAGAAATTAGAATAAATTGAAAACCAATTACAACTATACGCCATTCATATGCTACCAAAAGCACGACAAACTAATTTCCAATGCTCTGTAAACTGTAAAGCACAATAGCCTTCTATAAACCCATGAGAACATTGGGATGTTCACTCAATTCACTATGACCATAGCAAAGGAACCTGGGCAGCAGTCAAGTGAAAGTTAGTCCTAGAGGAGAGGGGGAGGTTGAATAGGAACTCAAATTTTGCTCTCTTTTCTCACTAATTTTATCATCTTTTACTTAATTCAATTTACTATTGTCTTAAACATCATTAATTACCCCTTTAACTAGTTTGTAATCTTACTTGATGAGTATACTTGAGGGATTAGTTAAGAATTTGTCTTAACCAATCATCAATTATCCCTTTAACTAGTTTGTTATCTAACTTGATGAGTACAATTTCAGGGATTAGTTAACTGTTGTTACTTATCTTGATTCAAGATGAAACAGTTGATTTATCAGTTTATCCCTTCAATTCCTAAAGCTGAAAACTATGTTTTTAAAATCTCCAATTTATTTTAGAATAAGATTGTGGCAATTCATCAATCATCCAAAATGACATACAAAAGCACTCCTCTCAGCATATCAATATGTAAGTATATAAATTAGAATGCACATAATAAAAAGAAGAAGATTAAGGCCTCGTTTGTCAACTATACATTTTAGCCAAAAAAAATCAAAAGTCACTATAAGTTGTCACATCACTCTCTCTACTTTTCTGAAAATATTTTCGTAAAAAGCCAAAAAGTTACTAAAATAGCCTGTTCGCAAACGAGGCCTTAGATAAAGAGATTCACACCAAGATTTATAGTAATACGACAACTTGTCTATGCCCACTCCTGACCTTCCCTACTAGCATTATCCAGTAAGCAAATGGGTTTTCACCACGTAATTTAAGAGTGGTGCTATTAGCACTGTGTAGACACCTCATTTTTGATCGACCTCAAGACTTAGACGTCATCGCTTGTGCACCCGATGATTGTCACTGTATGTGTTCGTTTTGAGTGCTCGAAGTCCTCGGTGGAACGCCCTGTCTTCGAGCCTTTAAACCTTGTCCTTTTTGTGCTTTGTTTTGGACTAAATCTTGTTCTTTCAAACTTGGAAATTTTGGGTGACCTGTCGACCACCACCATAGGCTGTCGGCCATGGATTTTGGTTGTAGGCCATTGGTGTGGCCGATCGGCCACCAGTGTCTTTTTCCAGATATTTGTTGATAGCTGTGCCAGCTGTTGGTACATTGAGCTGCATCTCCCTACACGTGTATGGTGGGATGTTTCTAACCTCATGGCATGTTTTTCTATATATATGGGGGTTCCTCCCCCATTTGTGAGGGTTAGAAAATTTGGAACAAAATTATCTCTCTCTCTCTAGACTTCTCTCTCTCTTTCTTGCAATTTTGTGCTTAGTTGCTTGTTTTCTCTACACCTTTACATACACTACCTTAATCAAAGTTGCTTCTCTTTGAGCTGAGGTTGTTTGAGACCTTCTTTGAGCTCTAGCAAGTGGTTTTAGCTTGGTTTGGTGCCTAAACTTGAGCTTTGCTTCAAAGGTTTAACACTTGCCTAGTTTACTTTGTTTCAATATACTTGTTTTACCATCTTTTCTTACTATTTTGGGGCAGGTGTTGGCTTGAGGCCATTTTCAGTTAAGGGGTAGTTCCCCCTTCTTGCTTCTTTTCTTGTAAAGTTTTTGTGCCTTTATTTATCACTTTCAAACCAACTTTTTTGGGCCTTTTAACCACTGAATTTCAGAGGTTTTTCAGTGGCAAAAAACTCATTTTGGAGTCCAAATTGGGAGGGGTTAGCCTCCTCTCCTTGCGTCTAGCTTGTATGCCTAGTTAGCTTCACATGTTAGCATGTTTTTCAAGCTTAACTTAGCTCAAGTCCAGCATGTTTTAGCCTCTGAAATAACCTGTTTTAGCTCTATTTTGGGCTGGTTAGTTCATTTGAGTCTTGTTTTGTATAGTTGTAGTGTAAGTCCTTTCACTAGCTTAGTGTTTTTGGGCTTTAACCTTCATTGGTTTGAGTTGATTGCATGTTTCAGTGCTTTTTCCCACTTCATTTTAGCACTTACAATCTCTGCAATCCCTCTCAATTCTTCACTCTTTTGTTTTGCTTTGAAAGTGGTTTCAAACCACTTATTTGCCTAAGTGTGAAATGGAGGTGTTACACCTAATGGTTTAATCCCTTAGGGGTTCATTACCAACAGTGTAATGCCTCTTGCATGCCCAAAGCAACTTATGGTTTGAGCCCTCTTTTCATTAGAGGACACTCACCAATGGACTAATTGATTAAATGATGATTTGGTAATTAAAATGTGTAAACAAAATTGGCAAGTAAAAGAGGCAAGATAAGCATTCCTTTTGTGTTACATTGCATGTGTTCAAATCAGACGTTAGTTTAAACATAAGGAAATTGGGACATTTTATACTCAAGTGATGAAATATGCCATTTTCCTTAGTCACCATTGCCCTTGATCATGCATGATAGGTGGTGGTCATGTTGGTCTTGATTGTGCATTTATTGAACTTGTACAAACTTGGTTCTTTGACCATCATGCAATGAAATTGCTTGGTTGATAGTTTGAGAGCCAAGAGTTTCACTCCTTTGAGCTTGTTTGATGATAAGGAGTGTAAACAGTACAAACAAACCTTCAAAAGTACACTGTTTTGCTCTGTTTTCTCTTTGTTGCAGCAAGAAAGTCCAAACCATCAGTGGCCGACAGCCATCACCAGTAGCCAACCGGCCACCAGTGGTAGCTAACTGTAGACACCCCATTTTTGACCGACTTCAAGACTTGGACATCACCATTTGTACACTCGATGATTGTCCTTGTTTGTGTTCGTTTTGAGTGCCCGAAGTCCTCGGCGGAACGCCTTGTCTTGGAGTCTCTAAACCTTATCTGTTTTGTGCATATTTTTGGACCAAGAGCTTGTTGCCCCTAGTCTGGAGGAGTGGGTGACTTGTCGGCTAGCCCCCTAGGCTGTCAGCCAGGGCTTGTTTTTGTCGGCTACTAGTGGTGGCTGACGGCCATTGGTATATTTTTTCAGATATTTGTTGACACCTGTGCCAGCTGTTGCTCATTGAGCTACATCTTCATGCACGTCTATGGTGAGATGTTCACAAGCTCAAGACTTGTTTTTCTATATATAAGGGGTGTCATCCCCCAATTTTTGGAGGTTAGCATTTTTAGAACAAAAATATCTCTCTCTCTCTAGAATTCTCTCTTTCTCTTGTTATTTTGCACACATTTGCTTAGTTTCTCTTAGCTTTTGCTTATTAACCCTTAACCAAATACTCTTACCTTTGGGTTGAGATTACTTGGAGCCTTGTTTGAGCTCTAGAAGGAGGTTTGAGCTTGGTTTGTTGCCTATTTTGTGCCTTAGCTTCAAGAGGTGTAACACTTGTTATTTAATCTTATTTTCAATACTTGTTTTGTCATCTTTTCAAACTGTTTTTGGGCTAATTTTGAACTGTCAAAAACTTTGTTTTTGTGAATTAAAAGTGTTGGTTTGAGGTCTTTTGAGTTAGGGGGTGATCCACCCTTCTTGCTCCTTTGTTTGTTAAGCTCTTGTACCATCTTTTCATCACTTTCAAACCAACTTTTTTGGGCCTTTTAACCACTGAAATTCAGAGGTTTTTCAGTGGTAAAAACCTTCTTTTGAAGTCCAAATTTGGAGGGGTTAGCCTCCCCTCCTCGTGTCTTATTTGCATGCCTAGTTAGCTTCATGTGTTAGCATGTTTTTCTAGCTTAACTTAGCTTTAGTCCAGCATGTTTTTGCCTCTATTTTGACTTGTTTCAGTTCTATTTTTGGTTGTTTAGGTTGTTTGAGCCTTGTATGGCATGGTTGTAGTGTAATTTCCTTCACTAGCTTGATGTTTTAATACTTTAATCATCATTGTTTTGAGTCAATAGCATGATTTAGTGTTGTTTTACACTTCGTTTCAGCATCTAAAAACTCTGCAACCTCCCTCAATTCTTCACTCTTTTGTTTGCTTTGAAAGTGGTTTTTAAACCACTTGTTTGCCAAAGTGTGAAATAGAGGTGTTACACCTAATGGTTTAATCCCTTAGGGGGTTCATTACCAACAGTGTAATGCCTCTTTTATACCCAAAGTAACTTGTGGTTTGAGCCATCTTTCCATTAGAGGACACTCACTAATGGACTTAATCGATTAAAGAATGAATCGGTAATGTAAAAATGAGTAAACAAAATGAACAAGTAAAAGAGGCAAGATCAACATCTTTTGTTGCATTGCATGTGTTCGAATTGGATGTTAATTTGAACATAAGGAAAATGGGACATTTCATACTCAAAAATGATGAAATGTACCATTTTCCTTGGTCACCATCAACCTTGATCATGCATGATAGGGTGGTGGTCTTTTTGGTCTTGTTTTGCATTAATTAAACTTGTACAAACTTGGTTCCTTAGCCATCATGCATGGAAATTGCTTGGTTGATGATTTCAGGGCCAAGAGTTACACTCCTTTGAGCTTGTTTGATGATAAGGAGGGTAGCAGTACAAACAAACCCTTGAGAATACACTGTTTTGCCTCTGTTTGCTCTCTGTTGCAGTAAGAGTAAGTTCAAAATAGCAGCGGCCGATCGGCCACCAGAAGTAGCCGACCGACCACCAATGGTAGCCGACGGCCCCCATTGGTGGCCAACAGGCCACCAATGAAATTTTGCACATTATGTTGGTAAGGTGGAGCAGAGATATTTTAGGAGTTAGCAGCACTGTTGGTGTTCAAATGTGCAAACAGAGGTATTTAGTGGCAAGGCGGTGGGTTTTCGGGTGGAGAAACCGAGCATGCATACGTCCCTCACTTCCTGAGGCCTTTTAGTTGCTTTGCTTAATTAATTAGTGGTAGCTAATTCATGCAAATGTTGTAATTATTTAAGTAGATTAGTTAGTTAATTTATGTTGTAATTAATTAGCTTAGTCGCTTTGTAAATAATTAGTTAAGTACCTAGCTAGTTAGTTTGTTTGTAATATTTAGTTATCTTAGAATAGTTAGTTAAATATTGTGTTGTAATAATTAGCTTAATTAGCGTAGCTAGTTAGCTTATTCATTCGGACCCTCCTTCACGAGGGCGTAATGTTGTAATAAGTGTACGTGCATGTGTATATGTCTTCCAACCCCACGTCTTTCTCTTTTTTACTTAACCGCTTTCGATGGTTAGTTTAGGAGCTTCATGTTTCGATTAGCATACCGCATGCTTACATCCATTCATTTTGTCTTGCATGCACCGAGGCTTGGCGCATCATTCAAACTGCACTATCATTTCAGATATCTTGTTTGAATATGTGTTTAGCCGCATGTTGTTCAAATTGTTTCATATGCCATATTAGTAGCCGAGCCTATTAATTGCATTTATTCCATGTGTTGCATTAGGCATCTTGTATAGTTAGGATCATTCATCTTTCTAACTAGTTTTTGTTTTGGCTTGGAGTACTCGGTAAGATTTTACGCTTTAGCATACTTACATGAGTGTGATTGCCATGTTGCCATGATTAGCGTGCTTGCCATGAGGCTATGTGCTGAAATGCTAATTACATGAATGCCTGTGGATGAAGGCTTGTTGTTTGAATTGGAACGATTCAACAAATGTGCGTTTTAAGCCCACTTTGTTGAGTGGCAAATCATGTTTTAAGTCCACTTGAGGTGGCAAATTCAAACCATTTTCGAAAACAAATATGAGTTGAATTGTTCCAAGCCTTGTGACTAGTCTATACTTGCTTATGTGTGTCACATAATAAAGCTAGTTTAATAATCAACAAGAGCACATAATGTTTATAGAAAAAACATATCATGATTAGTAGAGGCCGATCTTTGATTGGGCGAGCAGGGGTGCTCAATTCATGACCTTTTCCTCTCATATCCAAGTTCCCGAGCCGAGGCAACTTTGGTGATGATGGATATGTGGCCTTTGGCACGAGTCAGGATTTCCTAGATTTTCCAAAATAAAATATTTAGGTGGCGACTCTGTATCTGGCAAAGCAGTCCAATTTTGGCATTATTTGATTTAAAATTGATTTTCCAAAAAAGATTTACCGGATTTAGACTCTTTGTTGTTTATCAGTTTCACATTGCACTTGTGAGACTAGATCCAGAACTGTGAGAGTCCGAACTGTAGGGCTTTCTTTTCGAGTTCCCGAAAGGAGGCCCGAAAAAAAGTCGAGCTACAATTTCTGGCGACTCTGCTGGGGATTTAGAGAACTTGACTCAAACTCATGATATGTTATTTTATCTACACTTGTGTGTTTTTTTGCATTTGCATTGGTGCACCTAAGTCACAGTGTTTGCCATTTGCTATTTCTGAGCGGTTTGCTAGAGGCTGGCTTAGAAAAGCTTGCCAAAAGGCTGACCGGTTGCGGGCTCTGCCATGATGGGAACACAACCCTTGGATTTGGACTACCGCTGTACCGTTTGATCCTCCTTTCACTTCTCGATGTTAGGTGTGAGAGGTATATCAGGTGGTCTTGTTGAGATACCCTTTTTGACCAATCGACCTAGTTGCATATCGGAAGCCATAGAGACTGTTCCAAACTAGGATAGGTTGCTCACCCGAATGCAGGAATTGTTTGAAACCGCTTGTTTTGCGTAGTTATCCCTAGTTCCTGACGAAATTAGGACAGGGTAACCCTACCCCATCATAGGGGTGTTTTTCGCTCTCACTTGCTTGATATGTGCTTTTAGAGTGAAACTCTACAGGAATGTATGTATCAGTTGCAAATCTGGGTATCAGTTTTGGGGCATAAATTAGTTTGAGTACAGTTGTCCAGCTTATGATTGCAACTGCGTGTTGTTTCTGTCTGAGCCGAGGTGCTGTGCAGTTTCTGATTTTTGTTTCCTTTTACTTTATTTTCTTTTTTACAAGGTAGTCTTTCACCATTGCTTCAGATGATTCTGTTACCCTCCAAGCGCTCTGGACCCGAGTAAGGCGACTTTATCGATCCGGGGATCTTGTAAGAGGACAACCAGTATCCAGCCGGAATAAAAGACTTGCTTCGTAATCTCCAGCAGACCATTGAGAACATGCAGATAGATGCCGCCCACCAAGCGGAAGTTGTAGCCCAGCAGGCTGAGCTGATCAGTAGGCTGTAGCAACAACAGTTGCAACAGGCAACGACTTCTGCATCCCATCCGCTTCCTACACACATCCCAGCACACGGGGCTACTACTTCTAGAGCCAATGCCCAGGAAAATGCGGGCATCCCAGTGGATCCGATTCCACCTCAGACTTCCAGGGCACCTGTATACCAAACGGAGGCCTCCTTTGAGTTTGAGGTTGATCCTACTGCTTTGAAAGTTAACAAGCTAGAAAAGCTCTTCAAGCGAGCGTAGGGTATGAATACAATCCCGGATATAGAGGATGGTTATACTGATGCAGCAGTGACCCTGCCGGACAGATTCAAGATGCCGCATATAGACCATTTTGATGGTTCAGGGGATCCTATGGTCCACTTGCGGCTCTTCTTAGATATTCTGCGGCCTATAGGCTTGTCCAGACTTCAGAAGGTCTCACTCTTTGGCCGTACCCTGTCAGGTATAGTGGCCATTTGGTACGCCAAGTTAGAAGACTTCGTGAAACGGAGCTGGAAAGAGATGGCTGAGGCCTTTGTAGCGTAGTATTCCTACAATACCCAGTTCTCGATCAATGATGAGAAGGAGTAGCCCAAGAGGGCTTTCACATGCAGTTCTAATGCGACTACTAGCAGTAGTGCTGCTGTAAGGCCTTCAGATATGAGCATGGTCACCACCGCATCCAAGACTGCCAACCCCTTTGTCGGCATGCCCAATACAACTTCCTAGACCTTAAGCCATCAGGCCCGAGGCCAGAGGGTCTTCACCTTACTCTACATGTCTCTATCCGCAGCCCTGAGGGTCCTGATCAGAAAAGGGCATCTGAAGCCGTTAGAACAACGCCCATCGTCTGAACCTCTCCTTCCGAAACATAACCCGGCCAAATATTATGCCTTTCACCAACAGCATGGTCATGATACTGATTAGTGCCTCAAATTGCATCATGAGATTCAAGATCTCATTGACAACAAGGTGATAGTACCCCCCGAAAAACCCAATGTCACTACAAATCCTCTCTCACCACATAACCAAGCCCCTCCACCTCGGCAAATAAACCTCATCCATACACTAGCCGTCCCTTATGACCCCAATATATATATATATATCACCCCTTCCCACCTACCCAAGCCGGTGCTGTTCATCCTGGAAAGCACAGATTTGTGCATATTGAACATGTCCACATCCCAATCCAAACCTTTGGTGGTGACCATGGTAGATAAAGGTAGGGTAGCCTTGGTGGATAATGAGAATGTCAGTTCAGCGCTTGAGGGCTCCATGGATGTATCCTATGGGATGTATGACCCGAGCCGTTATATTGTGCTGACCGATCAGGCTAAACTAGAGGTGGAGTTGCCAACAGGAATAGAGGTTAGTGTGGTCCGGGAGGATGACCCAAGCCAGGGATTAGATGACTTAGCCGACCTCAAGGAAGACATCAATAATCTGCAGTTCTTCGATGAGCAAGACTCAAGAGATGTGCACATAAACTGGTTCGATTTGAACGGGTAGACAGACAACTCTGGGTGGCTCAGTGATGAACTTGATGTGGATGAGGGACTTCAGCCAAAGCTGGAAGAGCCAGAAACAGGAACTACTACGAAGGCCGAAAAGGCTGAGGACAAGGGGAAGTTGCTGGAGAGCGCCGGTATTAAGAATTTCGCTAAAGAAATGGGCATCATAAGTATTGTGGACACTAAACAAGAAGCCGCACTGAAGTGGTTTGAACAAGAAAGGGATGAGAATAGTCAGAAAGGGGTTGCTTATGGTTTCATGCGTGCATCGGCAAGCTGTATTATCGGCAATGGATAAGGCCAAACTGTCTATCGGCATAACTCCAGAGCAACTAGTGGGACTTGTCTTCCCGGGAGGTGCTTCGCCTACATTGACCTTCTCAGATAAGGAATTGCCGCCCAAAGGCTCCGCATATAACAAATTGCTATACATCTCAGTTGAGTGTATAGAGAAGTGGGTGCCGGTTGTATTGGTTGACACTGGGTCTGCAATTAACGTTTGTCCGTCTTGCACAGCCTATGCTATTGGCTTGAAGCCAGCTACAATCCAAGTGATTCGGCCTTACGACAATACAAGCAGAGAAGTGATGGGAACAGTACAAGTCAGAGTACAAGCTAGCCCGACCCAACAGGATATTGAGTTCCACGTCCTGGATGTTCCGACTACTTTCAACTTGTTACTTGGGCGACCCCGGTTGCACCAAGTAAAGGCTGTTTCTTCCACCTTGCGTCAAATGTTAAAGTACCCCCATGGGAAGGGGGTGGCTATTGTGTTTGGAAATTCATCTATACATCCTTCGCCTGAGGTTACAACACCAGTACTGGAGATTGTGCACGGCGACGAGGATGTTTTCTTGTTTGGTTTTACCTTGGATGAGGCTCGGGTGGTGCAAAATATCTTGGCTATTGATGAGGGCATATATGTCAGTGCTTAATCAGTGTATCTCATGAACAAGCTACAACACATGCTCGGGATGGGATTAGGAAAGAGCGGCCGAAAGGGCGTTACCGTACTAGCGGAAGTGCCACATAACCCTCATGCCTTTGGCTTGGGTTATACACCCACCAAAGAGGATTGGGTTTGGAAAGGGAAGGAAATAGCAGGAAGAGCCAAAGCAAAGTAAAGTAGGAAACACTATGAGCTTGTGCATAGGCCAATTCAGGGAACTCTGAACGTCCGCTTTATCTGGGAGGGGGAAGACTTCCCATTTTGTGGCTTTCCTGAGCCATGGTTGAACTCTGAGAAGCGGCGTCTACCCGGCTTTGAGATTTTCTTTGACTTACAGCTGCAAGAGGGTGACCCACATAGGAACAGACTGAATTAACTACTGAGGCTGAACAAAGCACAGAAAGTGAGTCCAAGAGCAGTGAACTTGAGGTAGGAGTAGCGCTGGCATGTCTCATTTCGGATCTTCAGATCAACTCGGAGAGCTTGGGAGATGACCTAACCATTTCCATGATCGGAGACTAATCAGGTGTGGATCCTTCCGGTGGTATTCTGGATGCATCTAACGCATCGTCCCTCACTTGGCAGCTGGAGGAGGGTTTTCTGTCCAATAGTTCTGAGTCAGGTAGTGGACCAGAATCTGATTCCACAGAGTCTGTGCAGTGGGAATCAGATTCTGGTTCTTCTGAGTTAGAGTCTGGTATTCCTGGGGTTGATAACCCGGATGTCATTGTTTTGTCCAGGTCATCTTTTTCCTTTTCTTTTGAGTCGGTTGTAACCGAGGAATTAGATGAGCTGGATCTTTTGCATGAGAATGCCGCAGCAGTTTCTGAGTACTTCTCTGTGCCACTTGTGTATTGCATTGATCATGATTTTCAAAATTTTGATGAAAACGATGAGGAAGGAATTCCTCTGGTTTTGAAACATTTGATTGATCGAGAGGAGGAGAGGTTTGTAAAACCCTTTGTTGATGAAATCATTTCAATTAATGTGGGTATTGAGAAGGATCCGCGTCTGGTCCAGATTGGGTCTATGTTGTCTTTGGAGGAACGCGAGCACTTAGTCGCTTTATTAAATGATTTCAAAGATGTTTTCGCGTGGTCCTACGAAGACATGCCTAGAATCGATCCTGAGATTGTACAGCATCGGATCCCTCTTGACCCCGAGGCCCGACCCATCAAGCAGAAGCTGCGGAGAATACGCCCAGCTTGGGATTTGAAGATTAAGGAAGACCGTCACCAAGCAGATAGATGGAGGGTTCTTGCTAGTATCTGAGTATTTGACTTGGTTGGCCAACATTGTTCCGGTGCCGAAGAAAGATGGCAGAATTCGGGTGTGTGTGGACTTCAGAGATCTGAACAGAGCCAGTTTGAAGGACGACTTTCCTCTACCGCATATCGATGAATTGGTGGACTTCACCGCAGGCCATGCGTTGCTCTCCTTCATGGATGGATTTTTCGGGTATAACCAGATTCTGATGGCATCCGAGGACAGAGAGAAGACTGCCTTCACCATGCCGTTGGGAACCTACTGCTATAAGGTGATGTCGTTTGGGTTGAAGAATGCTGGGGCTACCTATCAACGGGTTGCAACCACAATTCTGCATGACATGATCCATAAAGAGGTTGAGGTGTATGTGGACGACATGATTGTCAAGTCCAAAGAAAGAGAGGGCCACTACACCACCTTAGAGAAATTCTTTCAACGGATCAGAGAGTATAGATTGAGGTTGAATCCACAGAAGTGTACATTCGGTGTTACAGCAGGGAAAATGTTGGGATTCTTGATCACACAGAGGGGCATCGAGGTCGATCCTTCCAAAATCAAGGCCATCTTAGAAATGCCACCACCAAGGACTGAAAAGGAGGTGCGAGGCTTTCTAAGTAAAGTGCAATTCATAAGATGGTTTATTGCAAAATTAACCTTGACTTGTGAACTACTATTTGGTCTCCTGAAGAAAGGAAAGAAATTCTAATGGGATAACCGACGCCAATTCGCTTTCAAGCAGATCAAGTAGTATCTACAGAACCCGCCCTTGTTGTCGCCACCAGAGCCAGGGAAACCATTGATTCTGTATCTCTCAGTAACGGACACAACAATGGGATGCATGCTTGCTTAGGAATTTGAGGATAGAGTAGAGAAGACAATCTATTACCTGAGTAAGAAGATGCTAGATTATGAGACCCGTTACACCCCGCTGGAGAAGGCTTGCTTAACCTTGGTATGGGCTACCAGGAAGTTAAGGCACTACCTGTTAGCTCACTCCGTAATTCTGGTTTTGAGAATAGATCCCATCAAATATCTCTTCAAGAAACCAACGCTTATGGGTAGGATAGCCCATTGGTTGCTTCTTCTCTCCGAATTTGATTTGAAGTATGTTACTCGCAAGTCTGTCAAGGGGAGAGCAGTAGCTAAGTTCCTGGCAGATCACCCAGTGGAAGGGGGTGAAGTGGTAGAATACCTATTCCCCGATGAAGCTATTTTGCAGGTCGAGGAAGAGATTTGGACAATGTACTTTGACGGAGCATCTAACCAGCATGGTTATGGGATAGGGGTGTTGCTGCTAACACCCGACAATTCCCATATACCCTTAGCCTTCAAACTCCGATATAAAGTATCCAACAACGAAGCAGAATATGAGGCGTGTATCACTGGACTGGAAGCCACCCTAGAACTAGGGGCAAAAAGGTTGGACGTCATTGGGGACTCGAACGTGGTTGTGTCTCAAGCAAATGTTGACTAGAAAGTCAAAGAAGAAAATATGAAGATCTATCACTAGACCTTGGACGTTCTAATTCTTAGGTTTGAGAAGCTAACATTCACTCACCGACTAAGAGAGAACAACAGGTTTGCTGACGCCTTATCAACTTTATCTTCCATGATAGACACCCCGTTAGGAGTCCGGATGCGTCTGATCATTATTGAATAGAGGTACACGCCGGCCTACGAGTTTATTGCCGCAATAGATGAAGTACAAGATGAAAACCCTTGGTATTTTGATATCTGGAACTTCTTAGAAAAGGAAGCTTATCCACTAGGGGCAAATGCCAAAGATAAAATGGCAATATGGCGGATGGCCATTCAATTTATCATCTGTAGGGGTAAGTTGTACAAACGAGGTCATTTGGGAATGCACAAGTTGTGCGTCGATGTAGAGGAGTCAAAGCGCCTAATGAAGGCCATTCATGGGGGAGAGTGTGGAACACACATGAGCAGAGTAATGCTAGCTCGAAAGATTCTCAAGCAGGGTTATTGTTGGTCAACCATGTAGGAGGATTGTACTGGTTTTGTTCGGCGATGCCACAAATGCCAAATTCATGCAAATCGCATGAATATCCTGCTGTCGAAGCTGTACAACATGACTTCATTATGGCCTTTTTCAGTCTGGGGAATTGATGTTATTGGGGCAGTTACGCCGAAAGGCTCAAATGGGCATGAGTATATCCTGGTGGCAATAGACTATTTTACAAAGTGGGTCGAAGCCCAATCCTATGCAGTGCTGAAAGCGCCGCATGTAGCCAAGTTCATCAGGAATAACATCATTTGTCATTATGGGGTTCTGAATGAGATCATTTCAGACAATGGCTCCCATTTCAAGAAGAAAGTGATCGACTTGTTAGAGAAATACAACGTGGCTTTTCATAAGTCATCCACATATCGGCCGCAAACCAACGGAGCTGTTGAGGCCGCTAACAAGAACATCAAGCACATTTTGCAAAAAATGGTTGAGACTTATAGGGACTGGCCAGACAAATTGCCATTTGCTCTCTGGGGCTATAGGACTTCAATTCGGACATCTACTGGGCAACTCCGTACTCTCTTGTTTATGGGATGGAGGCTGTTCTGCCTATCGAAATAGAGATTCCGTCGCTACGGGTTATGGCTGAGTGCCAGATAGCGGAAGCGGATTGGCAGCAGAGCAGGTTTGAAGAATTGATGATGTTCGATGAGAGGAGGCTGAAAGCACTGTACCATGTCTAAGGATATCAACGGAGAATCGCCAGGGCTTTCAACAAGAAAGTTAAGTCCAGGAATCTGAAAGAAGGGGATCTGGTGCTGAAAGACAACCGAGCTCCCATCCATGACCCTAGAGGCAAGTTCAAACCCAATTGGACTGGTCCTTACATCATCAAATCTATCTGGTCGGGTGGAGCTATCATTCTTGTGGACCTTGATGGCCTAGAATTTTCCCAATCGATCAACATGAACAAGTTGAAGAAATATTACCCCTGAGAGGCTTGCTAGGCCGAAAACCCGAAAGGGCGACCTAGGCAAAAGTTAGAGCACAAAAAATTAGAAAATAGAAAAACTGAGCTCGCAAGGTTGAAGCCCAGAAAGGGTGGCCTTGGCAAAAGTTAGAGCGTGAAAGGAGAGTGTTAATACCCGAGTGAACCCGGACCGAACTATGTAAGGCTTGATTCCCATCTTCGGGATACATAAGCAACTTCATTCTGAAGCTCGGCTGTAAACACCTCCAAATCAACTATGTCCATGTGTTTGATCAAGGCATCCTTGTCTATTTGTTATTTGAAAGTTCGGTTGTGATCCTTATCTTGAGAGAAGAGCTGACTACAGTGCTGAGCAGTGTTATTCAGTCAAGGGGCAATTTTCCATTTCTAGATTCGGGTTTGTACATCTCGAGGATAGATTCCATGTGTGTCAAGTTGTGATCCTTATCGAAAATAGTTTTGAAAAGTTTTGATAAAAGTCAATTTTGTTCAAATTAAATTTTTTACAACTTAGACCGTTTTTGGACCAAAAGGAAAATTTTCAGTATCCATAACTTCAATTTCATTGATTTCAATACAGAGTTCTCCAACTCTCGATACAAATTAAAGTTGCTTTTTATTACATGCATAAAACTTGAAAAGTTAGATCAAAGTAATAAACTTGGGGCATAGATGAGTCAGGTGTTCCTGCATCCCCTCCATGCGCTTGTGGAAGCTTCCAATGCTAAAGTATGCCCGGTCTGTGCTTCTTCTTCAAGCCAAGCCATGCATTCGCTAGATAAGGCACAATTGAAATTGGGAGCAAGAGCTAGAAGTTCTCTTGTCCTCCAAGCAGTGGGGTATCTAGCCAATTGTGAGCTGCGAATGAAGAGTGAAACTAGGAATTTCACCCCTTCTTCTAAGCAAATTTGGTCGTGTCCAAACTGACGCCTGAATTGAAATGGAAAGTAGAATATACAGTGTGTCAAGCCAATCAGTTGAATGCCAGGTTGCCGAGTCATGCTGTAGCTCATCTCGGGTAGATCAAACTACGGGCAAAACCAAGCAATGTCAGCAGCGGACCTGTTGCACATCCAATGGCACCACCATCCCTCGTTTGGGAAGTTAACTAGAAGTTGGCGAAAGAAATAGCCTCGTGTTGAATATGCAGAGCAAGAATCCACTACTTTCAACCTATCCATGTGCCATATCTGGGGAGGGATGAAAGAAAAGAGAGATTAAAAAATAAAGAGATGTGCGTTGAGAGAAAAGTGAGAAAAGGGGCTTTGAGAGAAAAACAGAGCATGAGTGCCAAGTGATGCGAGAAACACGTATTAGAAAGGGTGGGAAACATTACCTGAAGAAGTAGTGGACTTCTCGCGAATTTGGTCATCTCCCGCCGATGGAAGGCATCTAAGCCCATCAAAGTCTCGGCCAGTGCTAAGCCAATGCAGCTTTTGCCCTCTTTTAAACATTAGGCTACTCTAATCAAGCGAATGCTAGACCTGCCGGAACCCAGGGCAAGAAGAAAATGAGCTAACATGCACAAACAAATGGCGTGTTGTCGAAAACCCTACCAAAGACGGTCGCCGCCATCACCGGCGTCGGAAAATTGATGAATTAGACTGAGAATGTCCAGTTCTCCGTTGTGGGCCAGAGATCGAGCCTCGTGCATGGTGAGTCCGCACATCCTTTCCAAAGCTTGGGCAGGACCAAAACGGGATTGGGGTAAGATTTCTTCGTCACGCCGGGATTCCATCAAAACTTGAAATTCTTCGATTGTCGGGCATAGCTCTTGCCCCCCAAAGCTAAAAATGTGCGTAATCGGGTTCCAATATCTAGCTGCGGCATGAAGGAACGGAAAACACAGTGGAGAACGACTTAGCGGAAATAGTGTATTTATCCCAAAACCCCAGAAATTCACTTTTTGCGAACCATCTAAAGTTGCAATCCAATTTGAGAGTTTTTCGGTAAAGATTGGCTCCATTTGTGGCAAAAACAGAGTTGGAATGAAGAACTACGAAGTCCCAACTTTTGTAGGAGATAAGGCACTGAGTGGAAGACAGGTGGCAACAATCTGGAGGTCCCGCACACGGATGGCTGACCGGCCAGTGGTAATGGCCGACAGCCACCTTTTGTAGCCGACCGGCCACTACTGGTGGCCGACAACCTTTGTTCATGGCCGACAACATTCTTGTTTGTCCTATGGTCTTCCTGTGTGTTCAGAGTGCTGAGCACCTGTGTTTTGTTCTGATTTTTGCGCTTTCCAAGGTCTTGTTTTTAGTCCCTTTGGGCTTGAGCATGTTCATTTGAGTTGTAATCATCTTGTTTTGCTTATCAAGTTGTATTTGTGTTGTTTATCAAGTTGTTGTGTTGCTTATTGAGTTGTATTTGTTTTGTTTTTGCTTGTCGAGTTACTGCGTTGTTTATCGATTTGTCTTGCTTTGTTTGTTAAGTGTTGGTCAGTTCAATACCTGATTAAGAAAGTGCCACTACAGTGTTCAATTTCCATCAATCAAGTTCAATCTCATTTTTTATGCTATGCGATGTTATGCGGTGCTCAGAATGCAAAATACAACACTTTTTCATCAAAAAGATGTTTTCATTCCGATCATGGTTACTTTTTACAAAAGAGTACAAGTTTTAAAGCAAAAATAAAACCTGTCTAAAGTTGTACAAAGTGCTAACACTACTAACAACAAGTAACAAAGCCAAAAGGACATAAATCAGCGCTAGCTATCTCAGGCTCGAGAGGTCCTCTTCGTCCTCTTCCTGGGCGGGGTCTTAGAGCTATCTTCATCAGCGCCGCTGTCTGCCCCTCCCTCTGAACTAGAGTCATCGCCGCTCTCTGCCTCAGAGCCTAACTCAGCATCATCTCCACTAGTAGAACCCGAGCCAGTGTCATCGTCTTTACTCTCGGATGACTCGACGTGCTGACCTACAGCCTCCTCGGTCTCGCTAGTCTTAGCGTCGTCATCGCTCAGAGTGGGCTCTGAAGGGCTCCTCCAGTCTCGACCATGATGTCCCCCTTGGTCGCGTGTCGGAGCCTGTCTTTCTTTTCTCCTTATTGCTGCTGGAGATACTATTGGTGTAGGTCCTGCTGGCGTTACTGGTCCCATCGGTACAGGTGGAACCTGAAAAGGAAAGTTCATATTAGTTATAGCATGAGTATCAGATGCGATGCAGAAGTCAGAGACAGTGTGTGAATGCAGGGTGTCAAATGTGGCTACAGATATAGCATATCAGTGTAAATATGGGAAGTTTTCAGTTGAAATGTCAGTGTCCGTATGTCATGGGAAATTTGATGCCTAGAAGGAATACCTAAATACCATGGAGACTGAGCAGTGCCTCTCTCCTCAATATCATCCCCTCGAATGAAGCGACTAGCTCGAGCAATCCCTCGATATACCCTGCGGGTGCCTGCAAATGTATTGGGAATGATCAATGTCCAGAAGGAATGAATGTCTTAGAGAGAATGAAAAATGAAAACTGTGGTGCATACCGGAGGTGAGTTAGGAGCTCTGACATATCTATGACCAGCCGCCGGAGGCTCAATCAGAATCCGGTAAGCCTTTCCAGTGTACCGCCAACGTGTCAACTTGGTCAGAAGATCTGGCCAATCGAATCCCTGTCTAGCGGGGGGCACTCCTCTACCCCTACCCCTCGATGCTCGAGCCCTATTCGTCAAAGGGACGTTTGCTGCCCTCCCTGTACGAGCACGAGTACCTGTCAAGGGAGGCATGAGATGCATTTGGATAAATGTCGCATAATCCCCTTCTTTGAGAATGCACAGATTGTTAGTTGCCATTAGATATGCAATATGAAGCAGAGCTGAAGTAAAGTAGCAATAATTATGAGTTTTGAGTTACCTTTGTCGAGGTCACGGTGTCAAAATACCAGCGGAAGAACGGAAAGGTCTCCTTGGTCCTCCTCACGCATTTGCCATCGTACCGATGAGAGTAAGGTACAACAAGAGGCATCTCTACCTTCGGCTCTGGAGCAAGGGTGGGAAAATATGCATATACCCATAGCTGCAAAAAGCAAAAGGGCGACTGTGAGAATACAATAGATAAACACAGGCAATGCAGAAAGCAGAATATGTGTACAATGTGCAGAGAATGCAGAATACAGAGAAAATGCAGAAAACAGAATGTGTAGTACAACATACAGAAAATACAAGTGTAAAGTAGAGAGCAAATTGTGTGTGTACAGTGTATAGAAAATGCAAAGCAGAAAGCACAGCAGGAAATGCAAAGCAGCAAAGTAAAGCATACCTCCCAGACTCTCCAGTAGTCGTCGACTCTGCTCCCGCTCCTGCGGGATGTTGAGCTCATGTATCCATATAAGGTGGCTAGGCTAGCGCCACCCCAGTCGTAAAGCCGGACCTGAGACAAGTCCACCAAGGAACTCAAGAGGTATAGCCCCGACAATGTTCGCCCGGTCGGCGAACAAAGTGGTGTCGAAAAGGAACATCAAGAAGCCGCGGGCATACTGCTCGATCTACTCTAGGGTCTCTGGGTCTATTCCTCTGAAATGCTCTGAGAACAAAGTGTATCGCACCATCCCCGACCAGAAGATAGGTGGATGAGCCCCCAATAGGTAGATCCATGCGGCCTCTTACTTGCCTATGTCTGCATCGTAAGGGATTGGACAACCTCCTACCTCTATGCCAGTGAGCATGGCAAAGTCATGGGGAGTCATTGTCATCTCCCTCGTGGTAGAGAAGTGGAAAGAGTTGGTGGTATCCCACCACCTCTCTACCAGTGCGCCAAGTAAGGGCCTACTTGCTATGAGATGTGATAGCCCCATGCAGAACAAGCCGAAGCCGGCCTCATCGACAATCTGGCCGGTGCCAATGGGAAGCTCCATGTACCACTTCCTCGCGGATGTGGCTCCGTATCCTCTGATAGAGTATGAGTCCTCCTGTAATCAGAATGAACAGATGAAAGGTAGTGTAAGAAATACAGTGCAAGAATGTATTTGAGACAAGCAGATGAAAGGCAGTGTAAGAACTACAATGCAAGAGCATGATCTATGCAAGAAATGCAAGGTACATTGAGAAAAATGTAAGAACAAGTGTATACCTCGGTGGCACCGTAGGATAAATGAGACTCCGGCTCTCGTAGAAAGAGATCCTCTGGCACGCCTCGTGCAAACCCTCTGAAATGACGGATAGTGTCGGGTGGTAGTACATGTGTCTCAGGATGATATGTTTCTGGGTCAAAGGGTCGAACCCTGGGTGGTAGTGGTACAGGCTCGGGATTCGTCTCCATCCCTGGGGAAACTCCGTCATGTGGTATGTCATTCGCCATCTGGAAAGAATATGAGAAAGTGGGCGAAAATGAGGAAAATGGGTGGAAAATGCCCAAAAGTCAACAAAAGTCAATCCTAAGAAAGAGAAAATGGGAGAAAAAGTCAAAGCCCGGGAAAAGGAACCAAAACCAAGAGAAACGCAAGGTAAACAAGCCTCAAGTGGTGAAAATGAAGAAAAAAACACCGAAATCAAATTTCAATTGGTTCAAGAAATCAAGAGGTTTTAGCGAATCAACTTCACGTGGGGCATTGGAAAACGCGTATAAAGCTTGGATCTGGAGAAAAGAAAGGTCTAGAGTGAGAGAGGGATGAATTTCGGCTAGGGAGGAGTGAGGAATTGAAGTTTGGGCGTGTGAATATAAAGACTTGACGTGAAATGTCCAAAATGTCCCCAAAACTGTCATCGGTGGCCGACAACCTTCAGGTGTGACCGACGAGTGGCCAACGACCTCCCCTTGTGGCCGACAGGTTCCCAGTGCTCCTACATTAGGTCTTGATGATGTTCTATGTCTTCTGTTTTCACGAAGTGCAAGAAAAGTTCACTTTTGAGTTCAAATTGCCGCTGCGGAAGCTCCAAACCGTATCTTCGGCGCACGATGGTTCATCGCTGACCCATATCAATGAGGTGTATCCTTTTTGAACATATTGCAACTCTTCCGAGAGGTAAATCGGGAGTTGCTGAGTTGGTTTTATGAAGCACGCTTTTGCCACTACATCAAAATGTGCATTTCTCTGTTTGCTGCATAGAACATGCACTTCTCCATTATTGCATAGAACATTCTTCTACTTTTTTATGCGTAAAACATGCATAGGACATGTTTCCAATTCATCTCGCATAGAACATGCACTCTTACTATGTTATGCTTGTTGAGTTTCTTTCTTATGCAGGCACGATATTGTATGTACGGTTCATTCAGAGGAGTTCTAGGTGAAATCATTCCTGTCCTTCGAGTTGCTCACTTTGGTTAAAAAACATTTGGGTGTGTCCCGGTGTTTATCACCATCTGCTTCAGTTAGAGACATTTGGGTGCGTCCCGTTGTTCTCACCACCCCTTTCTCCTCTTACGTGCGACGCATTAGGATGCTTCGGTTAGAGACATTTGGGTGCGTCCCGTTGTTCTCACTACCCCTTTCTCCTCTCGCATGCGACGTGTTAGGACACCTTCGGTTAGAGACATTTGGGTGCATCCCAGTGTTCTCACTACCTGTTTCTCCTCTCGCGTGCGATGTGTTAGGACGCCTTCAGTTAGAGACATTTGGGTGCGTCCCAGTGTTCTCACTGCTTCTTTTTTCTCTCGCGTGTGACGCGTTAGGACGCCTTCGGTTAGAGACATTTGGGTTCGTCCCGTTGTTCTCACTACCCCTTTCCCTTCTCGCGTGCGGCGCATTAGGACTTCTTCGGTTAGAAACAGTCGGGTGCATCCCGGTGTTCACACTATCCCTTCTCTCATTCCGCGTGCAACACATTAGGATCTTGTTTGACACCTCGGTGCGCCTGATGGTTATGTTATTCCTTGCCTTTCCTACGTGATGCGTAGTTTAGTTTGCATATTTTTCTTACATCCTTTCTGCATGAAATGTGGTTTGGCTCGTGATTCTCACACGTGGCGTGTTTGATTATCTCTTTTCATGTTAAAGGTTGCTATACCTTACTTCGGTTTGTTGACTGTAGCATTTCTTTGCATAACATTTGCATCTAGATGTTTCATTACAGCCTCATTGCATGATCATAAGTTACGTTTTTGCATCATGCATATCACTTGCATCTTGCTCCAGAACTACGCTGGTTTGATTCCTTGCAAAGGCATCGTGCATATCACTTGCACCTTGTTTGTATGTTTGCCCAAGTCTTTGGCCTTGTCAAAAATAGGTCATCTCTGGGCTTTGACATTCACTCCCGTCATTTCATGACTTCCGAGTTTTGTCAAAGAGGGAACCTGTAGACACCCCATTTTTGACCGACCTCAAGACTTGGATGTCATTGTTTGTGCACTCGATGATTGTCCTTGTTTGTGTTCGTTTTGAGTGCCCGAAGTCCTCGGCGGAACGCCTTGTCTTTGAGCCTCTAAACCTTATCTGTTTTGTGTATGTTTTTGGACCAAGAGCTTGTTGCCTCTAGTCTGGAGGAGTGGGTGACCTGTCGGCCCGCCCCCTAGGTTGTCGACCAGGGCTTGTTTTTGTCAGCTACCAGTGGTGGCCGGTCGGCTATCAGTGGTGCCTGACGGCCACCAGTGGTGGTCGACGACCGTTGGTCTCTTTTTCCAGATATTTGTTGACAACTGTGCCAGCTGTTGCTCACTGAGCTGCATCTTCATACACGTGTATGGTGAGACATTCGCTAGCTCAAGACTTGTTTTTCTATATATAGGGGGTGTCCTCCCCCATTTTTGGAGGTTTGCATTTTTAGAACAAAAATATCTCTCTCTCTAGAATTCTCTCTCTCTCTCTCTCTCTCTCTCTTGTTATTTTGTACACATTTGCTTAGTTTCTCTTAGCTTTTGCATATCAACCCTTAACCAAATACTCTCACCTTTGGGCTGAGATTACTTGGAGTCTTGTTTGAGCTCTAGAAGGAGGTTTGAGCTTGGTTTGTTGCCTATTTTGTGCCTTAGCTTCAAGAGGTATAACACTTGTTATTTAAGCTTATTTTCAATACTCGTTTTGTCATCTTTTCAAACTGTTTTCGGGCTAATTTTGAACTATCAAAAACTCTGTTTTTGTGACTTAAAAGTGTTGGTTTGAGGTCTCTTTGAGTTAGGAGGTGATCCACCCTTCTTGCTCCTTTGTTTGTTAAGCTCTTGTACCATCTTTTCATCACTTTTAAACCAACTTTTTTGGGCCTTTTAACCACTGAATTTCAGCGATTTTTCAGTGGTAAAAACCTTCTTTTGAAGTCCAAATTTGGAGGGGTTAGCCTTCACTCCTTGTGTCTTATTTGCATGCCTAGTTAGCTTTATGTGTTAGCATATTTTTCTAGCTTAACTTAGCTTTAGTCTAGCATGTTTTTGCCTCTGTTTTGACTTGTTTCAGTTCTGTTTTTGGTTGTTTAGGTCGTTTGAGCCTTGTATAGCATGATTGTAGTGTAATTTCCTTCACTAGCTTGATGTTTTAATACTTTAATCATCATTGTTTTGAGTCAATAGCATGATTTAGTGTTATTTTACACTTTGTTTCAGCATCTAAAAACTCGGCAACCTCCCTCAATTCTTCACTCTTTTGTTTGCTTTGAAAGTGGTTTTTAAACCACCTGTTTGCTAAAGTGTGAAATGGAGGTGTTACACCTAATTATTTAATCCCTTAGGGGGTTCATTACCAACAATGTAATGCCTCTTTCATGCCCAAAGTAACTTGTGGTTCGAGCCATCTTTCCATTAGAGAACACTCACTAATCGACTTAATCAGTTAAAGAATGAATCGGTACTGTAAAAATGAGTAAACAAAATGAACAAGTAAAAGAGGCAAGATAAGCATCTTTTGTGTTGCATTGCATGTGTTCGAATCGGACGTTAATTTGAACATAAGGAAAATGGGAAATTTCATACTCAAAAGTGATGAAATGTGCCATTTTCGTTGGTCACCATCACCCTTCATCATGCATGATAGGGTGGTGGTCTTTTTGGTCTTGTTTTGCATTAATTGAACTTGTACAAAGTTGGTTCCTTAGCCATCATGCATGGAAATTGCTTGGTTGATGGTTTGAGGACCAAGATTTACACTCCTTTGAGCTTGTTTGATGATAAGAAGGATAACAGTATAAACAAACACTTGAGAATACACTGCTTTGCCTCTGTTTGCTCTCTATTGTAGCAAGAGTAAGTTCAAAATAGCAGTGACCAACCGGCCATCAGCAGTGGCCGACGGCCCCCAGAAGTAGCCGACTGACCACCAATGGTAGTCGACGACCCCCATTGGTGGCCGACCGACATCAATGAAATTTTGCACATTATGTTGGTAAGGTGGAGTAGATGTATTCTGGGAGTTAGCTGTATTGTTGGTGTTCAAATGTGCAAACAGAGGTATTAAGTGGCAAGGCAGTGGCTTTTCGGGTGGAGAAACCGAGCATGCATACGTCCCTCACTTCCCGAGGCCTTTTAGTTGCTTTGCTTAATTAATTAGTGGTAGCTAATTCATGCAAATGCTGTAATTATTTAAGTAGATTAGTTAGTTAATTTATGTTGTAATTAATTAGCTTAGTCGCTTTGTAATTAATTAGTTAAGTACCTAGCTAGTTAGTTTGTTTATAATATTTAGTTAGCTTAGAATAGTTAGTTAAATATTGTATTGTAATAATTAGCTTAATTAGCGTAGCTAGTTAGCTTATTCATTCGAACCCTCCTTCGTGAGGACATAATGTTGTAATAAGTATGCGTGCGTGTGTGTATGTCTTCTAACCCCACGTCTTTTTCCCTTTTACTTAACCGCTTTCGATGGTTAGTTTAGGAGCATCATGTTTTGATTAGCATACTGCATGCTTACATCCATTCATTTTGTCTTGCATGCACCGAGGCTCGACGCATCATTCAAACTGCATTGTCATTTCAGATATCTTGTTTGGATATGTGGTTAGCCGCATGTTGTTCAAATTGTTTCATATGCCATATTAGTAGCCGAGCATATTAATTGCATTTATTGCATGTGTTGCATTAGGCATCTTGTATAGTTAGGATCATGCATCTTTCTAACTAGTTTTTGTTTTGGCTTAAAGTACTCGGTAAGATTTTACGCTTTAGCATACTTACATGAGTGTGATTGCTATGTTGCCATGATTAGCATGTTTGCCATGAGGCTATGTACTTAAATACTAAACTGCATGAATGCCTGTGGATGAAGGCTTGTTGTTTGAATTGGAACGATTCAACAAATGTGCGTTTTAAGCCCAATTTGTTGAGTGGCAAATCATGTTTTAAGCCCATTATGTTTGGTGGCAAAACCATATGTTTAAGCCCACTTGAGGTGACAAATTCAAACCATTTTCGAAAACAAACATGAGTTGAATTGTTCCAAGTCTCGCGACCAGTCTATACTTGTTTGTGTGTGTCACACAGTAAAGCTAGCTTAATAATCAACAAGAGCACATAATGTTTATAAAAAAACATAACATGATTAGTAGAGGCCGATCTTTGATCGGGCGAGCAGGGGTGCTCAATTCATGACCTCTCCCTCTCCTACCCAAGTTCCCGAGTCGAGACAGCTTTGGTGATGACGGATATATGGCCTTCGGCATGAGTCAGGGTTTCCTAGATTTTCCAAAATAAAATATTTAGGTGGTGACTTTATATTTGGCAAAGCAGTCCAATTTTGACATTATTTGATTTAAAATCGATTTTTCAAAAAGATTTGCCGGATTTGGACTATTTGGTGTTTATTAGTTTCACATTGCACTTGTGAGACTAGATTCAGAACCGTGGGAGTCCAAATTGTAGGGCTTTCTTTTTGAGTTCCCGAAAGAGGGCGCGAAAAAAAGTCGAGCTACACCGACCGGCCACCATTGTTGGTCGACTAACCATTAGCAGTGGCCAACCAGCCCCCTGTCGGCCACTGTAACAAGCCCGCGAGGGACCTTGCACTACAGTTCGGACTCGATTTGTGTCACGGTTCGTAATCTGAACCAAAGAGTCCAAATCCGGCAAATCGTTTTGAGAAAACAGATTTTTGAAAGAAGTGCCAAACATGAACTGCTTTGCTAGATACAGAGTCGCCACCTAAATATTTTTTAATGGGGAAATTTAGGAAACCCTGACTCGGTGCCAAAGGCCACGTGTCCGTCATCACCAAAGTTGCCTCAGCTCGGGAACTTGGGTACGATCGGGGAAGGTCATCTATGAGCACCCCCTCTCGCCCGGTCCGAAGACCGGCCTCTACTAACCGTGATATCTTATTTTGAAAACACTATATGCTCTTATTTCGGTTATTAGCCTAGAATTACTACGTTATGCGTACAGCAAACAAGTATAGACCAAATCATCTAAATTGGAACAAAACATTTCATGTTTGTTTTGAAAATGGTTTGCTACTCGTAAGTAGGCTAAAATGAAGATTTTGCCACCCTCAAGTGGGCTTTAGAAAAGATGGTTTTGCCACTATCTAGTGGGCTTAAAACTCACAGTTTCAATGCATTATTCTAATTTAGGTAATTCAACCTCTATCCACAGGCATTCAAGCAGTTATATCACATAAGCAGCTGGCCTCATGGTAATCATGCTATTATGGCAACACTCACACGCATGCGGTATGCTAAAGCATAAAAGCTTACCTAGTATTCCGTGCCAAAACAGAAACTAGTTAGTAATCATGCATGGTCCTAGTTCATGTTAAAAATGGCTAATCCATCACATACAGAATGTCACTAGAATAGGCTCGGCTAATCTACAATGACATGTGAAATGCTACAACTAACACGTATTCAATTTGGAATTGAAATACAGATGCAGTTAGAATGATGCGCCGAGCCCGGTGCATGCAAAACAGATGAATGAATGCAAACATGCTATCATACTGTCATGCTAGTTTAAATATGCCCTAGTCTACCATCATAAGCAGGTAAATAAAAGGGAAGAAAGACGTGGGATTGGAAGACATGCACACACGCACCCACACTTATTACAAATTTGCCCTCACTCGGAGGGTCCAAAAGAATATACAGGCCAGTTAACAACTCAACTATCCTAGCTGATTAATTATTACAGACCCTTAATTATTTAACAAAAATAAATGCAGAAAGAAGGTGGCCGCAGCCCTGTCTCGGGATGCGGGAATGATGCATGCTCGGTCCATCTCGCTCGGAAACTCGCTGCCATAGCACTGCTACCTCTGTTAACACTATCCTACTCCTCTGAGGACTGCCAAAGTCCAAGGGTATGTTTTATGGATGTTGGGGAATACCACCGGCCAAGTACAAACACCACCGGCCAAAGAGAGGAACCACCGGCCACCTTTTAATCTATCGGCCATAGATTCCTGGCCGGTTGGCACTGTATTTAGCCGACTGGCCAAAGCTTCCTGCAGAACCTGCAATTGACAGCAGCAGAGGGCAAGCAGTGTATGGCATGGAATTTTCAGGCAAATGTATGCACGGACACACTCCCTATCATGTAATGGACTCAAGGGAGTGTGACCCTCGACCCTCGAGCCATCAATCACGCATTTCAATACATGATGGCCCAAAAGCCAAGTGTGCAACTTCAATATCAAATGCAATGCAAGCACAAAACACATCAAAGGGCCCCAACCCCTATCATGATTGATCAAGAGGCAAGGGATGCATGCTCAATGAAATGCAACCTAGGCATGGAGGCTAAGTATGCAACATGAACATTCAAATGAGCAATGTATACTAGGCACGCAACCTAAACATGTAAGCACACACGGAATGCAATAACATGCGATGATGGACTTAAACTAACATGGATAGCTCGCAAGCATGCCAAAATCAGTGGCCATAATGCGGCAAGTGAGGCAATACAATACATGGAATGCATGCACAATGCATTAACCAAACCTAAGGCACAAAAATGCAACTCTACCAAAGCATGGCAAGGGATGCAAGATGGCATACAAGCATGTGAATTTCAGCACTGAAATATGATGCTAAATGGTCCCAAAACATGGAGATATGGCACCCGATGCATGGAATGAGCCCCGAAACTCAAAACTAGGCATGTGTAATGACTTATAGCTATACAAAGCATGCATTTTTTGATCATGAAGCATGAAGACAGAACTGAGGCAGTCCCAAAATATGCACATTTCTAGTTCAAAGTGTGGCCAAAAAGTGCTAGCAAGATGGATTAAAATAGCATGCAAATTTGACTAGTAAACATGGTTTACATGGCAAGTGCATGAAGCAAGTAAGAACTCATCAAACCAGCAAAAATAAGTGAACTAAACATGTGAAAATATGCCCAAATAACCTCTGAAATGAAGCCAACACATGCCAAAATGATGAGCTCCTTTAGAGGGCTATACAAGGGGTTATTAAGCACATACAAGATGGACACTCAACAAAGCCAAACCAACTCTAGAAATGGCCTATAGGGGTCCTAAAACCCACTGAAAAATGCCTGAACTGAGCTCAAGAAGTGTGCAAATATAGGCCCCTTTGTAAGGCCAAAAAGGGCATCAAACAAGACAACAAGGAGAGGGGATGGCCCTCTCCTTCTTAGGACCTTAAACCACCATCCTCACCACTGAAATCCCTCAAGATTTCAGTGGTGAGGAGGCCCAAACAAGGTGGTCCCGGAGCTCACTAAAAATGCACAAAAATGAGGCCAAACAAGGCCTAAGAGGGGGGTAAACAACCCCAAACACCAAAGTGGTCTTAATGAAGTATCTTAAATACAAAAAAACAGAACTTTTTTACGTTATACACCAAGCTCAAATCAGCAAGCAAGATAGGCTAAAATGAGGTACAAGAAAGTGCTAAAAAGGGGAAGAAACTTACCCTTGAAGACCAAATTCGAGACCAGCAGCTTCAGGGGCCAAAAACCAGCTTTTGGAGCTCAATAAACCCTCCCAAGAACCTCAGTCCAATGGTAGTGGTGTATGGCTATGAGGTGTGGTGCAATAGGCCAAGAACAAGGGTCTTTGAACACTCTAACACACCCAAATGTAGAGAGAGAGGGAGATATAGAGAGAGAGGGTGATATATATGTTATATGTATGTATTAGGTCTGATTTTTCTGAACCAAAACAATGGAGGAGGAGGCTTCCTTTTATAGAGCAAGGAAATGGCATAAAGCTTCTCAAGGAAGCTATACAAAAGGGTCAAAGGGACCAAGCTTCTAAGAGAAGCTAATGCAAAGGTGCAAGCTTCTTGAGGAAGCCAAGACAAGGGGTCAAAGCCTCCTCAAGAAGCTTTGAGCAAAGGGTGCAAAAAGAGGGTCAAAAAGGGTGCAAAGGGTGCAAAACAGCCACACACGTGCATGGGGAGCAGAGTCTGTGCATTCCAGCTGGCACAGCTGGCATCCATTCAATCTGTAGAATACTCCGGAAGGTCGTCGGCTAGCAAACTTGGTCGGTCGGCCATCTTTTCTGGCCGGTCGGCCATCTATTTGGTCGGTCGGCCATCTGTTCTGGCCGGTCGGCAGGAAAAATCTACTCTGCAGGTCCAACTTCAAACGGGCATAACTTCTTCATATGAACTCCTTTTCAGGTCATTCTTGTGTCAAAATTGAAGCCCCGAAGTAAGCTTTCCAATGGAACCAACCTTACATCAAAATTCCAACTATGTAAAAAGTTATGCTTGTTTTGGTGAAGACTGCTCAGTTTCGGTCCAACCGGGATGATGCCCAACTTCAACCAATCATATCTCCGCCCTCTGGACTCGGATTTAAGAGATTCTTGAATGAAAAATGAAGCCCCGGAAGTCTTCTTTCCAACGGTGGTGGCCTCATTGCTTAACTCCAAGTGTATAGACAGATAAGCTTGATTTAGCGAGGACTGCTCGTCCCTCTCTTAGCGATTCTTGCCTATCCTCTTTTCCAACTTGGTTTCTCCCCTCTTCTCCTCTTTTCTTCAACTTCAAACCCCTAAGCAAGGTGTTTTGAAAGATTTTTCAAAGATTTCATCTCTCTTTCATTCATCTCCACTTTGTCCTTGCTCGGTTTACCGAAAAGCGCAACATTTATCGAAATGCGAGCATCGGAACATCGTAGGAACTTTATTTCAAAAATGTTTTGAAAGAGAGGGTTTTAAGGTCTAAAAACCATTCAAAATAGCTTTGGTCCAAAATGGGGTGTGAAGTTGAGATTTGACCCTCTCATTGCCGAAGAAATTGAACCTTTGCCCTATACACCTTTCTCCACCAAGTAAACCATCAGTAACGCCCAAGTCTTAAGGGCGGTCAAAAATGGGGTGTCTACAGCCACCAATGCAAATTCAACAGTGTGCTCCTAAGATAAAATAGGGTTGATCTGGATAAGGAGAAAGTGTAAGTGATTCTATGCAATAGAGGCTTGTAGCAACAAAATAGTGGCCTTTCGGGTGAAAAATCGAGCATGCATACATCCCTCGTTTCCTGTGGCCTTTTAGTTAATTTGTTTAGTTAATTTGTTGTAGCTAATGCTTGCAAGTGATGTAATTATTCAATTAGATTAATTAATTAATTCATGTTGTAATTAATTAGCTTAGTCGCTTTGTAATTAATTAGTTAAGTATTTAGCTAATTAGTTTGCTTTGAAATACTTAATTAGCTTAGAGTAAGCTTGTTATTCATTTGAAGTGTTGCAATAATTAGTTAAGTAGTGTAGCTTAGCTAGTTTCATTCGGACCCTCATTCGCGAGGGCATAATGTTGTAATAAGTGTGCGTGCGTGTGTATACGTCTTTCAACCCCACATCTTTCTCCCTTTTATTTAATCGCTTTTGATGGTTAGATTAGGGACATGTTTTAATTAGCATATCGCATGCTTGAATCCATTCATTCGTATTGCATACACCGAGGCTCGGCGCATCACCCAAACTGCATTGCCATTTCAATATCTTCTTTGAATGCGTGTTTAATCACATGTTTTTCAAATCGATCCATATGCCATATTAGTAGCCGAGTCTATTCATTGCATTATTGCATGTGTTGCATTTAGACATCTTTTATAGTTAGGAATCATGCATTATTTTCTAACTGATATCTTCTTAGCTTGGAATACAAGGTGAGTTTTTATGCTTTAGCATACTTGCATGTGTGTGAGTGACTGCCATATCTAACATGCTTGCCATGAGGCTATGTGCTTACTTGTTAAACTACATGAATGCCTGTGGATGAAGGCTCATTGTTTGAATTGGAACAATTCAACAAATGTGCATTTTAAGCCCGCTTTGTTGAGTAGCAAATCATGTTTTAAGCCCATTATGTTTGGTGGCAAATCCGCAATCTTTAAGCCCACTTGAGGTGGCAAACTCAAACCATTTTCGCAAACAAACATGAGTTAAATTGTTGCAAATTGAGCAAACTAGTCTATACTTACTTGCGTGCATCACGTAGTAAAGCTAGTCTAATAATTGGAACAAGAGCACATAATGTACATAAAAATCATATCATGATTAGTAAAGGCCAATATTTGATCGAGCGAGCGGGGGTGCTCAATTCATGACCTTTCCCCTTCATACCCAAGTTCCCGAGCCGAGGCAACTTTGGTGATGACGGACACGTGGCCTTTGGCACGAGTCATGGGTTTTCTAAATTTCCCCAAAATAAAATATTTCGGTGGCGACTCTGTATCTGGCAAAGCAGTCCAATTTTGACATTATTTGATTTAAAATTGATTTTCCAAAAAGGTTTGTCGGATTTGGACTCTTTGGTGATTATCAATTTCACATTGCACTTGTGAGATTAGATTTAGAACCGCGGGAGTTCGAACTGTGATGCCTTCTTTTCAAATCTTCCGAAAGGGGGCGCGAAAAAAGGTGAGCCACACGCTGTAACAAACTTGACCTGTGCTTTGCAACTAATCCATGATTAAGAGTACCTAATCAATAATTAAGAAGAAATTTTGAATTAATTGCATGTATTATATGCTATTTGTGTTTATATCTGTTGTCGTAAAAATATCTGCATGTGTTTCTGTTCTATTCTACGAATTAAAAGTTTTATAGACCGCTCAAGCGACCGAAGTTGTGCTCAAGCGAAGACCCTGTCTTTGGCTCAAGTGTCTGTTGAGCTTAAAAATCATGCAACCAGTACTTTTGCAAACTTTGCAGCTTGTTCGAGCTACCGAAGTTGTGGTTTAGCGGACTGCCCTGTTTTTGAAAATTTGACTAAGTGTTCTATAGCACATTGTGGCATCCTTATTGCATCTTAGGCATTCCTAAGCCCTAATTAAGACATAATAATGAGGATAAGACTTAGAAACACACTAAGAACGAAACGTAATAAGTTAAGTATTTTTCGAGCGTATGTTTCAGTGAGTATTCATTATCTGTCTGCTCTATCTGTTTGCTTCTAGAGCCATTTGTGAGTAATAACTTAGTAAAGCTATGTTCAATTTATTTATTTTCTATATGATGAAATAGGATCTGTTTTCTAAAATGTTATGTTTTGTATAATGAATGATTGTCCAATTTCTAACATGTACTCGTGGCATCCTTAGCATCATGTGATATCTATTAACTGTTACCCGGTATCGGAGATTCCATTATGGAACTTAGTATGTCTGTTATCTGTTACCCGTACTGGAGGCTCCATCATAGAGCCCAGCATATTTGTCATCTATTACACAGATCTGGAGGTTCCTTTATGGAACTGGTTACTCATAACCACCATCTGTTCTCTATCTGTTCTGTTAACATTAATGGATGTACCATGTATGATGAAACATGAACTCTGCTTTCTGTATATGACTTGAATAAGAATGTGAATATGGATCTGCCTATGTTTTCGAAATAAATATGAATATGTTTTCCGAACCTGATATGGGACATCATTCATTTAAATTCCTTTACTCTATTATTATTCACTGGGCTCCAGCTCACTGTTTTATTTATGTATGTAGGTGATTAGGTATGCGACCAGGCTTGGTGACGATTGCCTGGAATTCTGTTTTGTCGGCCAACCTTTATGCCTCCTACGGAGGTTACGAAAAAAGTCATGTGGTCAAGTTTTGTGAACCAAGTTTAAGACCTTGTTTTCTTTTACTGATTTCTGAACAAGTTTCTGTTTATCTGTGTACTAGGCTAAGTCCCATTTTGGTTTTATCTGTGCTCGTGGGTGACGCAAGACTAATGTAATTATGACGTCACATGTGTGTATATAAAGTTTTAAATTCTTGTCCCATGTATGTCTGCACAGCTCATTGGATTATGTATGCTTTATATATCTGCTTCCGTAACCCCTTATTATGTGTTAATTTATTCTGAGGCCTTTGGTAATCCAAGGATTACTGGCCAGTTATGATACTAAACCTATAGGGGCGGGTTTGGGTCATAACAAGCACCCTATGCATTATTTTGGAGCCTCACTTATAAATTTTGAAACCCTTAAAATTTATTTCCCCTCCCTAAATAATACCAAAATTATCCTTAAACATTCCACCCATTGAATGCACACCCCCACACCCCTATACTCCCAAAAAAACCTCCCTTCTAAAAAACCCTTACAAAACCCATTAAAAAGAAGAAGAGTCTCATCCTTTTCAAAACCCATGAAGAAGAAGAAGAAGAAGAAGAAGAAGAAGAAGAAGAAGAAGAAGAAGAATACTTTCTCTGCCGATTTAACCATTGTCACAGTTGGTATGCTCTCTCTCACTCTCTCTTTCTCACTCTCTCTTATTGCTTCTTCCAAACTGAAATAAATAACAATACAAATTAAAGGGTTGTTTTGGATGAACTATATAAGTGCACGTTTTGACTTTTTTGGCTAAAAAGTAGAGGAAAAGAGACGGTTGTTTGGGATGGGGATGTAATAATGGCCTGGCCCGACCCAAGTGGGCCTTACGGGTTCCCTCATTTTTAGTGGGCCGACCGACCCGTGGGCCAAAAAGTGAGGCCCAAGCCCAAGCCCAAGCCCACTCATAATAGGGCCTGGCCGCGGGCTGGGCCTGGTTGGGCCTTTTTTTATTTTATTTTAATATTAGGAATAAAAAATAAAAAAATTATACTAGAGTATTTTAGTTAAGATTAATGAGATGTTTTGTTTGGTTATGTTTCATAGTGATATTTAAATTTAATTATGTATGACTTATGTTTTTTTAATTATGAACTTATAACTAAAAAAGAATGCAATTACGTAATTTTTTTTTTCTTTTGAAATGAATAATTTTATATATTTGAAAATGAAACTTTCAATATTACAACATTAAATTATTTATATAACATTTATTGAATGAATAATTTTTATTTCAAAATGAAATAAAATATTACAAAAATTGATTTTATTAAATAAAATAAGTGTAGATTATTGATGATAGTAAAGCAATTGCATCACTATAGGTCAAGTACATCCCAACTAGTTCGCCACCTACTAGCCTACCAATCATTTGCATTATACTCCACTTCAATAATCTAATACACAAAAAAAAAGAAAAAGAAATTAAATAAAATAGTAAAAAATAAATTATTGATCAATCATCGAGGAGACAAATATTTCAGTCGTGTTGCCCGAGAATATGTCATCCAAATCATTTTGAATTCGTTATTTTTCACTATAATTTTGTCTTATTGTAAGCGCATGCATATGATCTCTGGATATCTTCAGTGCCTTAACCATTTGGGGTGAGACTGCTAGTAGAGTGTGTGTAGGTGTACTTACAAATGTAGCTGCCCTGTATTCTTCGAATAATCTGTTGCATTTTTGCATAATAGGGGCAAACTGTATTTGATCAATAAAAAGACGCTCTAAAAATTATTGTAAGCCAATTTCTTTATACATAGGATCAATTATTATGGCTAAACCTAATAGATGAGGCAAATAATCAAAATATTTATCAAATTTTTCTTTCATTGAAGTAATAATGGTTATATAATATTCATTACCCATATATTTTACGAAAATTTTAATTATTTCTGCTAGCATATGTAAAACAAATGGTAAAGTAGGATATATATATATAAGAAAATAATTTTGTTGAAGTATCGAAAACTTTTAAAAAAATCTTTATACAAGGCTACTTGGCACCAATTAAGTTCTGTGGGAGTCAGTACTCCTCCTATTGATATTGTTGCAAAAAATAAATCTATTGCTCTTCTTTGTTTACAAGCTATTTTTAACATATTATATGTTGAATTCCACCTACTATCTACATCTAAAATTAATTTTCTAAACGACATATTTTCTCAATGACAAATTTTTCTATATTTCGAAATTCAATTACCAGAAGACATAATAGTAATAACTGCATTTTTTTATTACAAGTACATAAGTCTCGTATACATGCATAACTTCTTTAACAATCAAATTTAAAATATGGGCACAACAACGAATATGAAATAAATCACCATCAACAAATAATTGTAAAGTTGATTTTAAATGGGCTACAGTTTGATTATAATATGATGCATTATCTAAACTAATCGTAAATATTTTATTTTGTAAAGCCCACTCATATGATACATTTCTTATTTCTACACCAAGCAAATGACCAGTGTATGGAAGTTCAACTAATTTAAATAAAATAATTCTTTTATTTAAGTTTCAATCATTATCAATAAAATGTGTAGTGATACATTGATATTCAAAACCATTATTTGACCATAGATCAGATCTTAAACAAACTCTTCCATTCAAATTTTTAAAGATGTCAAATATTTCACTCTTAACATCCTCAATTTTCTTTAAAATCCTATTTCTAGTAATATTTCTTGAAAAACTTTGATGTTGAGGTGTAAAACTTTTGTGAATCATTTTGGTAAAATCGAGACATTCACTAGTAGTAAAAGGTTGTTCTTTTTTAATAATATAATCAACTACAGAATTTTGTGCACGTATAAGATCATATGAAAATATTTACAAATTACCAGTTGATGAAGCCCCTAATTGCATTTGACTTCGAATATCAGGTTGTTGACTTTGTAAATATTTGTTAGTATGCCTTTTTAGATAACTAGTACCCCCTGCAGATGCAACACTAAGTAAATGTGCACAATATTTACATTTTACTTTAAATGTAATTGTACCATCAGGATTATTTATAGATATTTTTTCAAAATGTTCCCAAACACTACTACTTCTGCTCCTAGATGATGATCTAACTGTTGGAAGATGGATATTAGAAGGAGAATCAACAGATTCATGTTGTGTAATATATGAATCAACATCGACATAAACATTAGGAATATTATGATCCATAATAATGTAAGTAAAACAATATATAAGAATTAACAATTAATTTAAATAATGTGCAAATACAATTAGTAAAAATAATAATTAATATATGTGCACAAATAATTAATGAAAAAAATGAGTAGCTAATAAATTTAATTAAACTAATTAATGTTACCAACTGGCGAATGCGATACATAAATTAGTTTCTTCTGATAAAAGTTTCTTGTTGCACAATTGCAATTGTCACTTAGGGATGACACTTCAAAATTAATTGAGAGTTGAGAGAGATTGAGAGTTTAAGAGAGATTGTGAGCGTTTAAGAGAGAGAGATGACATTTCAAAATTAATTGAGAGTTGAGAGAGATTGAGAGTTTAAGAGAGATTGCGAGCGTTTAAGAGAGAGAGAGAGAATTATTTGTTGTGAGATTTATTTTGATAAATGAAGGATATTTATAGTAGTTTTAAAGAGTGAAATAAATTTATATATATATATATATTACCATTTGAATTATGACCGTTGGTTTGTATGTAGCACTGGCCGATGGTTTGAATTATGACCGTTGGTTTGTTGGTTTGAATTATAACCGTTGGTTTCTTATTACACTCCATTTCTCTCTCTCCTCTCTTGTTCCTATGGCTAGCCTAGGGGTGGGTAAACTATTATAAAAAAAAATTATTTTTAAATTATTAATGTTATTTATTTAATTATATAAATTTTTATTTCAGTTCTTGTAATTCAATTACAGATGATTGTACAAATTATTAACTATTAACTATTATGTTATTTTGTTTTTGTTTTTATTTTTTTATTTTTATAAGATCAATATTTTTATTTATTTTATTTATTATTTTTTTAATTATTTAACTGTTGCAAGTTGTTTTTTATTTTTATTTTTCGAAATTTGACCATTGGTAAAGAGAGGGCCAGATGAGTGGGCTAGGCCGCCCGCAAGGCCCAATTTTTTTTTGGGCCAGACCGAGCGGGGCTAACTGGTTGGGCCATAAATGGAAGGCCCAAGCCCAAGGTATTAGGTTGGGCTCAAGCCCGGGCCTAACCGGGCTGAAATGGGCTGGACCCACCTCAGGCCTCGAGCGGGCTTCGGGCCGCCCACGGGACTCGGGCCATTTTTACACCCCGAGTTTGGGATAATTTTTTGACTTTTTACAAAAAAATGTGTATTAAAATATTGTATGAAATACCAAAATTACCTTCCTACCCTTCTGAGTGGAGACATGCTTTTTGTACACATCAGTGAAGTTGTCAACCTCGAGGCAGTGTATTGAGCTGCACTGGTTTAGTTTTTGTTTTTATTTATTTATTTATTTATTTATTTTTACCCGTGAGCTGTGCAATTTTTTTTTTTTAATTATTGTGTTGAATTCAATAATGTTGGCGGCTTGACGGAGGAGTGTTTACGTGTGTGTTTGAAGAAGGAGAGGAGATGTTGAGGTGAGACCCTCTGTAAACTCTAGTATTCCTTTAATAATTGTATTTTTAAAGGAAGAGACAAAAGTAAGGGCAAAATTGTCTTTTTTCCCTCTGAGTATTCAGCCTTAGATTTTTGCCCAAACATTGTGAATAGCATAATTTTATTTTTCTTTTTTGACTTTTTGTCTTTTTTAGGTGATGTCAAACAAGGGCTAAATTTCAAAATGTGATCAGTAAAATAGGTTCGAACCTATGAATAATGTCGGTTACCGGTTCCCGAACAAATAAACAATGTTCGGGCATGTGTTTCCAAATTTCGGTCATATGTTTGGGAGTTCAGTCCCGAAAAAATGATGAACAAATTTTATTATTTTTGCTATTTTTTTTAAAAAAAACTTACCCTTACAAGGCCAATTTTCTCTGAGCTAAGAACAGCATCAAAGCAATAAACCTCCTCTAAGCTTTTATTGTTGTACTCCTCTCATCTTATGGAGTTGTGGTTGCCAAAAAAACTTTCACTCATTGTCATTGTCGGAGAAGTGTAGGTAATCAAATGGTTGCCACCGTTACCGCTGGAATATTGCTGCCAAAGGGTTTTCAAAGTTTTGAGGATGGCTAGGTTTTGAAGGTGGGATTTGGGGAAGATAGGTGGGTGGTGATGGAGGTGGGTGCTCTTATAAACTTTAATTCATGATGTAGTAGGTGTGTAGGTTTAATTGTGAGATGGGGTTGTCCCAAAATTAATGATGTCCTTTGTAATAATTTTATTTGAGGTTATTATTGTAATAAAAAAAGCTAAAAATTTGGGGGTCCAAAATAATTTATGGGATGCTAATAGCAGCACTCTAATTTAAACATTTACATCCACTTCTTCAAGGGTTTTTTTACATGGATACCCTCAAACCTCTACCACAATCAGACAATGGTTTAGGTTCGCACAACAAAATAGCAACTTCCACCAACACTGTGCTAGATTTTATAAAATCTAAAAAAAGGACTTTAACAAGGGGAATTGTACCCTCTGCCGCGATATAGTCTCTATGTGAGACAAGTGTGGTATGGTATGTGCTAACAATAGTGAATTTGCTACACTAAGGGATGCATATTTTACTTTCCTTTGTTGTATGGACTAACATACAAATAATGGGTGTGGGTGCACGTCCAAACATCAAACCTTCCTAAATCTAAACCTTAGGATATTGGATATGTTGGAAGAATAATGATTTTTTGGTGACTTTAATGCAATATTAAAGTGGGTGCCAAACGTCAATTGAGGTGGATTAAAGTAGGTTTAGATTCTTTGTAATGTAATCTTTACACCACAAAAAGAATGACCAAAAACCATTAAGGTTTGAATGAGAAATTGACTCATTAAGTTGGCCTCATGAAAGAGGTGTTGGGAAAGGTGTAAAATCTTGTATCCCACATTGATTGTAGAGGAGAAAATGGATGGGTATTTAAAACCCATTTTTTGCATAAGGGTGTAAGCCCTATGGGGCATCCAAATTTTCTGAAGGAAAGGAGTTGGACTTGGGCCAAGACTATGGTCCAAGTTAGTTATGCAAAAATTGCACACGCGCGCGCACGTGCGCCGCCCGCCCGCCTGAGCCGGGTCTGTGATCCGTGGATCGTGGATCTTGGGACTTGGGTCTTGGGCTTGGGCTTGGGCTTGCTAGAATGGATTGAGTGTGGGGGTTGGGCTTGGCCCATCCATCTTAATCTTTTTGGCCCATGTCATATGTATGGGTTGTAGGAATATGTACACAAAACCTAGCCTCCTCTATTGATGATGGAATTAAATCCATCAGTTTTGCAGAATTAATTCAGGTTAATGCAAAATTAACTCCTGCATTTGTTGTAGAGGAGCCTCTTCCTCTCTCCCTCCATATGTATAAAAGGAGGCCCTCTCCTTCAGCTTTCTACACCAGAAATTGCTGCTATTCCAGTCTTTGAAAGTTTTCCAATTTTATTATTTTCTTTCTGTAAGAGAGTGTTGCAAAGTTCTGTTCGCCGAAACTATTCAGTCGGTGAATTGTGTAGCTAGTCCAACTGTCGTATTTTGGGAGACAGACGTCGAACAACCTCTAGCACCCAACCGGTGAGGCGGCGAATCTGTTTTAAGGATACTATCTAGTGCAGGCTTCAGTTTACTTCCTTTTGCTAGTTTTATTTTATTATGAATTTCTGTAAATTCAAGCATGTTCTTGTTCTGAAATTCTATTTGTTTGTTCAATATGAATCTATTTGTTTTATGTTATTATACAATTGGTACAACAAACTTAAAACGGATTATATATGTTTTCATGATATTAGATAAATAGATTCTGTGGGAGCCAGAAAAAAAAATATATATCAGCTTATTTGGGTTAACTCAAACAAGGCCTACAATGGGTCCAGCCCAAACAAATATCACACCCCCTATCTATATAAAGGGGGGCATCCCAGAAGAGGGGGTATGCCTTATCTCTCTTTTCCATATATCACACAAACACTTCATTCTCTAGATATGTCTTCTCTGATTTCAGTGGCTAATTTCACCATCGGAGTGTCTCCAGCCGGTAACCCCAGTTGGGTGGCGCTGACTACGTTCATCTTTGTAGATATACAAGGGCAAAGCTCATCCTTTCGTTGGATCTCTACAATCCATGTGAGAGGATTTTCCTGGTCTCACAATTGGCACCGTCTGTGGGAATCATCTGAAAGAGGTCAACGAAGGCAATAGCAAACACGGTACTGTAAGTAAAAATAAAAAAAAATTCAACAACACTGTGATGGTGATCTATTTTCTCTCTGATTAAATGGGTTCTTGAATTGTATATACGTATATATCTGCATACAAACTTTGTGAAAACTTTTGTTCATTTGGAATATTGATTGAAAATTTTTAAAACAAAACAGAATTCATGGGTCTACTTTTATATCTCCATTTTCTCTCTCTAAAAATGGGTTTCACACTTTTATTGGTACGAACATCTTTTCGGCAATTCAATACAGTTGCTCGGCTAAATCAATACATGCGTCTATCCATTTATTTATTTATTCTTTGTTTCACAAAACATATCTTGAAGTAGATTTTTCATATGTACGCACGTGTACCTATGCTAAACAAGTTGGGTTCACTTTTTCTCTAATGGCTCATGATGATGCCGACCAAAATCTTGACAAAACTGAAGATCAAAGGTGTTGCATGCATAAAGAAGTTTTGCCAACCACATTCTTATCAAGCCAAATACAAAGAGAAGTTGCCAACCAAGAGTTTCGGTATATCGAAAAGCCCTTACATTCCGGGAAGAAATTGATTAGCACCCATAACAAGCTTGCCGAGTCATCCACAAAATCCTTATGTAGTGATCATAAGCTTACAAACTCAAGATCTGGCTATTACAACTACGCCTACTCGACAACATCGCAGCGCCGAATTACATTGATAAATCCCAACAATGACCACAGCATCTCTTGGCCACTTCACCATAGGTCACTCGGCAATGCCAGATAGTTATCAACTTGTTGAATTCACACTAATTCCATCATCAAGCTCATTGGCAATGATAATCATGCAGTGCATATATCTTCAATCATATCGGCTACAATTGTGTTGCCGAGAACCAAATCTAGTCTAGTTCTCTTTTTATCAAGCATATGTTAGCAGACATTTTATCCTTTGGAAACAACGACTCAAGAATGAAACTTCATTAAATCAATTCTAGCCACTGCGACGAGCAATTTGGTTAATACATCGGCTAACACCGAATCAACTTTGCCAGGTATTTCACACAAGTTGCACAACCAATTGAGAAAAAATCAAGCTCAAAACTTTGCCGAGTATCTACCAACTTCCCAACTAACGTGATCTATGAGCCCAAGGATAAGAAGAACGGCACCACTACGAGCCAAATATAGTGCACGAGCTACTCGCATTTGAAATCGGCGTCCAAGTCATCCGCTTGTTACTTCAATGCATCATGGGTTACTTCATTCACAAGACAGCATGAATTGCATACTAGGTGAATACTTTTTCTCTAGAATTAGGCAACATATTGGGTCAATACTTTACATCGATAGTGATTATTCGGCACTTTATTCGGGTTGCCCATCAAACGGCAATGGCACCTTTATTTGTTACTTGTTTTGTTCAGCTCACAGATAAGGTATTATAGGCCGATCACAGCTTTCTCTTTCTAGCACCATTATCGGCAATCTTTAATTTTTGGCAAGCCAAAGGTGGAGTCGTCGCTGACCAAGTGTTCGGCAAATCAAAGTGCCAAGATTTGCCTTCCCACCATTGCACAACCATACCAATAATTACTCCGCAACATTGCCGAGCCAAACACATAGGGACAAAAAAAAAAAAAAAAAAAGGTCGACCAATTTTATTTTTGGTCAACTTTTGGAGGTCCAACGGTGTCTAATCCGAGGCCAAACAATGCGTCTGAATAGTAGAATGCACACTAAGCCGAGTGATGAATCCAATGCCACAAAAATGAGGCCAATTGGACTTAAAACGAGAGAGATACAAGGACTCAAAGTCGAAAGTTTGAACCTAAAATTATATATTTCATGACCTGTTGCACGAAGAATTCGGCTTTGCACCATTTGGGCCATTATTAATTCATCAACATTATTTGGCAGTGCATCCACTTTATTCAGCAACATTATTAGCACCATGATTAATTCATCATTTTTATCAACATTACTCGGCAGTACCACAACTCCTAGAAGAGTATTCAGCAAAGCTACAACGCTGCAAAGCTGCTCAGCAATGCCATACCTCATACAAGGCTACTCGGCATCTCTTCCACCTTTCTCGGCATCGGTACAACTCACCCAAGCTGCCCATCGGTACATCAGAACTCGGCATCTCTGCAACCCAATCGTGGTGGCGTAACTTGCAGAGTCTACTCGGCATGTACACGTATGGACCTTCACACTACTCGGCAACCATTCCACATTAACCGGCTATTCAATCACGACCTCCACCCCCATTTATTAATTCGTCTCTCAGACCATGTCCAACGCCCTTCTGAACTACAATGCCGAGAGCCAAGTGCTTTGGCCAACCAAAGTGTCACCGACAACGTTTACGTACCCATTTTCTCTTTCTAGCAAGTGGCTCTACATTTTTCTTCATGCGAGCATGAATTTTCTGGCCTACCAACAGGTTCACATCAACTAGCAGAGTCTACAAACATCGATTAGTCAAGCCACGAACTACCTGTAGGCCGCCGATAGTTGCAAAATTGACTAAATGTCCAGAAATCGACATTTTTCAGCATTGTCGAACTCAAGCTTTGACTGTCCTAGTGTGAAGTCCTCATCAAGACGAGTCCAACGCCACAAACCGAGTCAAAATCAGAGCTAAAATGAAGCCGTATGAGCCCGTCGAAGTTTGGTGAACGATGTCACCATTCTGCTGGAGAAGACAACTTAAGTTGGCCAACCTAGGAAATTATTTCACGCATTGCGGCTAAGTTACATCCTGTCATAGCAGCACAATCAAGTTCAAATATATAATGTGCAAAATATATACACAAGGATATGTCATGACAAAGTGGTTTAGAATTATTTTTTCACTCTAAGAACAAGAGTTCAATTCTCACCAGCAACAACTTTCTTTTTAATTTTTGCTAAGCCACCAAGCCAAGCCATCTCAGCAATATAGGAGCAATTATCCAGTGCTTCGCGGAGCGCTAGTCTCCACCAATCTGAGCAATCAGTTCTATTTTTGGCTCCAACTACGCTATCAAGAGCCTGATTATACCGATCTCATAGTCATTTCCAACTATTTGGACCCTTCTGAACACATCCATATGGTCCAATTCTGCAAATTCTGAGTCACATATTGAGCTCAATACCTCAGCCAATCGGGAACATTAAATGCAAAATCAACGGTCAAATCATATTTGATCGGCATGCAATTTCAGCCGCAGGATTTTGGGCCGACGAAATAATCTTTTGTCTTCCCCAATCATTCATTTCGTTACCTTGGCTATTTATTGCCCATAGTCAATTTTTCGCTTTCCAATTAGGGCATATCAACAAATCATCATCTCAGCACCTCTGCTATACATGCATACTCGGCCAACTTGGTACAAACATTACAATGAAATTTATTTGAGTTACAAACTCCCTCCTTTTCACACCGCTCCAAGCAAGCACCAGTTTTTGGGCAATACATTACACATTTGGCAGTCGACAGTTCGTACTTGGTAGTCTGTAGTTCGCATTTGGTAGTCGGTAGTTTGCAACATAGGGCAATGAGGCAAGTCCAATTTGTATTCCTTTCGACTAACACTTGTCATTCGAAAGCAATGGGGCCAGTCTATATTGGACTAAACGCAAACCGAGCAATTCTAATTGGCCCAAAATTTACTCGTGAATTAAATAGTTGGCCCAATATCTAATTGGCAATTCCTTACAAGTGGAGCAATATTATTGGTGATTAACACATCTACCTCATTCGGTACAGGCCATCACTGACATGATGCATTATTCAAAATCCTTGCAATATTGTCACTTGATCGCCACTTAAAATCAGCAAAAGTCACCACGTACAACGTAATCTTCGCACTCAGCATGCAGCGCCATCAGCAAAGGCTTACACCCTCACCTGGGGGTTAGAATACCATGGCCTACACCTATGCCCGGAGGTTAGAATACCGCGGCCTACACCCTCACCCGGGGGTTATAATATCGCAGGTCTACACCCTCGCCCGGGGGTAATAATACCGTGGTCTATTTTTTGGCTGATATATCTCCCTTATTTAAGCTACATTATTTGGTTCAGGCAATCATTTCTGTACTCGGCACATAGAAATATCTCTAACTCGGCACGAAAGTCCATATTTTGAAGCACTCTTTGCACTCGGCAATATACTATAGCCTCGCTTGGGGGTTAGAATACCGCGGCCTACACCTTCCCCCAGGGGTCATAACAGCGCGGCTTACGACCCTTGCCCGGGGGTAACAATACCGTGGCCCATCGTTATGATTTGTTTCGAATTCATGTGATATAATTTTGTACTATGATTACCATCATTTATTTAATCTCTCTCCCTTATATACATGTAGTTATACATATATTTGTACATTCATCCATACATACATTCATACATACATGCATTCATCCAGTCATTCATTCATGTTACTCATTTTCAAATGTATTATTTGTCATGAGATCTAACATCTATTTGAACAGCATAACTCGGTGATAAAAACTCTCATTCCTTCTACCGCAAACAATGAAAGTTTTGGGACAATTGTGAGAGCCAGAAAAAAAAAAAAAAAAATCAGCTTATTGGGGTTAATTCAAACAAGGCCTACAATGGGTTCAACCCAAACAAATATCACACCCCCCCATCTATATAAAGGAGGGCATCCCAGAAGAGGGGGTATGCCTTATCTCTCTCTGCCATATATCACACAAACACTTCATTCTCTGGATATGTCTTCTCTGATTTTAGTGGCTAATTTCACCATTGGAGTGTCTCCGGACGGTAACCCCGGTTGGGTGGCGTCAACTACGTTCATCTTTGTAGATACACAGGGGCAAAGCTCATCCTTTCGTTGAATCTCTACAATCCATATGAGAGGATTTTATTGGTCTCACATATTCATATGAATTAGATGAATTGGAGTTAGTACTGTTGCAAGTGGTGCATATGTATAATCACTGGTTTTATATAGAATTCATGATTTAAGTTATTTGTTTGCTACTGTGCTCATGGGCATATAATAGGCTCTATTTATTTTATATAGAGTGCATGAGTACAACTAGTGCTCCATGGAATAAATAAATAAACCGTACACTGTTTCGTTTGGTTCATTGGTTGTAATTATATGTTAGGAACACTATTTTGCTTTTGTAAGTAAATTACCAAAATGATTTTTTGGGCACCCTATTGTGTTGATATGTATATTGGTTTTGTTCTTTGATTAGACTATATTACTATTTCATGTTATATGAAAATCCATAAGTAGGATTTGTAGCCTACTGTTACATTAAATAATAAATTAAAAAAAAAAGAAAAAAATTGACAAAGGCCAATGTTTGTATGCTCCTTTTTACCACTATGCTTTAATTTGCATGCCTATAAGTCCACTGTTTTTTTTTTTTTCTTTCTTGGAAATTCAAAGATTGTAGATTACGCAAGTTTGACATGTTAATTATTTTCTAGCTTTTAGTTTTTTTTTTTTTTCGTCCTTCATGATTTAATTGTAGAATTATTACATGATCATTGTTTTGTAACAATTTTACATAACTCTTGGTGTTTAAAATTTTAATTTAAGGTTTTGGAGTTATAGATTTTTGTAACTTGTCTAAATTTATGTACATGAATATTGTGTAATTTAATTGGGTGAATTAAATTTTGAATTTAATTTATATATTTGGAGTTATAAGTTTAAATGTTTATTGTGAATTAATTTTATTCATAACTCATGACTATTAATTTTTTTTAAAAATTTATTTATTTGGAGTTATAAGTTTAAATGTTTATTGTGAATTAATTTCATTCATAACTCATGACTATTAAATTGTTTTTAATTTATTTATTTGGAGTTACAAATTTTATTTTAAAGTTGTGATTCAATTTGGAGTTACACATTTTATTTTAAAGTTGTAATTTAATTTTGGAGTTACAAATATTATTTTAAAGTTTTAATTTAATTGTGCATGTGAAGTTACAAATTGTATTTTGTTGGTAACTTATCTGGCATTTTAATTCATTAGTTAATTTTATCATTCAATAGTTGGCTAGATGGTTTCAATTAATTTATTATATTTATTTTTTGCTTAGATTATTTGTTTGTATTTTGTTGTGGTTTTCTGCTAACCTTTTTTACAAAAATACATACGAGAAAAAAAAAAAAAAACCAAATGAATATATTTGGGTTGTACGAATGAAATTTTTGGACTATATAATTTAAGCATTTTTTGCTTGAGGATTAGTAGTAGTTACTTGCCAATTTTTTAAAGCAAGATTGTTTGCTTGGCATATTAAAGCATTTTATATGCTTGTATTGTTGTAGCAATTTCTATATTGCTTGTAAGTTTGGAACTAGTTTGTTTTAACCTAGTTCATCCCTTGAAAAATTTAATTCTTAAAATTGTTTATCACGGATTAGGAGTCAACATGCTCTTGAAAGTTTTGTCAAAAGGTTAACTGGGCTTTAAGTGGGACCGATGTGACCCCTCCAGTCTTCTTGGGAACATTCTTGACCATGTTCGATTCTAGGTTTAGTGGTGAGACTAGTTTGAATAAACTTTCCAACTGTGGGATTTTCTAGTGTTAAGTTTAATTTCCGGAAACACAGAAAGTAATATTCTGTTGTAATTTTCAAAAATGGAAACTATCACCGATGATGATGCTACTGCTAATGTTCGTGGGGATCTGAACCCTAGGTCAACTAGCTTGCCAACCCCAATTATGACCTCTGTGGTCAACCCTGGTGTTACTCCGCTTAGTCACCATAAGCACCCAGAGAAATTTGCTGGGGTGAACTTCAAGAGATGGTAGCAAAAGATGCTGTTCTAGTTGACCACGCTGAACCTTTCAAAAGTTTTGAGCGAGGATCCTCCAGCCATGGTACAGAATGAGCTAGACAAACAGAAGGTCATGGCACTTAACACATGGAAGTAGATAGACTATCTTTGTCGGAACTATGTGTTCAACAACTTGGCAGACTCACTCCACAGTGTGTTTTGTGCCAAGAACTCAGCAAAGGAGTTATAGGAATCTCTAGACAAGAAATACAGGACTGAGGATGATAGGGAAAAGAAACTTGTCGTTGGCCGATTCCTGGACTTTAAAATGGTAGATTCAAAAACTGTGATAAGCCAAGTCCACGAGTTCCAAGTGATCTTACATGAAATTCATGCTGAGGGGAAGCCTTTGAACGAGTCATTCTAAGTTGCGGTGATCATTGAGAAACTTTCCAATAGTTGGAAGGACTTCAAGAACTACTTGAAGCACAAGCACAAGGAAATGTCAGTTGAAGACTTGATTGTCCGACTTCGAATTGAGGAGGATAATAGAAAGAAAGGAGGGAGTATCTTCTTTGTGAAGGCCAACGTCATTGAGCATAGCAAATCTTTTGGGGTGAGGAAGAGGCCTCCTGTGAACAAGGGCTCAAAGCTGGGGCCAAGGGGTGGTGTTGCAAAGAAGCCGGCATACAAGCCGCAGGAACCTGGTTATCGGTTCTTAGGGAAGTGCTACAACTGTGGTATCGAGGGGCATCGGTCTAGTGACTGCCGCAAGCAGAAGAAGCCATACAAGACCAAACCTCGTAATCACACGACAGATATGCAAGAGCACTCCCATAATGAGGATGATATGCACTTGTCTGCCATTGTCTCTGAGGTGAATCTGGTGGGTTCAAACCCAAGAGAATTATGGATTGATACTGGGGCTACACTCCATATCTGCTCTGAGAAGAAGTTGTTTACAACTTTCGAGGTGGTTACAAATGGTGAGAAGTTGTTTATGAGGAATTCCGCTACCTCAATTGTTGAGGGGAAATGAAAGGTGGTCATGAAGTTGACCTCAGGAAAAGAGCTGACCTTGAACGAAGTCCTATATGTTCCGGACATTCGTACGAATCTTGTCTCGGGGTCTCTTATCAGCAAACATGGTTTTCTCATGGTCTTTGAGTCTGACAAGGTCGTTTTGACCAAAAGCGGAGTGTATGTGGGTTAGGGTTATATATTAGGGGGTATGTTTAAACTCAATATAATGACTGTTATCCTAAAGATAAATGAAGATGCATCTTCTTCTGCTTACATGCTTGAGTCTTCCAATTTGTGGCATAGTAGACTAGGACATGTGAACTTTGAATCTTTACGTAGATTAATCAAGTTAGATCACATGCCATCTTTTAAGATTAATCCGAAACACAAGTGTGAAACTTGTGTTGAAGCGAAGTTAACAAGATCTTCATTTCATTCTATTGAAAGAAGTTCAGAGCCGTTGGACTTAGTGCATAGTGATGTGTGTGATTTCAAGTTTATACAATCACGTGGTGACAATAAGTACTTCATCACTTTTGTTGATGATTGTACTAAGTATTATTATGTGTATTTGCTCAAAAGCAAAGATAAAGCTATTGACAAGTTTGTTCTTTATAAGAATGAAGTTGAGAATCAATTAGGCCGCAAGATTGAGGCTTTAAGAAGTGATTGTGGTGGTGAGTATGAGTCACCATTTATTGAGATTTGTGCTCAATCCGGGATTATCCACCAAACCACGACGCCTTATTCTCCTCAGTCAAATGGGATTGCTGAGTGGAAGAATATGATGCTAAAGGAGATGATGAATGCAATGTTGATAAAAAATGGAAGAGCACCACAATGGAAGAGCTTGTACACAGCTCATAGGGGCACCACAATGGAAGAGCCTGTAGTAGATCCAACATTAGCAACAACACCAGCTGAGATACCCATATAAAATAAAAGGCGGAGTTGTTAGAGGTAGGTAAGGCAATTCCTTCTAGGTTGCCACAGAACATACGGGGAGAAGCAATTCTCTCCGCAAATTACATTCTGAATAAAGTACCCCGGAAGAAGGTAAACAAGACCCCGTATGAGTTATGAAAAGGCATCAAGCCTTCTTATAAATTCTTATGAATGTGGAGGTGTCTTGCAAAAGTGGCGGTGCCTATGCCCAAGCGGGTTCGAATAGGACCGAAGTCGGTGGATTGTGTATTCATTGGATATGCACATAATAACAGTGCATATCGATTTCTTGTGTATATGTCTGTTATTCCAGATATACACAAGAATACTATCATGGAATCAAGAAATGCATCTTTCTTTGAAAATGTATTTCCGTGTCGTTTCCAAGAAGGGATTTAGAGTTCAATGGAAGAGGTTGAAAGTGACAATGATCACATAGCTGATCAAGCAGATTATCACTTAGATGATCAAGTTGAAGATGTAGATGAGCCAAGAAGGAGTAAAAGGGCTAGGACTATAAATGTCATGACCTGAACCCGCCCCTATGGATTAAGGTCATAACCGGCCAGTAATCAAGCTATTACTTATAACCTCAAACCAAACAAAAAGATACTCCATCAAAGTTAAGGGGCCAAACGGAAGCAACTTAAAAATTTGTCCATAGAGCCGTGCTTACATGGCACATCATAACATTTCATATACATTCGTTAATAACTCACATCAAAAGGAAAGTTCTATACATACAGGATCATTCAAGTCCGAGTCAGTCAAACCCAAAGTTTATATACAAAAGTGATCCAACGTTTTCGCCAATATAGCAAAATTCTAACAAAAGAACAAAAAAGGCGAAGACAAGTCTCGTACGTGAGACGTTTCGGCTGACTCTTCAAAATCTTGACTATTCCTCACAGACTTCACCAGGGCTGGGTTTGGACATCTCTTTGCTCACCTACATACACATGAATGAGTGTGAGCTAAAGCCCAGTGAATAGTATCAAATAAAGAAGGTACACAAACGAGATTCACATATATCTAACGGCCTTGGGCCCATTTACAATTCTACTTAGTACAACAGGCGATTTCAAACTTGAACATATCTAACAACCTCTGGTCCACTTCGTTCTTAACAAACGGCCTCAAGCCCAATTCATTCATGTCCGACGGCCTTTGGCCCAATTATTCATGTCAAATGGCATTCGGCCCATTCATTCATTCATGTCAAACGGCCTTCGGCCCAATCATTCATTCGTGTCAAAGGGCCATCGGCCCAATCATTCATTCATGTTAAACGGCCTTCGGCCCATTCTTTCATTCATGTCAAACGGCCTTCGGCCCAATCATTCATGTCAAACGGCCTTTGGCCCATTCTTTGATGTCAAACGGCCTTCGGCCCAAACATTTATGTCAAATGGCCTTCGGCCCAATCATTCATGTCAAACGGCCTTCGGCCCATTCTTTCATGTCAAACGGCCTTTGGCCCATACATTCATGCATGTCAAATGGCCTTCGGCCCAAACATTCATGCATGTCAAATGGCCTTCGGCCCAATCAATTGCATCCAACGGCCTTTGGCCCAATCATATGGCATAACAAATATTTGTCCATAATTCAAATTAACAAGGTTATAAGACTTATATAGAAATAAGCAATTGGACAAATAACATACTTCAAAATATCTTTACTAAGATATTACTCACAGTGATCTGCCGATGGAATTGCCCTCGTGCTTGACCCTACACATTTTATGAACATAAGGGGTCACAAACGATTCAATCTGTTCTTAATTCATACATTCCTCTTAGGCTTCTTTCTTATCCTTTTAATTCATTTATAATGTTTAATGTATGCCTAAGAGTGCTTAGAAATGGAAAAGAACGGAAATTGAAACATAAATTCACTTTACAAAATTTCTGAAACAGGGTTCCCTGCTCGAGCGTGGGTTCCTCCGCTCGAGCGGACCCCCATGGTCTGCAAAAGTGCTGGTTGCCTCATTTTTACACTCGAGCGTGAATTCGGACACTCGAGCTGGAAGTCACACTACATGGCTCCCCGCTCGAGCGTGAATGTCTATGCTCGAGCGGACATCAATGTCTGCAAAAAAATTATGAGAGCTCGCATTTCACGCTCGAGCGGCGCCTTCCCCGCTCGAGCGGACATGCCAAATTCTGGGTTTTCCAGAATTCTATTTGGGCTACAATCTTGCATTCAAGTTGATATTTCTGCATTTTACAACCCATAACTCTCATATATGTATACAAACATGATACAAACATCAAATTACAACATTAGGAAGTTCAATTCCCATGAATCAATTCCATACTCACACAATTCTTGCCAAATTCATCGCCAAAACATGTAATTGAGTCCCTAGTCTCATCTTTCATGGATGCATGTCTTAAATGGCTTCCAATTTGACTCATTTGACATATCTTATGCTCAAACATGAAATCTCATACTAATTTACCACTTGCATGCACACATTGATTTCAATTCAACATGCTTTACATTCAAATGTGCAACTACAAGGCAATTTCTTACATGCATGTGTACTTGAACTTCATATTCAACTCAATCTTTGCCATGAGCTATCATAACACTTGAATTCACAAAATTACATACTCAACTCATGAATTGAGAGTTGGTTACTCACCTAGGAGCTTCAATTCCTCCAAATTATGGTTAATTCTTGAGTTGGTCTTCAAATTATTCAAGTTTCTTGCTCAAATCTTCAATTGCCTTCACCCTCTCTCTCTCTAGCCGACCCTCTCTCTCTCTAAAGTGTAAAAATCTGATTTTGAGCTCAAACAAATGAATGTGAGTGTATAATGCCCCCTTTATATAAGCTTCCTTAATCACATTTCATTAGTACTAATTACCTGAGCACTATTTCATTAATTTAATCTAATTAATCTGATCCGAATCAATTTTCAATTAAATTTCACCGTAGGCTCAAAAAATTACACTAATCACAATGGCGTAATCAATTTCGGTTTCTGTGGCCGATAAGGCCCTTAATTTAGATTCCAAAGTAGAAAAGCAAACAGATTTTCCTACGGTAAACAGATAGAAATTCAAAACCACATATATTCATATAAATGGCACTCAAAATCATATCAAACACATAATCACATTCATAATTAAGATTAATTAGCATAATACGGAACAAGGTTATCACAGTCTTTCCCCCTTTTGGAAGTTTGGTCCTCCAAACTTATTTTACCTTTATCGAGAAACAAATGTGGATAGCGTAATCGCATTTCATCCTCTTTTTTCCATGTAGCATCCGTCCCATAGTGTTCTTTCCATTCTACTTTCACCATCGGGATGGACTTGCTTCTCAACTGTTTCACTTGCCGGTTGATAATTCGCTACGGCCATTCTGCGTATTCCATATTCTCATCAAGAGCTATCCGGTGATAATCAATCACGCGAAGCGGATCTCGGAGATAACCCCTTAACATTGACACATGAAATACATTGTGAATTTGCTCAAATCCCGGTGGCAAAGTAACTCTATAAACAACTGGACCAAGTTTTTCTAGAATTTGGAACGGCCCAATGTAACGGGGCGACAACTTTCCTTTTTTACCGAATCTTACTTGGCCCTTCATCGGGGTCATGCGAATAAACACATGGTCACCAACCTCATATTCAAGAGGTCTTCTTCGAACATCTGCATAATTCTTTTGCCGACTCTGAGCTGTCTTGAGCCTTTGCTGAATAGTTTTGATCTTCTCAGAAGTGTCTTGTACAATTTCATGCCCGAGAAAAGCCCTATCCCCGAATTCTGTCCAACAAATTGGTGATCTACACCTTCTACCATCCAAAGCCTCGTACGGTGCCATACCAATGCTGGAGTGGAAGCTGTTATTGTATGCAAACTCTGCTAGTGGCAAATAATCTTCCCAACTCCTTTGGAAATCCGAGGCACACATTCTTAGCATATCTTCCAAAGTCTGTATGGTCCGTTCTGATTGCCCATCTGTTTGTGGATAGAATGCAGTACTGAATCTCAATTCTGTTCCCATAGCTCTTTGTGGGCTCTTCCACAATCTAGATACAAATTTCGAATCTCTATCCGGCACAATAGATACCGGAACTCCATGTAAATGGACAATCTCATCAACATATATAGTAGCCAATCTATAAGCATCAAATGTAGTTCTAACAGGTAGAAAATGTGCAGACTTAGTCAGTCTATCAACTACAACCCAAATAGAATCCATACCTTGATGAGTTCAAGGTAGACCAACAACAAAATCCATGGTCACATGTTCCCATTTCTATTCCGGAATAGGGAGAGGTTGAAGTAGACTGCCTGGTTTCTGATGTTCAGCTTTAACTTGCTGACATTGAAGACATTTGGACACATATTCTGTAATTTCTTTCTTCATTTTGGGCCACCAATAGTTTTGTTTCAAATCCCGATACATTTTGTTATTGCCCGGATGCATAGCAAACACTGACTTGTGAGCTTCATCTAGAACTCTTTTCTTTAGTTCCGGAACATCTGGAATACACATTCGGTTTTGAAATCTCAATACTTCGTTCTCAATGCTGAACTCTGCTTTCGGACTTGTCTCAAATTCATCCATCACTTTCTTAAGGAATTCATCCTCTTTCTATTTCTGTTTAATCTCCTCAATGATTACTGGTTCGGATGAAATGGCGACTATCAATCCGCCCTGTTCACACCATATTACTTCAATCTCAGACTTCTCAAAATCTTGCAACATTTCTTTTTGTTCAGTAGGCAAACAAGCCAAATTCCCCATTGATTTTTTGCTCAAGGCATCAGCAACCGTATTAGTTTTCTCGGGGTGATACCGAATCTCAAGATCATAGTCTTTTATCAATTCTAGCCATCTCCTCTGTCGCATGTTCAACTCCTTCTGCGTAAAGAAGTATTTCAGACTTTTGTGATCTGTGTAGACTTCACACTTTGCCCCATACAAATAATGTCGCCAGATTTTCAAGGCAAACACAACTGTGGCCAATTCTAAGTCGTGTGTTGGGTAGTTCTTCTCGTGTGGCCTCAACTGCCGGGAGGCATAAACAATTACTCACCCATTCTGCATTAATACACAACCCAAACCTTTATAAGATGCATCACTGAAAATTACAAAGTTTTTCGTACCTGATGGTAGTGTCAAAACTGGTGCAGTGGTCAGTCTCGTTTTCAATTCATGAAAGGCAGATTCTCTCTCGTTATTCCATTCAAACGGTTGCCCTTTGCATGTCAATTGGGTAAGCAGCACAGCTAGTTTTGAAAAGTCCTTCACAAACCTCCTGTAGTACCCAGCTAAGCCCATGAAACTGCGGACTTCTGTTACATTAACCGGTGCAGGCCAATTTACAATTGCCTCTATCTTCTGTGGGTCCACTGAAATTCCCTCCTTGTTGATAACATGCCCTAAGAAAATAACTTCATCCAGCCAAAACTCACACTTCTTTAGTTTAGCAAATAATTTCTTTTCTCTAAGTGTTTGCAAGACAGTTCTCAAGTGGTGTTCATGTTCGAGTCTATTCTTTGAATATATCAAAATGTCATCAATAAAAACCACAACAAATTCATCAAGGTAGGTCTTAAAAATTCGGTTCATTAGGTCCATAAATGCTGCAGGAGCATTAGTCACCCCAAACGGCATAACAAGAAATTCATAATGACCATACCTCATTCTGAATGTTGTTTTCCCAACATCTTCTGCTTTTACTTTCAACTGGTGGTACCCGGATCTCAAATCAATTTTGGAAAACACCTGTGATCCCTGCAACTGGTCAAACAAGTCATCAATATGAGGTAAAGGGTATTTATTCTTTACTGTCACCTTGTTCAGTTCTCTGTAGTCAATACACAAGCGTAAGGTTCCATTTTTCTTTTTCACAAATAACACTGGTGGACCCCATGGTGAAGTAATAGGCCGGATAAACCCTTTGTCAAGTAGATCTTGCATCTGTTCTTTCAGTTCTTTCATTTTAGTAGTAGCCATTCTGTAGGGAGTTTTAGAAATAGGCTGAGTGCCTGGCACAACTTCAATAGTAAATTCTATCTCCCTATCCACTAATTCCCCTGGCAATTCATCTGGGAACACATCTGGAAATTCTCTAACAATAGGGATACTACTCAATTCAACATTCACAGATTGTTCAGATATCACATAACACAAGTAACCCTGGCACTCTTTCCTGATCAATTTACATGCTTTCATTGCAGATATTAAATAAGGTGGAGGCACTACCCCGTTACCCACAAACATAATTTCTTCCTGTTCTGGTGGTCTAAACACAACTCGTTTTGTTACACAATCAATGGTGGCACAATATTTAGTTAACCAGTCCATGCCTAGAATTACATCGAAGTGTCTAAAGTTCAAGGGCAATAAGTCTACATGTAGAATGGCATTCCCAATATGCATATCACAAAATCGATATACTGACGAGCACAATACCAATTTGGGAGGGGTCGGGGTTATAGAAGCTCAAAGCGCCCTTTTTCTTGCAGCATTTTCAAAACTTGAGCAAGATTCATGAAAAGAGGATGGAAAGTTCAGCCTTGGCGCCGAGTTGAAGTGGTTGGTCTTTGGATATTATCAGGAAGAGGGTTTTTGATGGGACTAGTGACAATGTTTACTTCTAAGCATTTCATAACTGTGCTACCACTGGTGGTAACATTGGAACTATAAACAATATTCTTCCTCACAGGCTCATTATCTTTCACAATGAGCCCTTGTCTGATGGCATCCTTGATTTGAACCCCAATTTCATGGAGGTCCTTAAAGTTGAATATTATTTTCTGCAATATCTTAGCTTGCCTAGCCATATCTTGCTGCAGCAAACCTACTGATTGCTAAAGACGGATCAGTAAATCCTCTAGATTTGTCGGAGGCTGAGCCATGATAGGGGTAAATGGTTGTGCTTTGAGCAGAGGTGATCTAGCTGGTAAATGTCGAAACAGTGGAACTAGTGAGCCCTGTTTGACCCTTCTTTGCCTTGCCACCGGCGAAGGAAACATTGGTTGCCCTGAACTAAATTTTCGTCTTGACGAAGTCTATCGACACGAGTCCAGAGTACCTGGGGATATCAGAGCCTTTTGAAGCTATGGTTCCAGGACTACCTAGCAAAAGATAAAATAGAAGGCACCTCAGCTTGATTTCAATAGAACAGATATGATCACATTTGAATGACTGTACTCCCCACTACATTCTGCCTCAAAACAAATACCAACTGTACCACTGATATGAAGCACCCTTGTACAGTCTCACTGTAAAGCACATACCAGTTAAAAGAGAGCCAAAACACCCCTATGAGGGGGTAGGGTTACCCCGTCCTAGTTTTTGGCATGATCTAGGGTTCACTATTTCAATCAAGCGGTTTCATGCAATCCTGCATTCGGGTGAGCATCCTGTCCTAAGTTTGGAATAGTCACTATGGCTTTCTATATGCAACTAGGCCAAATGGTCAAAAGGGGATACCTCAACCAGACTACCTAATATACCTCTCACACCTAACACCGAGAAGTGAAAGGAGGATCAAACGATATAGCGGTAGCCCAGATCCAAGAGTTGTGTTCCCAACATGGCAGAGCCCACGACCAGTCAGCCTTTTGGCAAGCTTTTGGGCAAACCTCCGGCAAACCGTCCAAGAATAGCAGATGGAAAACACAGTGACTTAAGCGCACCAATGCAAATGCAATGCAAAGAACATATAAGTGTAAATAAAATTTCACATCATGAAGTTCGAGTCAAGTTCTCAAAATCCCTAGTAGAGTCGCCAGAAACTGTAGCTCAATTTTCATGCTCCTTTCGGAAGACGATAAGCCCTATAGTTCGGACTCCCACAATTCTGAATCTATTCTCACAAGTGCAATGTGAAATAGATAGACACCAAAGAGTCCAAATCTGGCAAATCTTTTGGAAAATCAATTTTGAATCAAAATGCCAAAAATGGACTGCTTTGCCAAATACAGAGTCGCCACCTAGGAAACCTATGACTCGTGCCAAAGGCCATGTGTCCATCATTACCAAGATTGTCTCAGCTTGAGAACTTAGGTACGAGAGGGAAAGATCATGAATTGAGCACCTCCGCTCGCCCGATCAAAGATCGGCCTCTACTAATCATGATGTGAATCTTATTTACAGTATATGCTCTTGTTTCGATTATTAGGCTAGTATTACTATGTGATGCACACACAAGTATAGACTAATTTGCAAAAATTGAAACATTTGATTCATGTTTGTTTTGAAAATTGTTTCGAATATGTACCACTTGAAAAAGTGATCGCATATGTACATTACTCAAATTATTCCAATTCAGGCAAATAGCCTTCATCCACAGGCATTCAAACAATTTATCACTTAAGTAATTAGCCTCATGGAAAGTATGCTAGACATGGCAACGCTCACACGCATGCGATATGCTAAAGTGAATAAAAGCTTACCTAGTACTCCAAGCCAAAAAAGATGACAAAGTTAGAATAATGCATGATCCTAACTATGCAATATGACTAATGCAACGCATACGATATGCAATTACCAAGCTCGGCTACTAATATGGCATATGATCAATTTGATAGCATGCGGTCTAAGCACGTATTCAAAGGAGTATTAGCTAACAATGCAAGTTAGAATGATGAACCGAGCTCCATGCATGCAAGACAATGGATGCAAGGCATGAGAGATGCTAAACTAAACATGATGCCCTATACTAACCATCATAAGCAGGTAAATAAAAAGGAGAAAGACGTAGGGTTGGAAGACATACACATTATTACAATTGTGCCCTCGTGCAAGAGGGTTCGAATAAACTAACTAGCTAAGCTAATTACTACAAATTAAGTAACTATTACAAAACGAGTTAAACTATACTAGCTTAATTATTACAACAACAAATTAAAGAAATAGTCTAGCTAACTAATTATTTACAACACTTTACAAAATTAACTAGCTATAACAAATATCTAAGCTAAGTAATCAGATTAAACAGCCCCGAGAAGCGAGAAGTGCTCATGCATGCGCACGAATTTCCACCCGAAAAAACCAATATTCTACTGCCAGGAAGCCTCTGTTGTATAGTTAGAACACTTACACTGTTTTTCATCTCAAAACTAGCTTTGTTCCATTTCAAAAAGCCACTACTGGGTTTTGCAAAGGTGGCCGGCAGGCCAAAAGTGGTGGCCTGCCGTCCACAAAAGATGGTCTACCATCCACAAAAAGTGGCCTGCCGACCACTAATGCTTGGTTCTTCCCACTGCAACAGAGAGCAAACAGAGCAAAACCAAGGTATTCTGAAGGGTTGTTTGTACATCTTACCCCTCCTTATCATCAAACAACTCAAAGGAATGGTAAATTTGATTCACAAACCATCAATCGATGCAATTTCATTACATGATGGCCTATGAACCAAAGGGTACAATTTCAATAAATGCAACAAATAAAGACTCTTAAACCCCCTCCCTATTATGAATTGATCAAGGGAAATGGTTGACAATGACTCTTGAACCGTTTACATCACTAACAAGTATGAAACAATCCAAGACTCAAGGGTTCAATTAACGTCCGATTTAATCCTAACCAATTTATTATCTTACATCACTTTTAGTCTCAATTTTATTACTTCATTTTAATTACCAACCATTCTTTAACCAATTGAGTCCAAAAGTGAAGATTAAGTCCTCTAATGGAAAGGAGTAACAAACAAAGAGTTGTTTTGGGCATGAGAGAGACATCATGCCATTGGTAATGAACCCCCAAAGGGATTAAACCATTAAGCACAACACCTCAATCTCATGCTTAAACAAACAGTTGGTTTGAAACAACTTTCAAAGCAAAGCAAAGCAAAAACCAAGAAATGAGGGAGGTTACAAAGGTGATTAAAGGTGATCACAAGTATGGAAAGCCATAAACAAATGCTATCAACTCAAATAAGTTGGTGGCTAAGGCTTAAACCACCAAATCTATGAGGACCATTATACTACAAGCATGTTATACAAAGCATAAATGAAGTAAACACACTAAAACAGTCCTAAAATGAGCTAAAACAGTGCTAGAATTGAGGTAAAAAAAAAAAGCTAAAAGAGTAAGCTAAAATAATAGGAAATTTAAGCAAGTAAACAAGCCAAAGGAGGGGTGGCTAACCCCTCCATTTTTGGGACTTCAAAACCACATTTTTAGCCTCTCAAAATCTTTGAAAATCAGTGGTAAAAAACTCAAAAAAAGTTGATGAAGATATGGGAAACACGAGGGCAAAAGCTTCGGAGACAAGGTTCAAAGAAGGGTGATTAACCCCTCCACCTTTGGTAGGTTTAAACCACAAGTTTCAGCTCATAAAAATAGTTGAAAAATAGTAAGAAAAGATAGGAAACAAGTAGTGTAGAGATGCCCAAAATTATATCTCTTGAAGCAAGGCAACACTTTTGTTCACAAACCACAAAGCTTACACTCTCAAGAGCTGAAATTTGGACTCAATAATATCAGCAAGGAGAGCTCCAATATTGGTTTAGGAAGTGTTTAGGTAAGGTGTGTGTGTTGCAAGATAGAGATAGAGAGAGAATTTCAAGTTTTAGGGCTTAAGGAATTTTTTGTAACCTCAAACCATGAGGGAAGGTCATAGAAAAACAACCTCTCAGGTTGAAAATATCTATATAGGAACAGCTGGAGCTTTTGGGGGATAGCTAGCCAAAAATATCTGGGTTTTACACAAGTGGCCGGCATGCCAGAAGTGGTGGCCGGTTGGCCACTAATAGTGGCCAACCGTCCACAAATAGTGGGTTGCGGGCCACAAAAATATGCTTCCAGGCCCGACTTCAAACGGGCATATCTCCTTCATACGGACTTGGGTTTAGGTCATTCTTGAGTCTAAATTGAATCTCCGAAAGTCGACTTTCCAATGAAGGTGGCCTCACATCTAAATTCTAAGGGTACAAAGAGATATGCCTATTTTAGTGAAGGTTACTCATTTCTATCTTAATCGAATTGATGCCTAACTCAAACGGCCATATCTCCCTCATCTGGACTCGGATTTAGGAAATTCTTGGTCTAAATTGAAGCCCCAGAAGTCCAATTTTCAATGGTGCTAGCCTCATAACTAAAGTCTAAGTGTACAAAGAGATAGGCTTGATTTTGTGAAGGCTGCTCAGTTATCTCTTAATGGTTTCATGCTCAACCATTCTCCAAACTAGTTTTCTTCCCTTCCCTCCTATTTTATCCAACTCCAAACCTATAAATAAGATGTTTTTAAATATTTTTCAAAGAGTTCACCTCTCTTCCATTTATTTCCACATTGTCCGTACTCGGTTTACCGAAAAGTTCAATATTTTAAATGAAATGCGAGCCTCAAAGCATCGTAGAAACATTTGGAAAAATATTTTGAAAAAGAGGGTTTTAAGGTCTAAAATAGTTTTGGTTAAAATGTGGTGTAAGGTTGAGATTTAGAAACTCTTCTTGCTGAGGAAATTGAGTGATTGGACAGTGTAACTTTCATCATCGAGTGATCAACCTGAGGCGCCCAAGTCTTAAGGGCAGTCAAAAATGGGGTGTCTACACCTGTGCTAGCCATCTGTATTCATTGTGACAGCCAATTAGCGATTGGACGGGCACAGAGTAATATGTATAATGGAAAGTCTAGACATATTTGTCGTAGACATAATTCCATACGGAAACTACTCTCGAACGGAGTTGTCACTTTAGACTATGTAAAGTCTCAGGACAATATTGCGGATCCGCTAACCAAAGGGTTAAATCAAGTATTAGTAGAAAAGTCGTCAGAAGGAATGGCGTTAAGGCCTTTAGTGTAAGGTGTTACCGGAATGGAAACCCAACCTAGTTGACTAGAGATCCCAAGATCTAGGTTCTATGGGACAACCTAATTGCGTGTAACGGTGGTATGTCACTGAGGAGGTTAAACCACCAGCCATTCCTTTTATCAGTGATACCTGCAAGTGTAGAGGTTAAGCTAAGCTTTTAATGACTCTAGTGTGTTAAGCTGTTGAGCTGAGTATAGCAGGATACTCAAGTAGAGTCACCTATGTGAGTGTGAAGTGGGGCTGCTTCTATAAGAATTAACAGGGCTTAATTCTTTAAACCACTCATTGAACCAGGCTAGTGTTCCAGGGCCAAACCGGACACAAAAGTGAGAACAGAACGATGGTTGGAGTAATTCTAGTGTGAGGTCTATGGTCTTGGTTTACATAAATGGCAGACCAGTTCAAGACTTCGTGTTCACTAGATAGCCAGTAAATCTAATAGACTTCACTAGGACGAGTTCAAAGCCAAAAGCTACATTTTTCGATGTCGGGGTTATTCCATTGCACCCTCTCTGAGTCTTTATTGCAAAGCGTTGTCCATTTGTTGTTATTCGATCAATTTTTATTCATGTGGGGGATTGTTGGAAAAATAATGGTTTTTTGGTGACTTTAATGCAATATTAAAGTGGGTGCCAAACGTCAATTGAGGTGGATTAAAGTGGGTTTAGATTCTTTGTAATGTAATCTTTACACCACAAAAAGAATGACAAAAAACCATTAAGGTTTGAATGAGAAATTGACTCATTAAGTTGGCCTCATGAAAGAGGTGTTGGGAAATGTCTAAAATCTTATATCCTACATTGATTGTAGAGGAGAACATCGATGGGTATTTAAAACCTATTTTTTGCATAAGGGTGTAAGCCCTTTGGGGCATCCAAATTTTCCAAAGGAAATGAGTTATGGATGCTTCAAGAATGGACTTGGGCCAAGATTATAGTCCAAGTTGGTTATGCAAAAATTGCCAAACGTTCGCGTCCACACGCCGCCAACCCGCCGGGACCGGACCGGACCGAGTCCGGGTCCGAGTCCATGATCCGTGGGTCGTGGATCTTGGGACTTGGGCTTGGGCTTAGGCTTGCTGAAATGGATTGAGTGTGGTGGTTGGGCTTGGCCCATGCATCTTAATCTTTTTGGGCCAAGTCAGATGTGTGGGCTGTAGGAATATGTACACAAAACCTAGTCTCCTTTATTGATGATAGAATTAAACCCATCAGTTTTACATAATTAATTCAAGTTATTGCAGAATTAATTCCTGCATTTGTTGCATGGAAGCCTCTTCCTCTCTCCCTCTCTCCCTCCATGTGTATAAAAGGAGGTCGTCTCCTTCAGCTTTCTACACCAGAAATTGCTGCTATTCCAATCTTCAAAAGTTTTCCAGTTTTATTATTTTCTTCCTTTGAGAGAGTGCTACAAAGTTCTGTTTGTCAAAGCTATTCAGTAGGTGCATTGTGTAGCTGGTCCAATTGTCGTATCTTGGGAGACAGATGTCGAACAACCTCCAGCACCCAACCGATGAGGCAACGAATCTATTTTAAGGACACTGTCTAGTGCAGGCTTCGGTTTGTTTCCTTTTGCTAGTTTTATTTTATTATGAATTTATGTAAATTCAAGCATGTTCTTGTTCTGAAATTCTATTTGTTTGTTCAATATGAATCTATTTGTTTTACGTTATCATACAATTGGTACAATAGGATATGTATCCAAAAAATGGGTACAAGTATGGGGACATATCATGAACACATAAATATTGTATATTGTATAATATTCTTAGAAAATATGATGTAAATTATTTAGATATACACTTGAAATTAAATAGGACACAAGAAAAATAAGAAATTTCTCTTTCTCATGCATGTGAAAGACAAAATATTTTTTTACTAGCAATATGAACTTCTTTTACGAATAGCATATAAAATTGAAGGATCCAACTACCTACATTAGGTGTAGGTGTCAAAACACATATCCCACACCCTTACCTTTGTCATATTCGGTGGACATGGGTACTATACGAGAGAAATAGAGAGTTCATGTAACATTGATGCCTTCCACAAGCAAAGAACCTCGAAAAGTCCCTTGGAGCAAGGTCTTCTAAGATTTGTTGAAGACACAATAGCTACACTCTCTAACCAACGTAGGATTTACGCTCTATGGACACCCCATTTTTGACCGCCCGCAAGGCTCGAGCGCTTGCCTCGGAACACTCGATGATGAAAGTGGTATTGTGAGTGGTTCGAGGTTTCAACGAAGAAGTCTTGTTCAAGCTTTGACACAACCCCAAATCTCCCATATTCCCATTAATCATACCTAAGAAATCCCTTTTTACACCTTGTGCCACCTTGTGTTAAGGCTGAAACAGAAAAAACAAGGGAATTCATTGAGGCCCGACCGTAGCTCATTGAGGGCTAGCTGTGGCTATTGAGGGCCAGCTGAGCTTCAGTAGCGAGAAACATTATTCTAGGCGGGAGGCCGCCAGCTGTCCATTTTTGAAGATATTTATCACCTTTTGTGCTCAAATTCAATAAATACGACCATATACCTCTATTTTGGGGATTGAACAATTGAGAGAAAGCCTATATACATAGAGAAAGCTCATTCTTCATCCTTCTTCCATTGCAAGCTACCTTTGAGTAACCTACCAACCTTGTATCATCTATATACACCATACACAACCTTGACTCATCATCTTAGAACCTTGGTTGACCCCTAAGAAGCATAATTCAAGCTTGAGAGTGTGTCAAGAGTGAGTTTGATCATCAACCAAAGCTTACTCCATTTTGAGAGATATAAGCTTGTAACTTTTGTTCTTGCCTTTGCTTACTTAATTTCTACCTATTTCTTGTATTCTTGGGCTGTTTTGTATCTACTCTAAGTGTTGGAACTTGGGTTTTGAAAAACTACCAAAGGTGGTAAGGTTAACACCCTTACTTACACCTATTTCTATAGCTCAACCCTTGGTTCCTTTACACTCCTTTCTTTGATATTTGAACTAATTTTCAGAGTTGAACTAAGGCCAAAAAACATGGTTTGAAGTCTTAAAATTGGAGGGGTTGGCCACCCTACCTTGTTTTTGCTGATATAGTTTCATTGTCTTTTTTTTTTGTTTAGCTTTTTGAGTTCTTTTCTTGCATTTTCAGCCACTGTTTTTGGCTTATTAGAGGCTATTTTAGGACTGTCCTAATCTATTTAATTGATTCAAGCTTTGATTAGTTCATTTGTTATAGCATTGGTCTTTGTACATAGCTCGTATTATGTTGTTTTGAGCTTTACTTTATTTAACTTTCATAGTAATAACTTCATTTTAAGAATCAACTTGTCACTCCTTTCTTTCATTTGAGAGTTGTTTCAATCGGTTGATGGTTATTCAACACATGAACTAGAGGATCACGCTTAATGGCTTAATCTCTACGGAGATTCATTGTCAACGACGTAATCTCTATTTCATGTTAAGAATTACTTCTCGTTTGATGCTTCTCTCTTTTTAGAGGACTTAATCGTCACTTCGGGCAAATGAACTAAAGAATGGAAATGACTAAAAGAATTGGTTTAAAAGCACCCAAAACACATAAAGAAAATAAGTCATCTTGCTTAGGATTGGTCGGATGTTATGCCAAGTTTATCGAGTCAAGTGTGATTATGTGCTAATTCATGACGTTTTGATGATTCTTGAAGTGTCTCTACCTCCCTCTTTGAGTTCACTCTATGACAAGAGGAAGGAGTGGTCATATTCATCATTCATTGATTTTTGTCCAAAATTGTATCCGGAATCATCAAGCAATCAATTTGCTCATTGATGGTTTTGGAAACAATTCTAGTCTTCTCTCGAGGCTTTTCCATAACAGAGAAGGAATGAAGGGACAAACAGAGCTTGAACTACTCTGTCTGCACTGTTTTCACTTCAGAGCACAAAACAGAGTTTTGCACAAAATTGAGGCACAACCGGCCTTCTTTAGGCCCGGCCGGCCCTTAATGCTTGGTCAGCAGTGTATTTTTGCAAAAAACAGAGGGCAGTGGTCAAGGTGAAATAGAGCAAGCCTGGAGCAGACAGAACTGTTCTTGAACATTGTGCCTGTGCATGCATGCATGCAATTCTTGCGCATCCTCACTCACACTAAGATCGTTGTTGTAATTAATTAATTTAATATTGCTTATTGTAATTAGTCTCGATAATTATTTAAATGTTGTAATTATTATTATTGTCCATTTGTAATTGTTGTAGTTACCTAGTTTGGAGAGCTAGTTTACTTAACGTAGTTATCATTGTTGTAATAACATATTTAGATAGTTAATTAGCCTCGCTTATTTTAGTCATTCAGTTTTGTAATAATTAGTTTAACTTGAACTTTTCAAACTTTGATTCGCACCATCTTGCACGAGGACAATGTTTTAATAAGTTGTATGTCTTCCAACCCCACGTCTTTCTCCTTTTTATTTATTCACTCACGATGGTTAGTATAGGGCATCACATTTCATTAGCATTCTTGTGATTAGCATCCATTGTCTTGCATGCATCCTGGGTTCGGCTAATCATGCTAGCCCAATATCAAATGTTCAAATTCATTTACTTGAAAATGTACTCTCCCGCATGCCTTGAATGGAATCATATGCCATGCTCATAGCCAGGCCTATAAATATACATAATGTCCGCGTTGCATTAGTCATATTGCATAAAGTTAGGAACATGCATATTTTTTTAACTTTTTCACCTATTTTGGCTTGGAGTATTAGGTGAGCTTTTATGTCTTAGCATCTTGCATCGGATGTTTGTGTTGGCATATCTAAAGCATGAATACCATGAGGCTAATTGCTTAAATGATATAGTTGTTTGAATGCCTATGGATGAAGGCTAGTTGTTTGAACTGGGATGGTTTGATCAATGTCCATTTTAAGCCCAGTTTTCAAGTGGCAAATTCACAAAACAATTTTGAAACAAGGCATAAGATCAAGTGTTCCAATTCTTGCAAACTAGTGTATACCTTGTGTGCGCATCACATAGTAAAATAGCTAATAAATCTAAACAAGAGCATATAATGTAAATAAAAAAACACATCATGATTAGTAGAGGCCGATGTTTGATCGGGCGAGTTGGGCACTTAATTCATGACCTTCCCCTCTCGTACCTAAGCTCCCGAGCTGAGACACTTTGATGATGACAGACTAATGGCCTTTGGCACGAGTCTCAGGTTTTCTAAATTTTCCAAAAATATTTAGGTGATGACTCTGAAATCTAGCAAAGCAATCCATTTTTAGCATTTGATTGAAACATCGATTTTCCAAAAGAATTGCCAGATTTGGACTCTTTTTGTGTTTTCATTATTTCACATTGCACTTGTGAAATCAAATTCAGAACCACACAGTAGAGTCCAAACTGTGGGGCTATTCGTCTTCTGAAAGGAGCACGAAAAGTCGAGCTACGGTTTCTGGCAACTCTACTGGGGAATTAGAAAACTAGACTTGAAACTCAAGATATGAAATTTTATTTACACTTATATGTTATTTGCATTGTGTTTGCATTGGTATGCTTAAGTCACTGTGTTTGCCGACTGATATTCATGGACGGTTTGCCAAAGTCTTGCCTAAAAAGTTTGCCAAAGGTTGATCGATCATAGGCTTTGCCATGTTGGGAACACAACCTTTGGATCTGGATTACCGTCATACCACTTGATCCACCTTTCACTTTTCGGTGTTAGGTGTGAGAGGTATATTAGGTATTCTTGCTGAGGCACCCTTTTGACCATTTGACCTAGTTGCATATAGTGAAGCTATAGCGACTATTTCAACTTACGACAAGATGCCACCCATTTGCAGGATGTTGTGAAACTAGTTGTTTGAATTAGTGCAGCCTAGATCATGCCAAAAATCTAGGACAGGGTAACCCTACCCCCTCATAGGGTTGTTTTAGTTCTTTTACTTGACATGTGCTTTTACAGACAGTGAGACTGTACAGGGTGGTTCATATCGGTAAAGTTTGAAAATGGGGTTCAGTAAAGATTACAGTTCAGCTATGTGTCTTGACTGTTGTGAATTGGGGCCGAAGTGCTGTCCGATTTTGATTTTGTTTTTCTTTCTCTCTTTTCGCTAGGTAGTTTACCATCATAGCTTCAGAAAGACCTGATATTCCCCAAGTTGTGTGGACTCATTTTGGCAAGCTGTGTAAAGCTTAAGACCTTGTTGGTGGTCAGCCTGTGCTAGTCTTGCTTTCTCTAGTCACTCGACGGAGAAGAAACAGACGATCAGTAGCATCAGTACAAAGCACTCCACAAACACCTACCCGTTCTCAGTCGATCAATTCACCAGCATCTAGTTCACCTGGATTAGCAATGGCACAGAACACAGTACCAAACGCAAAGGAATTCGCTGCCATGATAATTGCTATCCAAAGGACCATGGACACTGTAAACCAGAGGATTGCACAAGATGAAGTCATTGCTGATCTACGACATACATCTGGGGCATTAGCGTCAACCGTGTACCCGATCCCTATTGCTCAGCCAAACTCGGATCTACACTCGCCAGTAGAAAATCTACCAATCCCAGATCCTCAGGACATGTTTCCCCCAGCTCCAGCTTATCGTCCTTCGGTTCAACCTCCTCCAGGGATTTTTCCTTTCGATATTAATGAAATTGATCCAGCCTTGGTCAAGATTGCCAAATTGGAGAAAGCATTGAAGAAATCTCAGGGCTTCAACTCCATTCCAGATATCGAAGATGGGTACACTGAGGCTTCAGTCAGATTACCGGAGAAATTTAAAATGCCCCACACCGATAGATTCGATGGGAGTGGGGATCCAATCATATGTCTGATTGTTTTCAGATGTATTGAGGCCCATGGGTTTGTCTCGAGCGCAGAAGCTTTCGTTGTTTGGGAGAACCCTGTCTGTTGTGGTGGCCATCTGGTACGCTAAGTTAGAGGACTCTACAAAATGGAATTGGGAGGAGCTATCTGAGGCGTTTGTCAATCAATATTCATATAACACCTAGATAGAAGTAACCATTAGTGAGTTGGAGGCTACTACCCAGAACCCCAAAGAATCATTCATCGATTTTGTCGCTCGGTGGAGAGCCAAGGTAGCCCGAATGACAAATAAGCTTGCCGAGAGAGAACAAGTCCGGCTAGTAGTCCAGAACCTAGAGCCAGACATGCTACAGAGAATGATAATGGCTCTATTGTCCACATTTGCTTCTTTACATAAGTTGGGGTTCCAGATCGAGAGTGCATTAAAAAAGGGTATCATCCACAGAACAAGTGATCCCGCAAGAAGGTGGTTCTCTCAAAATACCAATGCTAGCAATAGCATTATTCCACAGCCTGCAGATGTCAGCAATGTCATCACAATGGCCAAGATGGATGATCCTTTTGCTACTGCCACAACCTCACAACCTTCACAAAATACCGGTCCACCTCGGAATCGAAGAGTTTTTACTCCCTTCCATATGAGCCTAACCTATGCCCTCAAGTTGTTAATGCAAAAGGGGCATCTCAAGCCCCTTGATCCTCGTCCACTTCCAGACCCATTGCCACCCAAACATGACTCTACTTATTATTGTATCTTCCACCAATAACATGGCCATCCTACAGACATGTGCTACAGTCTACGTCATGAGATCCAGGATCTCATTGAAAACAAAGTTATCGCCCCACCTTCCAAGCCCAACATAACAACCTACCCACTTCCTCCACATAACCAAGCCCCCCCGCCCAGAAATATTAACCACATCCATACACTACCGCCTACCTTCAACCCTAGCACATACATTACCTCATCCTACTTACCAAAACCAGAGGTGGTTATTCCAGAAGGCATAGACATGTGGATGATGGATCGAACACCACAAACCCAATCCAAACCTGTGGCATTAGAAATGGAGAAATAGAAGAATGCACTAAAGACAGGGTCATCTGATATCCATGTCATAGAGAAAGGGGTCTTGCTTGCAGATGAGCACAACCCTAGTTTATACATTGTTTCCATCAATCAGCCAAAGCCAGTGGTCATACTGTCGAACTTTCTCAGCATTATTACTATCGGGGAAGACCAAATGGCACAGAATCAGAATGAGTGGCCCGAGCAAGGCCTGAATGACTTAGCAAACCTAGAGGAGGATCTGGCAGAATTAAAAGAGGATCTAGAGGATCTTTACTTCTTCGAGAAAGAAGATACAAGCTGTGTACAGATGGGATGGTGGGACTCGAGCCAACCAAAAACTAGTAACGGATGGTTGAGTGAGGAAGAATCAGACGTGGAGGAACAAATAAGAGAGAATCTGAAGGAAGAGGAAACCGCTGTTAGGGGCAAAGCTAAGGCTGCGCCTCTGATTGAGAAAGAACACACACTAGAACAATTCCAATGGGAGAGAGTAGAGGAGATCCAGGCAAAGATAGCTTTGGAACAGACAAGGGAAAAAGGGAAAGAAGAGGCTGAATCCATAACCGGTAGCATTCAAAATGCCAAGAAGACCGAGTGGGAACCCAGTGATCGGAAGAGAATGTTAAAGAAACTCAGGAAGTACCGAGATGCTGAAACTTGAGCTATGGCAGAGGAAGAATGGTATGATGATGGGGCGCGTGATGTTAACATGCTCAGAATAGAACCTGATAGCAGCCCAGTCATGACCGCGGAAGAGTGGTAGGAAGACAGCGACCTAAGTCATGTGTACACTAACGAAGGTTGGAAAGCTGATACCCCAGGTGACACTTGGTATACTGACGAGATCAATCATATGAGGCATTAGATCAGCTAGAATCTTCCAACAGAGAGACTGAGAAAACAAAAGAGAAGGATGCTGAAGAAAACATGGTCTTAAAACAACTCAAGAAGATTCAAGCCGACATATCTATCTGGGGACTGATAATGGTGTCTCGGGAGCATAAACAAGCCCTGCTCGAAGCGATGAACCAAACCAAACTGCCCATTGACACCACCACTGACCAATTGGTGTCGTTGGTCACCTCTGGAGACGTTATGCTAGTAATATCCTTTACGTATAAAGAATTGCCTCCTGAGGGCGCCAACCACAATCGTCCTTTGTATGTAACCCTGGAAAGTCAGAAGAAATGGATTCCAATGATGTTAGTAGACACCAGATCGGCGATCAATATGTGCCCGGTGAGAACTGCCTATGCTATCGGTTTGAGGCCGATTGACTTTACACACACGACCCAAGCTGTCCGGGCTTATGACAATACAAGCTGGGATGTCATGGGAACGTTCAAAAGCAATATCCTAATTGACCCATCTGAACATGAGGTGGAATTCCATGTAATGGACATACCGGCTACATTCAATCTATGACTAGGAATGCCCTGGCTCTACCAGATGAAGGCTTTGTCATCAACAGTCCATCAGTTAGTAAAATATCCCTTCAAAAGCGAGATTGCCACTGTGTACGGTAACTCTATGATTCATTCTCCTCAAGGAACCACTGCACCATTATTGGAAATAATACATGGGGAAGAGGACATGTTCCTTTCCGGCTTCTCTCTAGCAGAAGTCCAGTTGTTCCAAACCGTCATGACAGAGGGCGATGGAGATTATGTGAGTGTGCAATCCATATACATGATGAATAAACATGGGCATATACCCGGGTCAAGACCAGGCCAAAGTGGCAGATAAGGAGGTACTATTGCTCAGAAGCTAAGTCATAACCCACACACCTTCGAGATGGGATACAAACCTATCGCTGCAGATTGGCAAAGGAAATGACAGGAGTTGAGAGAAAGGCTAAAGGCAAAGAGGACTGGGAAACAGTATGACTTAATCCACAAACCTATACGGGGAACCCTAAACGGACGCTTTGTCCACCAAGGGGAAGATTTCCCATTCTATGGATTCTCGGAGCCTTGGTATGACTGGAAACAAAGACTAGGTGTCCGGGGTTTGAGATCTTTTTCGGGCACCAGTTACTGGAAGAGGAGGATGAGCAGGCAAACCTAAGCACTGATATGAATCAATAAAGGACTGCAAAGCTGGACATTGAAGAGGAAGAGTTGTTTGGAAAGGTACTGGCTGACTTACTGATGAGTTCCACTGCCGGAGCTGAGACCACCAACTTGGAGGATAGTTTTACTATCTCAATGATCGGGGATACCCTAGTAGCGGATTTCTCCAATCTTATCGTGGATGCATCTAAGGCTCCACGCCTGTCTAGAAGTTCGAGCAAGGTGTCATCCACAATTCTGAATCAGATAGTGAGTTCGGATCTGATTCCACTGAGTCTGTGGAGTCGGAGTCGGAGTTAGATTCGAGTTCCTCTGAGCCTGGTACTTCTGGGAGTGGTAACTCGAATACCAAAGTCCTATCCAGGTCGTCTTTTAGTTTTTCTTTTGAGTCAACTGTAACCAAAGATCTGGACTTTTTCAATGGGAATGTTGTGAATGTTTCCTACTTCTCTATGCCTTTGGTTTGCTGTACTGATCTTCATTTTCAAAATTTTGACATAAACGAAAAGGAAGAAATTCCTCGGGTTTTGAAAATTTTGGTTGGTCATGAGGAGGAGAGGCGTGTTAAGCCCTATACAGATGAAATCGTATCAATTAATGTGGGTATTGAGGAAGATCCTTGCTTGGTCCAGATCGAGTCTACGTTGTCTTCGAAGGAACGCGGGCATTTAATCGCTTTATTAAAAAATTTCAAAGATGTTTTCGCGTGGTCCTACAAAGACATGCCTGGAATCGATCTTGAGATTGTACAGCACTAGATCCCTCTTGACCTTGAGGCCCTACCAGTTAAGCAGAAGCTGCGTAGAGTTTGCCCAAATTGGGCTTTAAAGATTAAGGAAGAAGTTACCAAACAGATTGAGGCAGGGTTCTTGCTTATGTCTGAATATCCAACGTGGTTAGCCAAAATTGTTCTAGTCCTAAAGAAGGATGGCATAATCAGAGTCTGTGTTGACTTTAGGGATCTGAATAAGGCTAGCCCAAAGGATGATTTTCCTGCCATATATTGATGAGTTGGTAGACTTTACCGCAAGCCATGCATTGCTCTCATTTATGGACGGATTCTCCGGGTATAACCAGATTCTGATGGCACCTGAGGATAGGGAGAACATTGCTTTCACTACTCCATGGGGTACCTAATGCTACCGAGTCATGCCATTTGGGTTGAAGAATGCTGGGGCCACTTATCAAAGGGCTGCAACCACCATTCTGCAAAACATGATCCACAAAGAGGTTGGGGTGTAAGTGGACGATATGATTGTCAAGTCCAAAGATCGAGAGGGCCAATATACCACCTTGGAGAAATTCTTTCAGCAGATCAGAGAGTATAGATTAAGGTTGAACCCACAAAAATGCACTTTCGATGTAACGATAGGAAAAATGCTGGGATTCTTAATCACACATAGAGGAATTGAGGTAGATCCTTCCAAAATCAAGGCCATCTTATAAATGCCACCACCAAGGACTGAAAAGGAGGTGTGTAGTTTTCTGGGTAAAGTGCAATTCATAAGGCGATTTATTTCAAAATTAACTATGACTTGTGAACCACTATTTTAATGGGACGATCGCAGTCAGTTCGTTTTTGAACAGGTCAAGCAATACCAGCAGAATCCGCCTGTGTTATCACCGCTAGAATCGAGAAAACTACTAATCTTATAACTGTCAGTGACTTAACTATGGGGTGTATGTTAGCTCAGGAGTCAGAGGCCAAGGTGGAGAAAGTCGTTTACTACTTGAGCATTATATCATGTCCAGGGCTACCAATGCTGGATTGCCTGGGCTTTCAACAAGAAAGTGAAATCCAGGAATCTTCAAGAAGAGGACCTGGTATTGAAAGACAACCGAGCTCCCATTCATGACCCTAGGGGCAAGTTCAAACCCAACTGGACTGGTCCTTACATCATCAAGTCAATCTAGTCAAAAGGGGCGGTTACTCTTTTGGACTTGGATGGCTTGGAGTTCTCGCAACCAATCAATATGGACAAGTTGAAGAAATATTACCCCTGAGAGGCTCGCTAGGCCGAAAACCCGAAAGGTCGACCTAGGCAAAAGTTAGAGCATGAAAAATTATAAATAAAGAAAAACTGAGCTCGCAAGGTTCAAAACCCTAAAGGGCGACTTTGGCAAAAGTTAGAGCGTAAAAAGAGAGAGTTAATACTCGAGTGAACCTGAACCGAACTATGTAAGGCCTGATTCCCATCTTTGGGATATGTAGGCAACTTCACCCTGAAGTTTGGCCGTAACTATCTCTAGTTGAACTGTCCTATCTGTTTTCCTGATTGGGTCATCCTTGTTCATCATCTATTAGTTTGGTTTTGCTCCGTATTTCGGGCAGAAAAGTTGAGTGCAAAGCAATGGCGATATGCAGCCAGGGGGAGTTAAGATTTCTTTTGATTCGAGGTTGTACATCTTAAGGATCGACTCTATGCCTGTCAGGTGGTGATCATGTCCGAAAATTGTTTTGGAAAGTTTTAATGAAAGTTGATTTTGTTCAAAACTTTACCCTTTTACAACTTAGACCATTTTTGGGATTGAAAGGAAAATTTTCAGTACTCGCAACTTTAATTTTATTGATTTCAACACAAGTACATTCTCCAACTCTTTGATTTGGATCAAAGTAGTTTTTTACCTCTTAAACTTGAAAAGAAAAGATCAAAGCAGTAAAACTAGGGGTACAGTTAAGTCAGGTGACTTTATACCAAAGACGGCCCAACCTCTGCCTCTTCTTCAAGCCAAGTCAAACACTCCTCAGACAAGGTGTAACTGAAACTAATGGCAGGGGCCAGAATCTCTCTCGTCCTCCAGGTCACAAGATACTGGAGCAGGTGCGAGGCGTGAATTGGAAATGAAGCAGTCTATTCCACCTCCTCATCTGGTCATATCTAATCAATCCCGAATTGACGTCGGAACCAGAGAGGAAAATAGAATACGCAATGTGTGAGGCCAATCAACTTTACACCCGATTATCGGGACATGCTGTAGCTCGTCTCTGCCAAATTAAGCCAGGGACAACGCCAAGTTATGTCAGTTGCGGACCGCATGCACATCCAATCACACCATAAACCCTCTGAGGGGAAGTCTACTAGCCATTGACAAAAGAAGTAAGCTCAGGCCGAATACTCGAGACAAGGAGCAACTACTTGCAGTTTATCCATAAGCCATACCTGGGGAGGGATGAAAAATAAGAGAGATTAAATAATAGAGAGGTGTACGATGAGAGAAAAGTAAGGGGAAGGGGTTTTAAGAGAAATAGAGAATGAGTGTTGAGTGATGTAAGAATCATAAATTAGAAAGGTGGAAAATAATACCTGGAGAAGTAGCGAACTCCCTGCCAACCGGGTGGTCTCTCCTCGATGGAAGGCATCTAAACCCATCAAGGTTTCGGCCAGTACCAAACCCATGTAACTCTTACCTTCTTTCAGACGTTGAGCTACTTCGATCAACCAGATGCTCACTCTCACTCCGCCAAAACTAGGGGCAAGGAGGAATTGTGCAAGAAGGCATAAACATAGAGCATGTTGCCGATGACCTCGTCAAAGAAGGTCACTTCTGTCTCGAACAATGAAAAATAGATGAACTAAACCAGGGATATCTATCTCCCCATTATATACCAAAGACCGAGCCTCATGTAATGTTAACACACACATTCGTCCCAAAGCTTGGGTATGGCCAAAATGGGGTTGCGGTATGATTTCTTCGTTGCGCTGGGATTCCATCAAGGCTTAAAATTCCTCAAGTGTCGGACACACTTCTTAAGATCCGAATTGAAATACATGTGTGATTAGATTCCAACATCGAACAGCGGCATGAAGAAATGGAAAGTAAAGAGAAGTGCAACTTAGAGAAAAAAAAATGGCATTTAGGTCAAAACTATGAAAATTCACCTTTTCTGAGCCATTCAAAGTGGCTATCCAGTCTTGGAGCCTATTGTTACACAATGTCTCTATTTTGAGAACAAAATATCAAAGACTTGTTATTCTGCTAGAAAAATAGCATGGGAGCATTATTTATAGAAGATGAGAAGGAGTAGTGCATGACAGCTAGACAGCACTAACCAACCTCACATTGAAGCCCAGCCATGCATTGGTGAAGCCCAGCCGTGCATATTTAGGCCCGACCAGGTCTAAATAATGGCTCAAAGCAATGCAGTTGCAGGAAAGGCCAACCTTTGCCTTGGCATACCACAGTTGTATTTTGAGTCTTGTTTTGTTTATACCAAGTGTTTCTTTTAGTATTTTTGAGTTGTTTTTATTTTGTTTTCCTGTTATTGAATTGGATTTCACAATTTTGTCCGGTTATGGGTAGTTATCCAATTCAAATGAATGTAAGAGCAAGTCTTATGTAAAGTTATCATGCAAGGATTACGCCATTCATCACATGCAAATACCATTCATCACATTCTGCAAGGAAATCATTCAACAAAAATTTGTCTTTTATAACTGGTAGGTCCAACCCGATCATTGTTTACAGAGCAATAAAACAAAAGAAAATCTTTCAAACAAAAACACAAGGGTTTATCTGAAGCTAGTCTTTAACTACAAAGCCAAAATAAAAATAATAAACACAATAAAAAGTCATCATCCTCATTAATAGCCCATCCTCGCCCTCTTCCTCCTTAGCTGCGGAGGAGGTGCATCACTGTCATCGCTAGGGTTGCTGGATTGCAAGTCAACCTCCTCTCCCTCATCCTCGGGGGTTGTAGACCCATCAAAAGACTCCTCGGAAAGTGAGCGCTACCTCACTTGGCCTCTCCCTCGATCGGCACCCCCTCGGCCCCTCACTAGGCCCCGTCTCTGTCTACTGGCTGTGGAAGGTCTTGCAGGCACTGCTAGCGCCGGTTGAAGCTAAAAAGAGGACAAGTATCAGTATGAATTAACAGAAATGTACAGTATGGCAACAACAGTAAACTACAGATAGAATGTACCTCGGTGGGAGACTAAGGCAGTTTGCCTCCTCTGTACCATAAAGAGCAGTCGGTCGATCGTACGAAGGAGGTTATTAGCATATGCCCGGGGTATCTACAAAAGGTACAGAATCTGAAAAGGGCAGGCAGAAGTAATAGAAAGCAAAAATATAAATGGTAGAAAACAAAATAGAGTCCAGTAAGTAGAAGCATAAAAGAACGCGTACCTGCTCGATGCTAGGGGTGAAAACTAGTATGCGGTCCCTCTCCTCAATGCGCTCAAGCGGGATCTGCTTGATCACTCCATCTGGACACATGTACATGATCTCAGTAGGGATCACAGGAAATCCATGAATGAGGGCAACAACAGGGGCATCACCAACTGCAGCAGTAACCTCCGGCACGGCTCGAGCCATGCCCGCGGTAAGAGGCGCTATCACTCGGGCATGTAAGAAGTTAGTGAAGTCACCAGGCTCATGATGATGATCGCCGTCCCCGCCTAACATCAGGAGGTCAATCTGAGGACCATCCTGCAGCTCATCCACTGCTTTCATAATCAGAGGAGGGAGATGTGGGATGTCGAGGTCAGCAACGTCCCGCGTTTGAAGGATGAACCTCTCCCCCAGGTAGTATGCCCCGACCAAAGGGGCCATCGAATAGAATCTGCATGGTGGAGGCTTGCCATGCAGTGGTGTAGGTCGTCCTCAACACCTGGGGAATGCCTGCCCAGGGATGCCAGTCGATCTATGAAATCAGTGCAGTGTTAGATCAGTTCAATGTAGGAAATCAATGCAGTATGAGAAGTCAGTGTAATGTCAGAAGTCAATGTAGTGCAAGAAATCAGTACAGTGTGAGAAACCAACAGTATGAGAATGACCATGCAGTGTGGGAAACATTGCAGTATGTTCATGGTATATGACAGTTAAAGGTTGGTATTTTGTTACCTAGTCCGCAGTGATCGTGTCAAAGAAGGGGTGGAAATAAGGAAAGTCTCGGTCTACACATTGGTGGCGCTTAAATCGAGAGTTGTAGTACCATGAGTGGGGTACTAACAACTCCATCGGCCTCATCGGGACTGGAACCATAGAGGTGAAATAGGTATACACCCAGAGCTACAAGCAGAAAAAGAAGACTGAAGTCAATGAGTAGAAAATGAAATGCAAATGAGCAAAAAATACAGAATAAACAAAACGAACAGAAAAGATAAGTGTGACGCGTACCTCCCAAACCCTCCAACAGCCACCAAGTGAATCCACCTTGCGGCGGGAGACGAAGCTCATGTAGCAGTATAGGGTGGCCAGACTAGCACCACCCCAATCATACTCTGCCACCTGAGAGAGGTGCACCAATGCCCCCAAAAGATATAACCCCACGGTATTTTCCCTATTCACAAACAGGGTAATACTGAGGAGATACATAAGGAAACCGCGGACGTACTTGGCGACTTCATCTGGAGTGGTGGGCTAAAAAGTCGGAGAAGTACTCAAAGAACCAGCTGTATCTCACCATCCCGTGGCTAGTAGCGTCTGGGATCGCTCCAAGAAGCTGACGTTGTGCGGCTCTCCACTGCATCATGTTAGGACCGCATGGGATCGGGCCGCCAACTCTAACTCGCAAGCCAGTGAGCATCGCAAAGTCGTACGGGTCAGACTCATCTCTCTGATCGATGAGAAGTGGAATGAGTCTATGGTGTCCCACCATCTCTCGACCAGGACCCCATACAGCAGTGACACGGCTCTTATCTATATAAGCCCTGAGCAGAAGGGTCCGAAGCCAGCTGCGTCAACTAATGTGCAGACCTCCGCGGGCAGTCTTTCATACCAGCGCCAAGGCTTGAATATGGATCCATATCCGCTAATCCTCCTGGCTATCACCTGCAAATGGAAAATATATGGCATTTAACTAGTGATCTATTTGTGAGCTTCAACAATGCATTAAAACAAAAGTGAAGTTACTTACAGTGGAGGCATCGGCGGACAAGTGCTCTATGGGCTCTTGTAGCAAGATATCCTCTTCTACCCCAGGGATGAGGCCCTCGAATCTCAAAATCCCACCAGGGGGTGGAGTGTGTGTGCATGGTCGGTATGTGGCTGCGTCAAATGGCCTGTCAACAAGGGGAGGCAACGTGGGAGCATCCTCGGCCTCCATGTCTGCGCCTAGGGTAGCCCCAATACCAATGGCGGGGTGGGTCTGGAATGGGAACTTCGTCACTAGCCATGCAGAAGAATGGGGGAAATGAAGAGAAAGTAAGAAAATGTAAGGGGCTAAAACCCTACGAGAGAGAAAATGAGAAGGAAAAGTGAAAACACGAGAGTGAGTCCCCAAAAAACCAAGAAAACTCGTGAGAAACAAAGCAAAAACAATGAGAAACCCAAAAATTTGACCAAATCGAAATCCAATCGGTTCAAAATGTAAAGGAGAGGAAGGGTTTCGAAGAAGACGTGGCGAGATTTGTTGGGCAATGCAAGGAAAAGAGGAAATCTAGAGAGAGAGGAAAGCTAGAGAGAGAGAGGAATGGATTTCGAATTAAGAGGTGTGAGGAAATAGGGTTTGGATTTGTTTTAAACAAATGAATCGCGAGGAAAGGCCGAAACTGCCCCTGCCGCTATCGAGGCCCAGCCGACTGTTCAATGCCCGGCCGTGCTTCATTGAGGCCCGGTCGTCCCTCAATGACAACACAGTACAGTTTTGTTCTTTTCCTCTTTATCTTTCTTTTCTTTATTTATTTCTTATTTTATGGAGTTAAAAATAAGAGAGTTAAAAAAAATGAAAAAAAAGAAAATAAAAAGAAAAGAAAAGAAGAGAAGAGAAAGAAAAGGGGAAAAAAAAACAAATATAAAGAGAGTGAAAAAAAGAAAAAAATATATAAAGAGAGTGAAAAAGGAAATAATAAATATAAAGAGAGTGAAAAAGGAAAATAATAAATATAAAGAGAGTGGAAAAGAACAGAAAGGATTTTTGTTCATTTTATATTTATTGTATGAATGCATTTGTTTGATTTTTGATTTAATTTGTTAAAGCTTACTTGTCTAAACTCATTTGTTCAAAACTTTTAATTTGTTTAAACTACTCCAAGTAGTTTATAATTTGCTTTGTCTAAATCATAGTTCATCTTGCTATTATGTTCTATAACCAGAAAATATTATATGTACGTTTCATTCAGACGAGTTTCAGATAAAATCATTTGTGCCACAGTAAAATCATCATCCATTTCACAACCCAATTGAAACACGGTGCGTTGTGTTCATTATTTTAACATGTGGGTAAATTAGCTTTCCCACCGCTTTGATTGTTTTGATTTTTATGCCTCTCTATGTAGAATCCATGTTTATTTCTAATTCCTACTTATGCAATTTGTTTATCCTCTTTTCCTCCTCTCGCGTGTGACGCGTGAGGATTGTTTACCTTGGTTAAAAACAGCAGGTGCGCCTGTTTGTTCACACCACCTTTCCGTGAGGATTGTTTACCTTCGGTTAAAAACATCGGGTGCGCCTGGTGTTCACACTACCTTTCCTCTTCTCGCGTATGACGCGTTAGGATTGTACTTTCGGTTAAAAACAACAGGTGCGCCTGTTTGTTCACACCACCTTTCCTCCTCTCACGTGTGACACGTGAGGATTGTTTTCCTTGGTTAAAAACATCGGGTGTGCCCAGTGTTCGCACCACCTTTCCTCCTCTCACATGTGATGCGTTAGGATTGTACCTTCGGTTAAAAATAGCAGGTGTGCCTGTTTATTCACACCACCTTTTCGCCTCTCACGTGTGACGCGTTAGGATTGTTTACCTTCGGTTAAAAACAGCAGGTGCGCCTGTTTGTTCACACCACCTTTCCTCCTCTCGCGTGTGACACGTTAGGATTGTTTACCTTCGGTTAAAAACATCGGGTGCACCCGATGTTCACACCACCTTTCCTCTTCTCACGTGTGACGCGTTAAGATTGTACCTTCGGTTAAAAACATCAGCTGCGCCTGTTTGTTCACACCACACTTCCTCCTATCACGTGAGACGCGTTAGGATCTCGATTGAGACCTCGGGTGCGCTCGATGGTTACGTCACCCTTCTCCCTTCCTACGTGAGGCGTAGTTAGGTCCGCATTTTCTTACATCCTTTCTACGTGAGACGTAGATGGATTTGTGCTTTCTTGGTGCTTTTCACAAAGGCGTGCCTGTTTATTCACTTTGTTCCATGTGAAACACAACAAGGTTTTTTTACTTTGTTTTGCATTTTCATTCAAATGTTGCATTCTAGATTGTAGCATTGTTTCATTGCTTCATTGACATTATGTTTCATTGTATTGTTTCATTGCATGATCATAAGTTATTTGTTGCATTTCGGTTTTTTTGTATTTTGCCCCGAGTTCAATCTTTGCATTTATGTCTTGATTTCTTGCTTGAGCCTTGCGGCCTTGTCAAATGGGTCGTCTCTGGACTTCAACATTCACTCACGTCACTTTATGACTTCGAGCTTTGTCAAAGAGAGGCAACTATGGACACCCTATTTTTGACCGCCCGCAAGGCTCGAGCACTTGCCTCGGAACACTCGATGATGAAAGTGGTATTGTGCGTGGTTTGAGGTTTCAATGAAGGAATCTTATTCAAGCTTTGAAACAACCCTAAATGTTCCATATTCCCATTAATCATACCCAAGAAATCCCTTTTACACCTTGTGTCACCTCGTGTTGAGGCTGAAACAGAAAAAATAGGGGAATTTATTGAGGCCCGGCCATGCCTCATTGAGGGCTGGCCGTGGCTATTAAGGGCCGGTCGGGCTTTAGTAGTGAGAAACACTGTTCTGGGCGGGAGGCCGCCAGCTATCCATTTTTGAAGATATTTATCAACTTTTGTGCTCAAATTCTATAAATACGACCATATACCTCTGTTTTGGGGGTTGAACATTTGAGAGAAAGCCTATATATATAGAGAAAGCTCCTTCTTCCTCCTTCTTCCATTGCAAGATACCTTTGAGTTAACCTACCAACCTTGTATCATCTATATACACCATACACAACCTTGACTCATCATCTTAGAACCTTGATTGACCCTTGAGAAGCATAATTCAAGCTTGAGAGTGTGTCAAGAGTAAGTTTAATCATCAACCAAAGCTTACTTTATTTTGAGAGGTATAAGCTTGTAACTTTTGTTCTGGCCTATGCTTACTTCATTTTTACCTATTTCTTGTATTCTTGGGCTGTTTTGTATCTACTCTAAGTGTTGGAACTTGGGTTTTGAAAAGCTACTAAAGGTGGTAAGGTTAACACCCTTACTTACACCTATTTCTATAGCTCAACCCTTGGTGTTTTACACTCTTTTTCTTTGATTTTTGAGCTAATTTTTGGAGTTGAACTAAGGCCAAAAAACATGGTTTGAAGTCTTAAAATTGGAGGGGTTGGCCACCCTTCCTTGTTTTTGCTTACATAGTTTCATTGTCTTTTTTTTTTTTTTGTTTAGCTTTTTGAGTTCTTTTCTTGCATTTTCAACCACTATTTTTGGCTTATTAGAGGCTATTTTAGGGCTATCCTAATCTATTTAATTGATTCAAGCTTCGATTAGTTCATTTGTTATAGCATTCTTTGTACATAGCTCGTATTATGTTGTTCTTAGCATTACCTTGTTTAACTTTCATAGTAATAACTTCATTTTAAGAATCAACTTGTTACTCCTTTCTTTCATTTGAGAGTTGTTTCAATCGGTTGATGGTTATTCAACACATGAACTAGAGGATCATGCTTAATGGCTTAATCTCTACAGAGATTCATTGTCAACGGCATAATCTTTATTCCATGTTGAGAATTACTTCCCGTTTGACGCTTCTCTCCTTTTAGAGGACTTTATCATCACTTCGGACAAATGAACTAAAGAATGGAAATGACTAAAAGAATTGGTTTAAAAGCAACCAACACAAATAAAGAAAATAAGTCATCTTGCTTAGGCTTGGCTGGATGTTATGCCAAGTTTATCGAGTCAAGTGTGATTATGCGCTAATTCATGGCGTTTTGATGATTCTTGAAGCGTCTCTACCTTCTTCTTTGAGTTCACTCTATGACAAGAGGAAGGAGTGGTCATATTCATTACATTCATTGATTTTTGTCCAAAATTGTATCCAGAATCATCAAGCAATCAATTTGCTCATTGATAGTTTTGGAAACAATTCGAACCTTCTCTCGAGGCTATTCCATAACAGAGAAGGAAAGAAGGAAAAATAGAGCTTGAACAACTCTGTCTACACTGTTTTCACTTCAGAGCACAAAACAAAGTTTTGCACAAAATTGAGGCACGGCCGGCCCTCAATATTTGGTCAGCAGTGTATTTTTGCAGAAAACAGAGGGCAGTGGTCGAGGTGAATCAGAGCAAGCCTGGAGTAGACAGAGCTATTCTTTAACATTGTGAATGTACATGCATGCAATTCTTGTGCATCCTCGCTCACACTATGATCGTTGTTGTAATTAATTTATTTAATATTGCTTATTGTAATTAGTCTCGATAATTATTTAAATATTGTAATTATTATTATTGTCCCTTTGTAATTGTTGTAGTTACCTAGTTTGGAGAGCTAGTTTACTTAATGTAGTTATCATTGTTTTAATAACATAGTTAAATACCCTTATTTTATTCATTCGGTTTTATAATAATTAGTTTAACTTGAACTTTTTGGACTTTGATTCGCACCCTCTTGCACGAGGACAATGTTGTAATAAGTTGTATGTCTTCCAACCCCACGTCTTTCTTCCTTTTATTTATTCACTTACGATGGTTAGTATAGGGCATCACGTTTGATTAGCATTCTTGTGATTAGCATCCATTTTCTTGCATGCATCCTAGATTCGGCCCATTATGCTAACCCAATATCAAATGGTCAAATTCATTTACTTGAAAACATGCTCTCTTGCATGTCTTGAATGGAATCATATGCCATGCTCATAGCCGGACCTATAAAAATACATAATGTGCGTGTTGCATTAGTCATATTGTATAAAGTTAGGAACATGCATATTTTTCTAACTTTTTCACCTGTTTTGGCTCGGGGTACTTGGTGAGCTTTTATGTCTTAGCATCTTGCATCGGATGTTTGTGTTGCCATATCTAAAGCACAAATACCATGAAGCTAATTGCTTAAATGATATAGTTGTTTGAATGACTGTAGATGAAGACTAGTTGTTTGAACTGGATGGTTTGGTCAATGTCCATTTTAAGCCCACTTTTCAAGTGGCAAATTCACAAAACAATTTCAAAATAAGGCATAAGATTAAGTGTTCCAATTCTTGCAAACTAGTCTATACCTTATGTGCGCTTCATATAGTAAAATAGCTAATAAATCTGAACAAGAGCATATAATGTAAATAAAAAAACACATCATGATTAGTAGAGGCCGATCTTTGATTGGGCGAGTGGGGTGCTCAATTCATGACTTTCCCCTCTCATACCTAAGTTCCCGAGCCGAGACCCTTTGGTGATGACAGACTACTGGCCTTTGGCACGAGTCTCGGGTTTTCTAAATTTCTCAAAAATATTTAGGTGACGACTCTGAAATCTAGCAAAGCAGTCCATTTTTGGCATTTGATTCAAACATCGATTTTCCAAAAAGAATTGCCGAATTTGGACTCTTTTTGTGTTTTCACTATTTCACATTGTACTTGTGAAATTAGATTCAGAACCACACAGTAGAGTCCGAACTATGGGGCTATTCGTCTTCCGAAAGGAACACGAAAATTCGAGCTACACGCTCAAAATATGTATGAGGGTTTATAAGAGTTGTGATATAGCTCCTGGTGCCTTCCATTTATCAAAATACTTCAAATGGTTGTTGTGGTTTATATTGCCAAGTTTTCAACAGCTACCTAATGAATTTTGTTTTTTTTTTTTTTTTTGAAAACTTCCAAAACGTGGTCGACTATATGTCATCGTGGTCAACCATCTACCACTATGGTTGACCACATCCACTAGGATGCTAGAACTTCAATATTATGATTAACCATTAAAAAAATATACAATTACAGTTGTTGAATTTCATTTATTTCCCCCCATCCCCTTCCAAATTTTCCTTTGTTATTAGCTGCATCTAAAGCATTTTTATGCATGTATTATAACTCATTTAGCATGCTTTCTACCAAGATCCTCAATCTAAGAAATTATTACCTAACTTCTCAATGAGGCTATTTGTATAATCATCCAAACAGAAGGTCGTCTAAATCTATTAAGCACAAAGTCCACATTTTTCTTCAAGCGAGTGACAATTGTTCTAAAGAATAGATGTTCGAAATCTCACATCACTAATGAGTCATTTTTTCATGTGCATGCAATGCAAGTGATTCGTTCTTTCATTATTCAAACATTATGTTGAGAGCCAAGAGATTAGACAATAAAGAATATTTCCCAACTTCTCAATGAGGCTTGTATGGGAGGAAATATTTGTCGCCTTCCGTACTCCTTGCTCCCAAGCTCGTCTTGTTTCGATAGGACTATGTCTTATTGCGAACAAACAAGGGTGAGCTACCCCGAGGGTGGGTTGCCAGAAAACCCCTCCGACGGTCAAGTTAGCTTTCTTGGAGAAGAAAAGAGAATACAGAGCACTATAGAGAAAAAGTGGCTAAAGGTTACTTACCCTTCTGAGTCGGGTAGCGCATTCTTTTTTAGGTTGGCCATGCAACCCCAGATTGTGTGTGCACTACATCTGTCGTTCTTTGCTGGATGCGTGGCTGTACTTCCCTCTCCATTCCTCACACGTGTACATATGAATACTACCAAACAGTATTAGCCAAACCACCGAATGGTATTAACGCATGCCCAGAGTTGATTCCTCTCCATTGGTCCACGTGGAGTACCTAACCGTTCTATTACTTGGGTTGCACCAGAGTAAGGCTTTATAGATCCCAGTGCCGAGCTAAGCCATGCCTGTCACGACCCGAACCTGCCCCCGTTGGTTATGGACATAACCGGCCAGTAATCATGGGATTACCTACGGCCTCAAACCAAACCAAACGTATTTTAACAGAGTTCATGGGGGGGGCCAAACGGAAGCAATTTGAAACTTTGTCCATAGAGCCGTGCTTATATGCACATCATTACGTACCTATGTTAATAACTCACGTTAGAAAATGGAATAACATAAAATTCTGTACAAACTGGATCACTCGAATCTAAGTCAGCCAAGCAAAACTATATACAGACACATTCAAAGACTCCGCCAACCTGACAAAATATAAATACATAACGAAAAGGCGAGGACGTGTCTCGTGCGTGAGACGCAAGGGCTGACTCTTCAAAAACTCTGACTGTTTCTCACAATATCACCGGGGCTGGTTTTGGACCTCTCTTGGCTCACCTACAAACACATGAATGAGTGTGAGCGAAAGCCCAGTGAACAATATCAGATAAAGAAGATATACAAACATTATGTAGAACAACATGCTTCAAACGGCCTTGGGCCCACTTTATATCATATTTCCATTTATCATATACATACACAATTTAAGTCAAGTAACTATGGTTCTAAACATACTGGCCCTTGACCCATTTATCTTCCATTCGTGACAGACTATTATTCATTTTAGACTTATCAGACTATCATCTATATCAAACTGGCCTTTAGGCCTTTCAAACTTTCATTCGTGTCAAAACGGCCTCTGGCCTGTTCATTCATGTCAATCGGCCTTCGGCCCAATCATTTATCAATCGGCCTTCGGCCCAATCATTTATCAATCGGCCTTCGGCCCAATCATTCATCAATCGGCCTTCGGCCCAATCATTTATGTCAATCGGCCTTCGGCCCAATCATTTATGTCAATCGGCCTTCGGCCCAATCATTCATCAATCGGCCTTTGGCCCAATCATTCATCAATCGGCCTTCGGCCTAATCATTTATGTCAATCGGCCTTCGGCCCAATCATTTATCAATCGGCCTTCGGCCCAATCATTTATCAATCGTTTGTCCATAATTCAAACTAGCAAAATTATAAGGGAATAAGCAATTGGACAATTGACAAACTTCGAAATATCGATACTACTCACAGTGATCGGCTTGTGGATTTGCCCTGCAGCTTGACCCTACATATTTCATGAACACAAAAGGATCACTAACAGTTCAATCCGTTCTTTAATTCACATATTCATCTTTAGGCTTTATTCTTATCTCATTAACTCATTTACAATGCTTAACATATGCCCAAGAGTGCTTACAAGTGAAAGAGAACGGAAAATACAACACAAAATGCATTTTCAGAATTTCAGGAAACAGGGTCCCCGCTTGAGCGGACCCTTAAGCCTGCAAAAGTGCTGGTTACCTCAAATCCACGCTCGAGCGTGAACTCTGCCGCTCGAGCGGACTGCCTGTCTACATAGCTCCCCGCTCGAGCGTCAACTCCCCCGCTCGAGCGGGAGCCATGTCTGCCAAAAATGCTGGGAGCTCGCTCCCCCGCTCGAGCGGGAGCCATGTCTGCCAAAAATGCTGGGAGCTCGAATTCTCCGCTCGAGCGGCACTTCCCCCGCTCGAGTGGGAGTCAAAATTCTGGAAATTCTAGGTTGTGTTCTTGAGCTCCAATTTGATTTTCCAGCTACCTTACTTGCATGCAATGGTCCAAATCTCAAATATAATCATACTAACATGGCACCAATGCAAGATTATAACATTATGAGACTTAATTTCACAAATAAAGCACATGCATGCCCCAATCTCCCATCAAACTCATTTACAATATACAAATTCATGCATTCAAGCTCCCATTCATATAATTTGTACATGCATGTGATGAATTAGCCACAATCTCAACTTAGATAACATAAATGGTGATCAAAACATAAGCTCCAATTTAAATTGCACATGGATTATACATCTTCATGCTCAAACATGCAAATTCAAGGTACTTCCTTACATGCATGCACATATTAAGCTTCAATTCAACAAAACCAACCCAATTCCATTTCAATCTTACTTTTGATCACCAAATTAGCTTGAACACACAAAATTACAAACTATGATTCAAGAATTACTCACCTAGAAGTTTTGATCTTTTAAGCTCTAGTCAATTCTTGAGCTAAATCTCCAAAATTTCCAAGCTTTAAGCTAAAATTGCACAATTCTCTTCTCTCTCTCTCTCTCTACAGCCGGCTCTCCTCTAATTTTGAGTCCCAAATCAGTCAATGAAGCAAGAAGAGAGAATAGAGGGTGTAGTGCCCTTACCCAACCAAACCCACTATTGGCATTATAATAATAATAAAGTAATGGGGCACTAATTCACTAATTTAATCAACCTAATTTGATCCAAATCAATTTTCAATTAAATTTCACCGTAGGCTCTAAAAATTATGCCAATCACAATGGCGCAATCAATTTCGGGTTCTGTGGCCGATAAGGCCTTCAATTTAATTCCCAAAGTAGATAATCAAACAGATATTCCTACGGTGAACATATAGGAATTCAAAACCACACATTTTCACATGATGGCTCGCAAAATCATATCAAAACACATAATTACATTCGTATTAAGGACCAATTAGCATGCTACAGAACAGGGGTATCACAATGCCGGCCTCCGAGTCAAAGCCACACTCGGTCAATAGGTTGGTGGCATTCTCTTAGGCCGGTCAACTATGGATGCGCAGGCCATTATCTCAGCCATAGTGCACTACCTGTTCCCTGGGTTCGCTCTACACTGCGCCTAACTCGGTCGAACTCGCAGCCCTAACATGGCTTCTACAACCATGATACCCATAGCTCGGCCCAACACCAAACTCCGTGTTGGTTTAGCTCAGCCAAATGTTGAGTATAAATTCCCCTCTCAATTTCCCCTTAATTCTATCCGCGTTAAGCATGATTAGGATTATCTTTCCTGGCCGAGCTATCGAATTTGTCCATTCTTTAAGACTTGTGCCCATTGTCCAGTCATCCATCAATCAACCATACTGACAACCCGTCATATCAATGCTACATAGCGCTCCTCCAGTGGACCCGTGCAGGCTTCTAGCCGTCATCACGTTTTGCAAAAATTTGAAAATTGGCGCATCATCGCCTCTCGTTCATAAATACATACTAACCCCCTCCCTTCTCCTCTACTATTTATCTTCCACAGCTAAACTCTTTGAAACCCTAAAGCTCTTGAGCTCCTACCATCGTCGTCATCACCATTCATGCAGTTTCCAATCCGAGGGTATATTTGAAATCATATCGGACATCGCACTGGAGATTCGACCGTTTATATCTTGATTTAGCATATAAATCTGGTGAGTTCTTCGCACTTTTACACATCTTCTTACATTGTTCTTCGTGTTCTTCATTTTCTCCATTTTGGGACTATTTAACCCTTGTAAATATGCTTTCTTTGGGATGAAGCTAGTAGATGTTTATAAAAATAAGGCAAACCGAAACCAAAATACATAGTGGGTCTCATAGCCCCTCGCCCTTCCTAGTTTCAGTACATAACTTTGAATTTAGATGAATAGTGTAAATTCTAAACAAAATCGAGCAAGGGTTTGACTTTTGATCCAGAAATAAGATCGAACCGGGTTAAAAACATGTTTGTGGTCCCTTTAAATGATTTGAACCGCATTAGAGACTTGTAGGAACACCGGACCGAGATAGATGCCAAATGTTTAGGACTAAGGCCCAAAACTGGCCTAACACCCCAGGCTCTATAACCGAGCAACAAACAAGCTTCAACATTGAAAGCCGAGCTAAATTTTTACAACCTCGCACTTGCTGTCGTGCTAACATTTGCCCTTGATTTGTAATAATGTAGATTGAACTAGGACCGACCAGACACACATCATTGGGAATTGGTGACGCTCTCAGACTGAGCAACCATACATAGGAACCGCTCAGAATGATCGAGAAATCAATTATAATTAGTAAACAAAATAAAATCGGGATAAATGGGCAAGTACCGATTTATGGTCAGTTCGCTTGGGGTTATAGCCGAGTTCCATAGGGAGTTCGGCATCCCTGACGATGTTCAGTTTTAGCTAGCCAAGAAAGGAGATACACCTTGGGGTAAATTGGATGCCTACCCCTTTACCGTCATATCCATAGTAGAAGGCGACCTCTGCTTCCCAGTCTAGCCCCTAGTCTATGAGTTTTTTATGCAGACTAGGTTGTGACCAACCTAAGTATCCAACAACACTTACAAAATAATCAATGGTCTGGTCACACTAAACCATATTCTGAGTTTGAACCTCGGCCTTGCCGAGATATTTCATCAATATACCCTTAACAAGAATAAAGGAGGTTTCTGCTAGTAAGTTAATGTTAGAAAAGGGCGAGCAAAATTGGTGGAAAGCACATCGGATAAAGAGTTAAACGATGACGATTTTCTATGGGTATCTGGTAATTATGAGGATACCGAGGTGTCCATACTGGGCTGATACATAAGAAAGGATTTTGTATAACACAAATATACAAAATTTTAACATTTATATTAGAAATACTCTTATTGCATGGATAAGGATTATAAATTTTTTTTCCAATTCAAATATGTTGGATTGATTACCTATTAATCAAATATTTGATTGATGGGCTTTTCAACTAGCCCGGGCACCAACCACTATCTTCCTGAGAAAAAAGGGACTCAAAAAAGATTAGTGTGGAAAGAAATGCACCACTAGCAGACATTCAATGAAGGGTGTTTGGGATTGATTATTTATTTATTTATTTTTAGTGAATTTTTTTAAAAAAATTAAATTAAAATTTTTGGATTTTATCCAATTAGACGGATTAAAAAAGTATTAAAAAAAATTGGAAAAAAGTCCATAAAGGATATTTTTTTTTAAAAAGTGAAACAATAATTGCCTTTTTTAGTTTATTTTAGTGTCTAGTGAAATTTTTATTTATTTATTTATTTTTTGAATATTTTAGATTCGTCTAAACAAGTCCTATAAAAAAAAAAAAGTCAGCATAATTTTGAAAAAAAAAAAGATACTTAAAGACAAAAAAGTTTTTTTTTAAAAAAAAATTAACTTTTTTAACTATATGCCAAACACCCATAAGGTAATTTAAACTTTCTTTGAGATTTGGGAGAAAAATACGTTTGACTTCTATAAGTTTAATATAATTACACTTGAAACGTTTACGAGATTTTAAATCATAGAAAAGTTGTATGATTTTCATCAGTATATCACTATTATGATATTGTCATCTTTTTTACTTAAAAAAATATACCTTGTCTTTATTTATCCTTATATGTATATATCATTTGCATGAGTTCCACCCGTTTTAATTTTAAAAGTTGATATAATTTGTAAAGTTTGTTATATATTTTTTTAAAATTCAAAAGTAACCAATGTAATTTACCCAATTTTGATGGAGTAATGTTAGAAACTCACATTTTAAGATCACAAATTTACCTACAATTTCACCCACAATAATGTAACAAAGAAGGTAGGTTTTATATAATTGAGCATATAACTAATCAAAAATTGACACCTATCATACTTCTTCAGTGTAGGTCCAATTATGAGAACTTTTGTGAATCTCAAACATTTTCCAATTTTGATGCCACCAACACCAAGTAATGGAGAGCCTTTGAAATTTTACGCCAAGTTCATAGTCATGTCACAGATAAATTTGAATCATATATTTATGTGGAGACTATGTAAAACTCATATAAAAAAAAATCCAATTTTTTTTTTATGATTGTCATGGGTAATTCTATTTACACCTACCATCTTTCAATTTTTTTTATTTATTACAAATTTATCCCTTAATTAAATTATTCTTTTGGACAAAATTCTAACCCTAATTTGTAAGTACATAACACCAATCACCACCCCCACCTACACCTCACCTCCAACTCCAGCTTCGGCACCAAACCCTCCCCAGCCACCTATGGCAATCATAAAATGCACAAGATGAATTGAAGGTGGGAACCATGAATCTATTCACTGAATTTAATCGCTACAACATGTGCTCCGAAATCAAAGAGAGACGCGAGAAATGGAATCGATGTCCACTGTTTGATTGAGCAAGAGAAACATTTAATTTCAAATAGCATAGAGTACAAGAAGAATGAAATAGCATCAAAGGGCATCATCCTATCTTCATGCAGAATAATCATCTTGAGAAGTAACAAAATGTAGCAAACTATCATTATACATGGATATAAAATATGCAAATCCTGGATGTTTGGCACAACAATAATAGATGAATTCTATGTTATAGCAATTTTAAATATTTGAACAAATAGTAATTGTGGGCCAAAAACAGAGAGAAAGCATTCATTTGTCCAACACATTTGCTCCTCTAACTTGGTTTTGCACTTTTCTCTTCTCATCAAGAGACCTAACCACACACTGATGTCACCCCACATCTAGGGCAAAAGGTCTAACAGGACTAGATCCCACAACAATTACCCAAAAATAAATCAAATGCAACGAAAATAAAAGAAATCAAAAAAAAAAAAAAAAATCATGTTAACGAAAATAACTTCTCAAAAAAAGAAAGCAGACAGATCGAGAATTGTGCCAATTCATTGAGAATTTGAGAGGAAGGAAATATTAGATCTTGTTAAGCAAAAGCATAGCAAACATTGCAAAGCAGCCTACAAACTACACAAACAGAACTCCAATTATTTCCATTCCATCCCTTAACAGGGATAAAATTTTGTACTAACACCCAATTATAGGAATTCGCTAATATTAACTATCCAATGGATGATTATAGATTTACTCAATTACAAGAAAACATGAGTCAATCTTATCAGCTTCTTTATTTGGAAATTCTAGCTTGAACTCCTCTTCTAGAGCCGTTACAATCTGCATATTGTCTAAGCTATCCAATCCCAAATCTTCATGAAAATGGACATCAGGAGTCAGGAGTCACCTGCAGATAAAGGCAGAACGAATTGTAATTCCAAATCCAATAATAACTCCCCATGCTACAAGTGTAGCCAAAGATATATGAGAATCCCATCATAATTATGTAACACTGAGAATGAAATTTGCTGATGAAAAAATTGCATTATAAATTTGACGTTCAATCAAGTCAAGGAAAAATTAAATTCCAAAAATCTGAGGTCTAAAATAATTTTGTTAATATGGAGCCTTCTAGTTTTATCTAGGACTTCTTTTTATGAAATTATAAAGCATCTTTATAGTTCTATTGTTCGCTGCCAACACTTCTCTGTTGTTTTCTCTAATTCACAGTGGTTGCCTTGAGTAAAATCCACAACACTACTATACAAAAATAAGAATTAAAATAAATTAATAAAATAAATTCAAAACTATAATGCAGGATAATTTTGGGAGAAGGGGGGGGGGGGGGGGAGAGAATTTTGGACAACAATCACATGACTCACATTGCTGAAACAAACTAAAATAATACTACAGATGTTCACAAATTAAAAAGAGACCAAACAAAACCACAATCAATGGTAGAGTCAAAATTAGGATAAATTGAAAACCAATTACAATTATATCTGTCATTCATATGCTACCAAAAGCGGAAAAAAACTAATTTCCAATGCTATGTAAACTGTAAAGGACAATAGCCTTCTATAAACCAAATGCATTGCAGTAAGTAGAATAAACAAATGCTCAAGTTATTTATCTGATTGAGTGACGAATTGACCTTTGTAGAACATCAGTGTTGATTGTTCAGTTCTTGTTGTCTGAATCCTTCGATAGAAACCCAACTCTGTACATAGTGAAAAGCTTCGAACAGAACTCCATGGATTGGAATATCTTTAATGTCTCCATTTCGGGCGTTGTACAAGAATATCCTTCCCCCTGCTTCTGCTACTATAATCTCACCATTCTTCGTGCATTGCAACACCCAAAATTGTTCAACACCCAAAACCGGTCCAATCACAAATTTCTTACACCAATTGCTCTCGCCGCCACAATGATCCTCTATCATCCACACATCAAAAAATGGGTTGCCAGGACACAACACAACCACAGCAGCATTATCTTTCCAATCCATTAGTTTCCAGTGGACAAGAGTCCCGATGTAGAACCCAGAAAAATCGAGGCCCGGCAACATGACAAAAGCCTCATTTTGAACATCAAACCATGTGAAGCGAAAACAATGATTTGAAGGAGTTGCGAGCAACCAATAGGGAGTTCCATTGACAATCGCCTCACAAGACAATTTATGGGTATAAAAGTGCAAATGCATCCCCCGAATCTCTCTCCAACAATCAGAAATTGCAGAGTAGACCTCGACTCGGATCCGTAAATTGAAAGAAACTATCCTGACGACCTTGTAGTCACTGGAAGAAGTAGTAGAATGGAATCCGAATCCGAACCCGAGAGAGAGGTGAAAAAACGTAGGAGGAATTTGGAAGGTGGGAGAGGGGAGAGATTTGAAGAGTTTGGTAGCGGGGTTCCAGAGGAGGAGGATGATGCGTCGATGGAAATGGAGTGGATGGTTCGAGAGACGGAGACAGAGACAGAGGAGGCCATTGATGGAGCCGATTAGTTGTAGATTGCGAGTGTGGTTGGACCAGGGGTGGACCAGATTGACAGGGTTTTGAGACGATGAGGGTGATCGTAACAGAGAGAGGGACGTGGTGGTGCGGCGTTTGAAGGTGAAAATGGTGGCGGTGGTGGTGGAGGAGGTGGGAGGCGATGAAGGTAGGGTTAGAGATGAGGTGGCGGAAGGTTTTGCATACGCACCTGAATCGAACGAGAGATTTGACAGGGAGACGATTGAAAATGTCGACGATGATGTCCATGGGGAGAGAGAGATTGTAGTCCGAAGACGATGACATTGCATCATCGGTGGCCTCTGTATTTCTTTCTTGATTCGCCATTGTTGCTTCTTTCCAAGAATGGGAATACAGAGAGAAGAGAGAGGAAGGGTTTTGAGAGAGGTTTTACACACAAGATCAAGAAATGAATAGAAACAGACCCCAACCAACTCCAGACAAAGTGGGTTAGTTAGAGCAGTTTGTATATGTAGACTGTAGTGCACCAAAGACAAGTTATTGGTCGTTGTTGTTGGCACCGGTATCCTAACAGTTGTGATTGGTGTATCACGTAACAAAATATAAATTTTCTGCATACAAAAAAATTATTGGTTGGCCCTGTGACATTACGTAATCATATCTCAGATTAATCATAAATTTTGTATGTATCTCCATATTTCTCAATCAACAATGATTCATCCCCCCTTTTTAGGACCCCCTTTGGACCCCCTCTCTCTCTCATTGGTCACATTTTCTTTTTCTTTTTCTTTTTTCAAAATAATGAGTCATACTTTTTTCACCAATCAAAATGCACGTAGAGCATCACATGATGCTTCTCTAGACTAACCACATGAAAAAATTATTGATTTGTTATACGGTGTGACGTGACCATATTTCAAGCCAATCACAAATTTTTATATCTCTCATAAATTTGACATTCACTGTTAATCACAATATATCCATATCAAACGTCACATGACGTTCCAGGACTACTCAATTTCACTGTCACCTAAATGGGGCTGTTGTTTCTTCTCGTTGTGCCTATTTGGTACAACTTAAAACCTGTTTATTTCAGCTTTCAGTTTAATTTAAACTATTTTGATGTGTTTGGTTTAGCTTATAGCTTTTTGAAAGTCAGAAATCAGCTTATTCTTTGAGTGGGGCAGGAGATGCTTAATTTATAAATCAGAAATCAGCTTATGTTCATAGTTATAAGTTATAAGCTGTTTAGCCATAAACTATAAGCACTTCCCCGCAGTTCTACCAAACAAGGCCATTGACCAACGAACAAAAGCGGTTTAAATTTTAAGCAACTACCTATGGTTGATTGGTTGAGTTTTGAATTTTTTTATTTATTTATTTTTGTACAAAAATGGGTTTGACAATCTAAATATTAAAAAAATATTTTTTAAAATTATAAAAATTATTTTAATTCAAAAATCAAAAAATCAAAAATCAAAAATATATTTTAAAATAATAAGAATTTTTATTTTTTCATTTTTGTGCTAATTATTTTTTGATTTCTTTATGAAAATAAATTCAAAAATAAAGTTTAAAAACTCAATCAAATAATGTGTAAATTGCTCATCTATCTAATATTAGTGATCCGTGCACACGCTGAGCATGCATAATTTTATATTAGATAAATAAAAAACATATCTTTTAAGGTATACTTAAAATATAAATTGTCTCATGTAATTTAAAAAATTATAAATACTCCTTTATAAGAATTTTTTATTGAACAAGACTAATTAAAAAAAATGAAATTTGTAATTATTCTCTTATATAATAATAAATTTACTTCAATTATTATTGAAAATATATTTTAATATTATTAAAAATTGTTAATTAATTTAATAATTATTAATAAAAGAAGTATTTTGTTATGAAATTAAAAACACGAAGGAAACTGATTGGAGTAGAGACCCTAATCAGAGAGGGAAGGTTTTGAGAGAGATTTTACACAAAAAATTGATTGGAGTAGGGACCCCAACCAGATGGAGTTTAGATAAAGTGGGTGCAGTCCAATTTTAGTGTGTAGACTGAATGCCATATTCACTGCCACCTAAGTAAGTGGGGCCACCGCTAATTGGGGCTGTTGTCTGTTTCTTCTCATTTCACCAACGAACAAAAGCAAATAAGCAAACACATTGCCCTGTTTGGCAAGTGAGGTTTATTTATTTATTTATTTTTAAAAAATTTATAAAAAAATTAAAATAGTTAATAATATAAAATATCACATCAAATTTATAATTATTTTATTTTTTCTTTCACAAGCATCACATCTAACTATAAAAAAAAAATCTAATAATCTTTCCTAATACAAAAATTTTAGCTTATTAAGATAGTCAGGCCCGGGAAGTGATTGAGACCCCTTCCAATCACCATCTCCACTACCCCCACACACACGTGGCGGGTGGTGATTAGAGGAGAAGGAAAAAAAGAAAAAGAAAAAAGAAAAACTGGCCAATCAGAGAGAGAGGGGGTCAAAGGGGGTGCCTCCTTAAGAGGGTCCAACTCATTTTCCAAAACTAAAATAGTCTATTAAACTAGTCAACTTCCCAAACGAGGCATTTGTTTTGTTTCACTTTTCCAAGATTTACTTTTCAAAAAAATAAAATTTTTATTTTTAATTTTTTTATTATTTTTACTGGATTTTTTTTAATATTTTAAGAAATTTTTTTAATTTATAAATACACCTAACATAAATATACTTAAAAAAATATAATATTTGTAAAAAAAAAATTCACTAAATACCAAAAAATACAAAAGAAAATTCAGAACATTTTTGTATTCTTGTGTATTTATTAATTTTTTAAAATATTTTTTTACAATTTTGTTTTGGCAGATTGACCAGTAAGTCCTAAATTTTGGACTTGTAATCTATATAATCTCATATTTTTTTTCTTATAATTCATTTAGTTCTTTGCATTGGAGTGTCATATTTGGAAAAAAACACACTAAAGAGTTTTTTAGTGTTACATCATACCCGCCGCGTTAGAGTGTCACTGTAACCCCTCAAATAAAATGTAATGCCCTCAAAATATATAACATAAAACCCATCAATATAGACATGCATTAATATACAAAAGCCCAACATTCTTCCATTCATCAGAGTATTTGGTTACAAAAGGTATTACATATTAACAACAAAAGCAAATGCCCTACGGGCTTACAGCTTTCCAAGTTAACACTTGGTTACAAAAAGAGAGTGCTAACTCATTTACACATTAAGCCCTTGGCGTGAATCTACATGTAATACAACAAAGGAAAGTAATACCAAAAAGTCTGACAGCCGCTAGCCTCCCAAGCTATGTCCTTGGAGGTGGCATGCTACCTGTACCTGAAAATGATGTTCCCATATAGGGTGAGCCACAGCCCAGTAGAAATACACTAAACTAGCCATGAACAATGACTAAAAGATTAGCAGTTGATAGATGGTCAACACTGATACACTCACTTATATCACATTTCAATTACATGACATACAAGTCCATGTTACTTTTCATTTTCCATTTTCAATAGATAAGCATATTAGTTAAATCAATACATCAACAGATAAGTATAGGAACTATATCTTACAACCAAAGATAAGCATATGAGCTATATCTGCACTTCTCTGGACACGCATATGAGTTGTGTCTACACTTCTCAAAGATAAGCATATGAGCTATATCTACGGAGTTCATCCCCTATCTCCTCCCACACTATCCGGTTTAGAGGTACATCCCATATCTTCCCCTAAACCGCGGAGTACATCCCCCATCTCCTCCTCTACACACAATGTATATAAACACATAGGTTCTACATACATTCAATCAATACATAAAGTTAATGTATTCTATCAGCCGTCAAGTCCCATGACACATTCCATTGATTAGTTTTTGTTTGCCTAATCATCATGCATTGTCTACAACAATCAAGACTATCCTCCACCGATAGCCCAAAGCAATTATTTCTAAACAGAAGATAAATGCACAAAATGGATAATATATCAACATTTCAATTCAGTGAGCGATAAATAAATCAACTACACCCTTTAATCCCATACACTTCCAATCTCAACATTTCCAATTCAATTCCTCATTTTCTTTAATTAATTATATGCATTAATTAATTAAAACAATTAGGGCAAATTCCCATAATTAACAAAACAACCCTAAGGTTCCATTTTCATCCATAATCCATCATCTAACTCATCTTTCTATGCCAAACTTGCATTTAGGTTTATTAAAAACAAAACCCCAACTTTTGTAAAATTACACAAAAGACCCAAACTTTCTCAAAATTACCCAACAACACCCAATATATCAAAATGCTAAAATTTAAAGACAAAATCCATAAAGAGGAGTAGGATATCCCTACCTCAAAGTTTGAGCTCAAAAGGAGATGAAGACCCAACAACCAACGTGCTCCAAATCCAAAGATTTTCAGATTAAATCGAAGCCCAAGTCACCCTCTACCTTTTTAACAAAGCACCTAGGGTAGATTCACACTAGAAAGAGATGATTTCTTAGAGAGAAGACGAGTCTAGGGAGAGAGGGTCTCAGATCTAGGGTTTGAAGATGAAAAAGTTTTGAAAAAGTGAAGTTCATCTCGGCTGCTGCTAACTGATATAAACAGGCTCGCTCGAGCGAAGACTTGGTCGCTCGAGCGACCAGACACAGAAACTCTCGCTCGAGCCAAAAAGGTCTCGCTCGAGCCAAAAACTTAGAAGCTCGCTCGAGCGAAGAAAAACTCGCTCGAGCCAAAAGCTCAAACCATCAGGTCTGCAACCAGACGCACGCTCGAGCGACGGAACGCTCGCTCGAGCGAAGACAAACCAGATCGCTCGAGCGAAGAAAGCTCGCTCGAGCAAAAAAATGCAACTCTCAGCAACTGAACCAGACGCAATCGCTCGCTCGAACGAAGGCACTCTGGCTCGACCCACCAGACACAAAACATACCCCTCGCTCGAGCAAAGACCCAAAATTCTGGACAGCAACACTTGGCTCCCAGACACAACCAACCTGTAACAGACCTGCCCAACACATCCTATAACTCAAATACAAAGTAGGAAAGGATGTAAACAAGATAATAATCAACTACTAACATCCACAGACACAAGTCTGGATCACTGTACGACAAGGGTAAACCCGGGATCGCTATATAAAAAGAGGATAATCCAACACAAGTGATTCATAAACATAATAGAAAATGTTATACTTTCATTCATCAGAGTTTATATTGCAAGAGATATTACATGCATTATACTTTCATAAATGTTCATTCTGAAACTACAATATGTAACACTAATTGATTACAACAAAATAAACGTCTTACGAGCTTACATCTTTCCAAGATATCACTTGGTTACAACAAAAGAGTCCTAAGCTCTATACATGCAAAACCCTAGGCTTGAATTGACATTTAAACACAAAAGTAACAAAACAAAGCCTCTAACTCTTAAGTCCTCCCAAGCTACGCCCTTAGAGAAGGCACGTCACCTATACCTGAAAATGGTTTCCCAAGTAGGGTGAGCCAAAGCCCAGTCGAGATAAACTAACACAATATATGAAATTTAACTAAGATATAAATGTCAAATAAAAGTCCAATACTCAAGGCCAACTTATATTCTTCCCATTACCATTCAATACTGATAGTTATATCTTAATCCATTTCCATTCATCCATTTTAAATCAATGCATAAGTGTAGTTCCTTATTATCTAAACAATTCCAAATGAGACTACAACTCATTTATTCATAATTCAATAACATTCATTATCCAAACACTTCTAACTCCTTGCCATTTTATAGATTCTTGTCTGAGAGAATTGGCACCCAAATATACATATATAAGGTTTCGGGACTTTCACCCTAAACACTCCGGCCAACTTAATTTAAAATGGAGTCCATCCCCTATCTCCTCCCAAAACAATGGAGTACATCCCCTATCTCCTTCCAAATAAAGATACATATATAATGTATTTAAAGATGTTGTCATATACAATGACTATCCAAATCACATATTCAATGGCTTAATCAAACCATCATATTCAATAACATAATTCAAATGATTAGTTTTGATTTACCTAATCCTCATGTAGTTTCTACAACAATCATAGCTATTCTCCACCGATAACCCAAAACAGATATTCTAAACAGATATACTATTATCAAACAGATAATTTATCAAATCCAACTGCACCATTTATTCACACATCCTCTCAATTTCATATTTCCCCTATCAATTTCATTATTTATACAAAATAGTTATTTAACACAAATTAGGGCAAACCTTTCCCTTTTTCCCAATATCATCCCCAAGGCCCAATCTCACAATTTATATTCAAGTAACATCATATTCAAGAGCTCACCTACATATGGAGCCCAATGTAGAAAACCCCTCTTTCAAAATTCAAACCCAAACCCTAGCTTCACGCAAATCCTCCCAAACTCCACCATTTATACAAAATGACAAATAGCTAGGTTAAAAACCATAACAAGGTGTAGAATATCCCTACCTCAAGTGTAGAAGCTCAAAAGGAGAAGAAGGAGATCTTCAAAAGTGCACAAAACCTAGCTTTGCTCGGATGGAATGGAAGCCCACAAGATGCTCCACCTTTTTCTCAAAGGAAGAAGGGTAGAGACGCTTAGATCAAGGAGTATTTTTAAAGAGAGAGAGTGTTTTAGAGAGAGAGAATGTCGGATTAGGATTTTGAGTGAAAAGAGATCCAAAAAGTAATACAAAAATACTCTGCTACGAACTGATATACGCGATCCTCGCTCGAGCGAATGAGTGGTCGCTCAAGCGACCAGACATAACAAGTGACCTCGCTCGAGCGCAAGAAGTATCGCTCGAGCGTAGAATACATACCTTTAGGTATTTCACAGACGCACACCCTCGCTCGAGTGCAAGAAGCGTCGCTCGAGCGAAGAATTTCATCTTCCCAGAAATGCTACGTTTGGGAAGAAAACCTGAGAACCCTTAAAACTCTCTCGATCCCAAGAAACCTCGCTCGAGCGAAGAAGCAAATTACACAAGGCTCGCTCGAGCGCAAGAAGCCTCACTCGAGCGAAGAAGCCAAAATCTGGGCAACAACAATGTAGACCAACTAACAACCAACCTGTTCCAAACTTGCCCAACATGCTCCAAAACTCAAATGCAAAGAGTCAAAGGAGAAAAACAAGATATGGACACAATATTAAACCACGAAACCCGAGTCCGGAATACAATGAAGGTCGGGGCAAAACCGGGATTGCTATAGTCACATTTGGGGAAAATTATACTAAAGAGTTTTTAATTTTTTTAGAGTGTCACATCATACCCGTCACATTGAAGTGTCATATGTCACATTTGAAAAAAATACAATAAGGATTTTTTAATTTTTTTTAGAATGTCACCTCATACCCGCTACATTGTCACGTTTGAGAAAACTACAGTAAGGAATTTTTATTTTTTTAGAAGTGTCACATTATACTCACCACGTTGTCACATTTGAGAAAAGTACACTAAAGACTTTTTAATTTTTTTGGAGTGTCACATCGTTGGAGTGACACATTTGTTAGGTTTTTATTCTTGGCAACCTCGTTTGACAAAACTCCTTTCAGATGTATTTATTTTCGCACTTTTATTTCAGTGAGGCTATGAGTTTATTAGATGCAAATCCAAACCCGAATCGAACCATGCAGAGAAGTTTGTGATGTTAATACTTTCAAGATTGCCACTTCGCTGATTATTACGGGGGTCGAGCTGCCCGGTCAGCTTGCGGCCGAAGCAAAATGCAAAATTGCATTCAAAATTGCATATCTGCCATTGGTTGCTCGAGCCAAGAAGAGCTCGCTCGAGCGAAGGTTTGCTCGCTCGATCCAAGGAGTTCTCGCTCGAGCCAAGGATTGCGTCCATACAAAAACCTAAAAGAGTGTATTCCTCGCTCGAGCCAAGGCACTAGTAGAAATCACGAAAAATACACTCCTCGCTCGAGCCAGCAAATCTTCGCTCGAGCGAGCCTCAGAATCCGGATTTCTCAAGGAGTTTGTTTTCTTCCCAATCTAGGATTACTTTTGGTTCTCTATAAATACTTGGTTTTCTCCCAAAACTAAGGTATTCATTGAAGTCCTCCAGATCTTCTTTTTGGTTCTTAAGGTTTATATCTGGGGATATTTTGTTTGTTTTCTTTGATGTTTTTATTGAGTCTTCAACTCATGGTTTAAAGAGAGTACATCAAAGGTTTGTTTGTTATATACAAGAGAGAGTTGTTCTTCAGTTGTGGATTCTGAAGAATTCGAGCCGGAAGCTTCGGTAGATTCTGGAGTGGCTCATCAGAAAGACAATTCCGTGGTGAAGATGGGGTTGGAAGAGGCACATAGAGGTTGATTCAATTAGGCATTGTGGATTTGCTAGATAATTGAGAGTATACCTGTGTAATTCCTTTAATTCTTCTTAGTGGATTGTCTTGTGGCAGTTGCCCGTGGTTTTTTTGATCACAGTTGGAGGTGTCCAATTGTGGTTTTTCCACGTAAAAATCATTGTGTCTCTTTCTCTTGATTGTTTGATTGGGATTGTTTTTTACTGCTTTTTATTGATACATAATCACAAATCAACATCAAGGGTTTCTAGATTTTTCAACATTAATACTTGCCACATTAGCGTATCATATCATACTTATCACATTAATAAAAAGGTATAGTTGTTCACCAAAATACTATCAAAATAAAAAACAAGACCACACAGAAAGAAACTCTCCATTAATAGGAGTTAACAGATCAATAGAAAAAATTTAGAACTAATTGGAGTACTTGTTTGTGAAATGAGATTTATTGGTAAATATCCTTTTTTTTTTTTAGATACATCTAAGTAAAGTGCATCTAAAAAAGTAAAAAATTGTTTAAAATATTCACTAAAAAAAAAAAACACAAAAACACAAAAATTTAATTTCTAGAAAATTGAAACCATTTTTTTTTTTTTTTGTAAAATGGGTTTTGACAAAATTAAATATTAAAAAATATTTTTAAAAATTATAAATTTGATTTTAACTCAAAAAATAAAAATATATTTTAAAATAATAAGTATTGTTATTTTTTTAAGGAAAAAATTTTAAAAAATAAAATCTAAAAACTCAATCAAATAACATGTAAATTCCTCATCTATCTATACATACATACATACATACATACATACATACATACATATATGTGTATCTATATATATATATATATATAAGAACCGCTTACCTGCTTGAGATTCGTCTTTTCTTTCTAATTTTGCCATTTTATTTTGAATAATTTACTAATGGTGGCCTATATGTTGAGTGAATGTTTTTTGTCTTAATTACACAAATATTCTTGGTCAATTATGCAACAGGTTTTTTGGTAATTAAGCAAAGATTCTTGGTCAATTATGAAATAGTTTTTTTCATTATTACGCAAACATTGTTGGTCAACTATGAAATATAAATATTTTATTTTTTAACAAATTATAAATACACCCATAATGTTAGTTTAAAATATAAATCGGTCCTATAATACTAGAAATTATAACTATCGTTTATTATAAATTTTAATTTAATTCAATATTCAGGGAAAAAAAAAATTCTCCTATGCAATAATAAGTTATCAAAATTGTTTATTGAAAAATATTTCTAATATCATTAAATTTTTTTTATTTTTAATGATTTATTTATTGAAAAAAATGATTAACTAAAAAATATTTTCCATATCATTAAAATTTGTTAATTTATTTAATGATTTACTTATTAATAAAATTAGTCATTTGTTATGTGAGTATAATTTATATATTAATAAAATTAGTCATTTGTATATATATGCATTTTCTTCTACTTCTTTATTAGTTCAATAAATTATCTTAGTAGTTTTTTTAAGATGGGAAATCATCTTAGTTACACACCATAAATTTTTTTTTTTTATAAATTCGAAAGAAATGTTAAAGACTCATAAATTCACTCAAAATGATATGATAATAGAATTGGGGTCTAAATTATTGGGTGTTTAACAAAACAAAAAATGATACATATCATACCATATAATTCTATCATATATCTAATGATTTGTTCTATTCAATTTCATAGAATATTATTTTAATTTTAAGAAATTTATCAAAATACAAAACTTAAATATACTGTAATAATAGCACGGGCCTTTCGAAACTAGTATCTATATAACAATGGCAGAAGGGTTTGTTTGAAAATGTCTTTTAAATTAATGGTCCAGATCTGTCTAATTTAAAAACAACAGTTGAGATTTACTTTTAAAAATATCTCTCTCACAAACTATCTCTAATGGTCCAGATTTGTCTAATTTAAAAACAATAGTTGAGATTCAAAAGAGATTCAATAGTCTAGATTTATCTAAGAAATAAGATTCAATGGTCCAGATTTGTTTAACTATCAACTCTTACCTACTCCTGCACTTTACATCTCTCTCAAGAAGAAAGCTTTGTATTCCTTTTTAAGCTTTGATGAAAGCTCTGTATTCAATGGTCTAGAAAGTTCTTTCGAGAAGGAGCAAAGCTCTGTATTCCTTGGTCCAGAAAGCTCTTTCAAGGAGGAGCAAAGCTCTGTATTCCTTTGCAAGCTTTGAAGAACAATCGAAAAGAGGAACATTCAAGCTTTGTATTCAATAACGAGAAACAAAGCTCTCTCAATAAGGAAGAACAAAACTCTTTGTATTCCTTATCATTTTTTCACCACCATCACCAGGTAAGGCACTTTTATCTCCTTACTTTCTTTTTGTTTCTCCATTCATTTTTTAATCTCTATTTTTTTTTTTTTTTTTTTTTTTTTTTTTTTTTTTTTTTTTTTTTCAATAAGGAGGAACAAAGTTCTCTCAATAAGGAAGAACAAAACTCTTTATATTCCTTATCATTTTTTCTCTACCATCACCAGGTAAGCACTCTTATCTCCTCACTTTCTTTTTGTTTTTCTATTCATTTTTTAACCTCTGTTTGTTTTTTTTTTTTTTTTTTTTTTTTTTTTTTTTTTTTTTCCAGTTCATAGCTCTGTTTTTTTTTTCTTCATCCTGTCATCTCCACTCATTGTTTTTTTTTTTTTTTTTTCCCAGCTCATAGCTCTTTGTTAACACCCATTGTTTTGTTCGTAGTTCTGAAGCAAAAAAATCAAAAGCAAAAAAATAAATAAATAAATAAATGTGTTTTGTTCTTAGTTTTTTTTTTTTTGGTTCTATTTTTTTTCCCTATGTCCTTTGTTTTTTTTTCTATTTCAATTAAATGAGTTAATGCTAACATTAATTGGGTTGAGGTTTTCTTTAATAATCAATGGGATTTCAACACCCACTTCTCTCTCTATCAAATGGGGGTTAAAGAAAAATGGGTTTCATGTTAATAATCATTTTTATTTCATCTTAATGGGTTGAGGTTCAAAAAAAAAAAAAAAAAACTCTGAGTTAATGTTAACATTAATTGGGTTGAGGATCTCTTTAATAATCAATGCGGTTTTAGGACCCACTTTTCTTTCTATCAAATGGGGGTAAGGAAAAATAGGTTTCATGTAAACAATCATTTTTATTTTATCTTCATGGGTTGAACTTCCAAAAAAAAACTCTGAGTTAATGTTAACATTAATTGGGTTGAGGTTTTCTTTAATAATCAAGGGGTTTTAACAGCCACCTCTCTCTCTCTCTCTCTCTATCAAATGGGGGTTATGGAAAAATGGGTTTCATGCTAACAATCATTTTTATTTTATCTTAGTCAAATGGATTTAGGCTCTCTTTAATTATCAATGGTCATGTTTTTACTCACCAAACATGAAAATAGATTCGTATACATTTTGAGTGCTCTTAATTAATGTTAACATTAAATGGGTTGAGGTTCTCTTTAATAATCAATGGGGTTTTAACACCGACTTCTCTCTCTTTATCAAATGGGGGTTAAGGAAACATGAGTCTCATGTTAACAATCATTTTTATTTTATCTTAGTCAAATGGGTTGAGCCTCTCTTTAATCATCAATGGTCATATTTCTACTCATCAAACATAAAAATAGATTCGTATACATTTTTAGTGTTGATGAGTGCTCTTAATTAATGTTAACATTAAATGGCTTGAGGTTCTCTTTAATAATCAATGGGGTTTTAACACCGATTTCTCTCTCTTTATCAAATGGGGGTTAAGGAAAAATGAGTTTCATGTTAACAATCATTTTTATTTCATCTTAGTCAAATGGGTTGAGCCTCTCTTTAATCATCAACGGTCATATTTTTACTCACCAAACAGGAAAATATATTCGTATACATTCGTATACATGAAAAATGGGTTTTTTTTTGGTTAACAATCATTTTTATTTCATCTTAAGGGGTTGAGCTTCCAAAAAAATTCTGAGTTAATGTCAACATTAATTGGGTTGAGATTCTCTTTAATAATCAATGGGTTTTTAACCCCCAATTCTCTCTCAGGAAAATATATTCGTATACATTCGTATACATGAAAAATGGGTTTTATGTTAACAATCATTTTTATTTCATCTTAATGGGTTGAGCTTCCAAAAAAATTCTGAGTTAATGTTAACATTAATTGGGTTGAGGTTCTCTTTAATAATCAATGGGTTTTTAAACCCTATCTCTCTCTCTCTCTCTCTCTCTCTCTCAAATGGGGGTTAAGGAAAAATGGGTTGAAGCTATGTAATAGTTTGTTTTATTGCTAAAATTGTGATAAATTTGAGCAATATCCTTTGGTGCCTATTAATAGTTGAAGTTATTTGATGTTTTCTTATCATCATCATCATCATCATCATCATCATTATTATTATTATTATTATTATTATTTGTTGGTTATAGGGTGCTTGGCTTCCATTGGGAAACAAATTCCGTAGCAATTCGAGTTGACAACAATAATTGTGTGTGAAATTTTTTTTCCCCTTTTTTGTGTGTTGAGAATATTGCAGGTTTCAAATAATACAAAAAAACACTATCAAATTGGTTTTTTCATTTTTTTTTTCCTGCTATGAGTTGTCAATTTGATTTTGTTAACGTTGTGTGATCTCCTATTTTTGCCAGGTGACTTATGCTATTTTGAAGATCATTAGATTCTCAATGGAGTTGTTTTCCGGTGACTCTCTCTCTCAATTGACAGCGGCGAATAACTTATGTTATTTCCTCTTTTATTGGCTATTTTTGTTTAGTGTCTTTTGATGTAGTATTAGTTTTCTATCTAATTTATATGAATTAGTTTCCTTTTTGTTTTCATTATTTTTTACTCCAATTGGTTTAGTTTTACTTTTTTTTTTTAAAAAAAAAAAATTCTTCTTTATTTCCCTTGGAATTTAATAATCTAGGAAAAAAAATTAAAAAAATAACCACAAATTAGACCCATTACCAAATGCATGTCAGGTTTTACAATGTTCCCGAGCTGTGGGCGTGTGTACCTTAGTTTGTTTTCTCTTTGTGAGCATGCAATCCTTTTGTTTTACAATGTTCTAGAGGTTGTGGGTGAGTGTATCTTAGTTTGTATTCTTTTTTGTGAGCATGCCATCCTTTTGTTTTACAATGTGCCTTAGTTTTTATTCTCTTTGTGAGCATGAAAATCCTTTTATTTTTAAGAGTGGAATATGGACATATCATTTTTTTGTGTTTGAATTCTTAATCCTTAATTTTATTGTTTCACATTTTTTTTTTTTAAATTTCTTGTTTATTTCCCTTGGGATTTAATAATCTAGGAAAAAAATAAAAAAAATTGTCCACAAATTAGACCCACTAGCAAATGCATGTCAGGTTTTACAATATTCCTGAGCTGTGGGTGTGTATACCTTAGTTTGTTTTCTCTTTGTGAGCATACAATCTTTTTGTTTTACAATGTTCTATAGGTTGTGGGTGACTGTATCTTAGTTTGTATTGTTTTTGTGAGCATGCCATCTTTTTGTTTTACAATGTACCTTAGTTTTTATTCTCTTTGTGAGAATGAAAATCCTTTTATTTTTAAGAGTTGAATTTGGACATATCATTTTTTTGTGTTTGAATTCTTAATCCTTAATTTTATTGTTTCACATTTGAATTCAAGTATGTTGAGGAGTGCCATAGGCATGTGTCATCCACTTATTCTCTGTTTGAAAAAGAAAAAACACAAATCAAGCCATTTATCTGTGATATTTACTGTTAGAAATGGTTTTGGAAGTTTTGGAAAAATCAGATTTTTCCAAAACTTTGGTCTAATTTTTAGGTAGGACCCATGCGCCAAAGTTGGCAGGTTTAAGTGGTAACGCATTCTATGCCGCCTTGTGATTCACATGGTATATTTGCTTGCTCAAAACCATTATCGGGTGAATGGAAAAGTTGAAGCCAAAGTGAGCTCTATGAAAATGGAGTTTTTGGTGAAATTTCCTTAAGATTTGAATAATGGCTTGTCCCACACTGATTTGGTGGGCATACTTTGAGTGGGTTTATAAGGCTTGAGTTTGGAACTTGGGGTAGGCCCCAAGGGACACCCAACTTTTATAGAGAGGGAGGTTATGGACAAAGTGGGTTAGACCCATTGGACCCAAAATAAACACGCGCACGCCGCCGCCACCGTCTGTCTGGTCAGTCGGGCGGTGGTGTGTGGTTGGGTTGGGCTTGTCCGGCCCAATACCTATCTTTTTGGGCCCCCAAAACATTTGAATTTTATTTTCTAAAATTAAATTCTAATTTTTTGGAATTTGAATTTCGAAAATTAATTTCAAAATTGGCTCCGATTTTATTTTCCCCACATGGACAAATTCAAATCTGTTCAATACAGGTTTTATCTGTTCAAAATTTGAACCCAACAGATTTGTGTTTGTTTATTCAAACCGAACAGGTACCATACCTGTTCATTCAAATCTATACAGCCATGAAATCATCTATAAATAAGACATGCCCTCATTTGGATTTTTTATTCACATTCATTCTTCTCTTCTACAATAAATCTCCGTATTTTGCTGTATTAAATTTATGTGAGAAAGAGTGTAAACACTTAGTGTGTTCGTTGTGCAAATAATTTGTAGTGCTGTTATTGTTTGCTGTTGATCATTTTATCTTGGAAGATAGACATCCACATTCTAAAAGCATCGTGGAGAGGATGAATCTATCTTAAGGACACTGTGTTAAACACTGGACTTGATTATAAAATTTGTTGAACAAATTAATTTGGTAAGTAATTAATTTACTTTTTTGTTTTATTATTTTTCTGTTTCTGTTTCAGATTTTGATTTTGTTTTTGTAACAAAATAAAAGTCTATTTTATTTATTTTATTTTATTTTCTGGTTTGATTTTTGTAATCAAACAAACTCTCTTATTTTCTTTATTTCTTTTGTATTCTGTTTGTTGTTAAGTACACAAACAGAATTTATTTTTTTTAAATACAGTGAAGATTGTCCAACAATCTTAAAACAGATTATTTTTTGGTATATTCATTGTATTTAATTTTCTGTGCTTTCACAAAGTGATATTCTGGTTGGAAAATACAAATAGTAGTAATATACTGTTTGACAACTAGTAGTAATATACTAGTGTCATTAACAATTGTAGAATATTAATTTGTGTTATAGAAAATTATTGTGGTATTTTATTTTTTTAGTTTTAGTAACAAGGAAAATAAAATTATTTTGTGTTATAATTTATTTTCTGGTTTTAGTAACTAGAAAATTAATTTATGTTTTGGTTTTTTCTGGTTTTTGTAATCAGATATTATGGTTGCTGAAAGTAGTACTCCAAATCCGATCGTTACAACGACTCCGGTCCCTATCCAGAACCATGTTCAAGTTCCGATAAATCATGGAGAAAAACAGGAAAAATTTAATGGTACTGAGTTTAAGAGATGGCAACAGAAAATGCTGTTTTATCTTACAATTCTAAATTTGGCCAGGTTTCTCCGTGAAGAGGCTCCAGTACTTAGAGAGGATGAAAGTAATCGGCAAGTTGTTGTCGCTGTAAACGCTTGGAAGCATTCTGATTTTCTGTGCAGAAACTACATCCTCAATGGCCTTGACAATATGCTGTATAGTGTTTACAGCCTTCTAAAAACAGCAAAAGAATTGTGGGATTCTTTGGAGAAAAAATACAAGACAGAGGATGCCGGCACAAAGAAATTTGTCGTCGGTAAATTTTTGGACTTCGTTATAGTAGACTCCCAAACGGTAATTTCTCAAATTCAAAATTTTCAGTTAATTTTGCATGATATTCATTCTGAAGGCATGTCTCTTAGCGAGTCTTTCCAAGTCGCTGCTTTAGTGGAAAAGTTACCACCGGCTTGGAAAGATTTCAAAAATTATTTAAAACATAAACACAAAGAGATGACCATGGATGAATTGATTGTAAGACTAAGAATTGAGGAAGATAACCGAAAGGCTGAAAAGATGAATGGTAAAAATCCCATTGAGTCTAAGGCTAATGTGGTTGAACAAGTGCACAGACCACATAACAAAAAGAGGAAGTTTACTGGAGATGGTCCTAAACAAGGCGACAACAATGGAAATAAGAAGTTCAAAGGAAAATGCTATAATTATGGCAAGACCGAATATCGAGCTTCTGACTGCCGCCGCCCTAAGAAGGATCACAGAAGTACAAGCAAGAAGACCACCAATCAGGCCAATGTGACCGAATTAGATTGCATCTCTGACCGGATAAATGACATCAATCTCTCTGCTATGGTGTTTGAGCCTAATTTGGTTGGAAATCCCAAGGAATGGTGGGTTGACACTAGAGCAACTCGTCACATTTGTGCGGACAAGAAGATGTTCACTACCTACAATGAGGCTGCAAATGGTGAACAACTTTTCATGGGAAATTGTTCTACTTCTACTATGGCTAGACAAGGAAAAGTGATCTTGAAGATGACATTAGGGAAGGAACTTACCCTCAACAACGTACTGCATGTACCAGACATCCGAAAGAATTTAGTTTCTAGTTCTTTGTTAAGTAAAAATGGTTTTAGGCTTGTATTTGAGTCTGATAAATTTGTATTAACAAAGAGTGGTATGTATGTTGGTAAGGGATACATGAGTGATGGCCTCTTCAAGTTGAATGTAATGACGGTTGTACCAAAACTTACTATTAATGAGAATAACATATCTTTTGCTTATATTCTTGAGTCAAAGTTATGGCATGGTAGATTAGGACATGTAAATTTTGATGCCTTGCGTAGATTCATTGGTTTGGATTATATACCAAAGTTTGAAATTGATCCTAATCACAAATGTGAAATTTGTGTAGAAGCGAAACTAATTAAGGCTCTATTTAAATCGGTTGAAAGAAAAATCGAACCTCTAGAATTAATTCATACAGATGTATGTGATCTTAAATTTGTTCAAACTAGATGAGGCAAAAAGTATTTCATAACATTTATCGATGATTGCACAAGATATTGTTATGTATACTTACTTAGAAGTAAAGATGAAGCCTTAGAAATGTTTAGACTCTACAAAACTGAAGTTGAAAATCAACTTGGAAAAACCATTAAAATAGTTAGAAGTGATAGGGGTGGTGAATGTGATGCACCATTAAATGAATTTTGTGCACAACATGGCATTATTCACCAAACTACAGCACCCTATTCTCCAAATGGAATTGCTAAAAGAAAGAATAGAACCCTTAAAGAAATGATGAATGCCATGTTACTAAGTTCAGGCTTACCGCAGAACTTGTGGGGGGAAGCAATATTGTCTGCTAATTATGTTCTTAACAGAATATCCCACAAGAAAACCAACAGCACTCCTTATGAATTATGGAAAGGTCGACCATCTTCCTACAAATACTTAAACGTGTGGGGGTGTTTGGCAAAGGTAGAAGTTCCTGTTCCTAAAAAGACTAAGATAGGACCAAAAACAGTAGATTGTGTGTTTCTTGGTTATGCTCAGAATAGTAGTGCATATCGGTTTCTGACTTATAAATTAGAAATACCTTATATAAATGTGAACACTATTATAGAGTCAAGAAATGCAATGTTTTTTGAACATATTTTTCCTTACAAGAAAGGACAGAAATTACGTTCATAGAAAAGAACTTATGATTATACACAAAGTCAAGAGACTAATGACAATCAAACACAAGAGACTAATAATGATCTCAACTAACAAGATTTAACTGATGATGAACCAAGACAAAGTAAGAGAGTAAGAACATCAAAATCCTTTGGTCCAGATTTTCTGACATACCTATTAGAAAATGAACCTTAAAGCTTTAAGAAAGCAATGACAGGTCCTGAAGCACCTTTGTAGAAAGAGGCTGTTAATAATGAAATTGAATCCATTTTGCAAAATCATACTTGGGAATTGGCGGATCTTCCATCTAGTTCTAAACCTCTTGGATATAAATGGATATTCAAGAGAAAAATGAAAGCAGATGGTTCAATAGACAAGTATAAAGCAAGACGTGTGGTAAAAGGTTACAGACAAAAGGAAGGTCTGGACTATTTTGACACATATTCTTCTGTGACAAGAATAACATCCATCCGCATGCTTATTGCCATAGCAGTGTTGTATAATTTAGAGATACATCAAATGGATGTTAAGACAACTTTCTTAAACGGTGATCTAAATGAAGAGATCTATATGGAGCAACCCGAAGGGGTTGTAGTGTCAGGGCAAGAAAAGAAAGTTTGTCGACTTGTAAAATCTTTTTATGGATTAAAAGAAGCACCTAAGCAATGGCATGAAAAATTCGATCATGATATGCTTACTAATGGGTTTAAGATAAACAAATGTGACAAGTGTGTCTATGCTAAAAACATTGACCAAGGATATGTCATAGTTTGTCTTTATGTGGATGACATGCTTATCATTGGAAGCAGTCAAAATATGATCAAATTAGCTAAGCAAATGCTGAATAGAAGATTTGATATGAAAGATATGGGGGTCGCAGATGTAATATTAGGAATGAAAATTACTAAAACATCTGACAAATATGCATTATCTCAATCACCTTATATTGAGAAAATTCTTGGTAAATTTGTCAAGGATGCTATGAATGTAGCTAGAACACCTGTAGACATTAGTCTTTATTTATCGAAAAATAAAGGTGATGCAGTGTCTCAGTTAAAATACTCCCAAATCATTGGAAGCCTAATGTACCAAATGAATTGTACTCGTCCTGACATAGCTTATGCAGTCAGTAAATTGAGTAGGTACATTAGTAACCCTGGAGAAGACCATTGGAAAGCGATCATTTGGATTCTCAGATATCTAAGATTTACCCGTGATCATGGTTTGAACTTTACTCGATATCCAGCAGTACTCGAAGGTTATTGTGATGCCAATTGGATATCGGATACTAAAGATTCAAAATCCACTAGTGGATATGTCTTTACTCTGGGAGGCGCTACTATTTCTTGGAAATCCATACATGATCCACAATGGAATCTGAGTTCATTGCTTTGGACAAAGCAGGAGAAAAAGCATAATGACTTTGTCACTTTTTAGAAGACATTCCAATGTGGCCAAAACCTATGCTAGCTATTTGTATTCATTGTGATAGTCAATCAGCAATAGGTAGGGCACATAATCATATATATAATGGTAAGTCACGACATATTCGTCGTCGACATAATATCGTAAGGTAATTTCTCTCAAATGGAATAATCTCAATAGATTATATAAAATCTAAAGAGAATATTGCGGATCCGTTAACAAAAGGTTTGACAAAAGAGCAATTGTATAGTTCATCAGAGGAGATGGGATTAAAGCCCATTACATAAGAGTTATCATAATGGTAACCCTGCTTATATGACTGGAGATCCCAAGAACTAAGTTCAGAGGGACAACTAAGTTATGTGTAGCTTGCTAGAAATCACCAAGGGATTAAAATTCCCTACCCATTCCTATGGTGAGAATGATATCTGCAACATGTGTTGTATACAGGGGTTTTAGGATAAGCTTTGCTTTTAATGATTACTTATATCTTGATTTATGCATAAAAAACAAGCCGAGTATAAGAGATACTCAAAATAAGAATCACCTATATGAGTGTCAAACTGGGGCCGGTTCTATGAGAATGAAGAGGCTAAATTCTCTAAAAGCACTCACGAACAACCAGGAACATTCAAGGCCAAAATGAACACAACCGTGAGAACCACGATGTGTCAGAAGATATTTTGTGTGAAATCTATTGTCTTGGCTTACACAAATGGCTGAACAAATCAAGGCATCGCGTCCATTGGTTAGCTAGTAAGTCCGATAGGTTATCACTAAGTAAGGCTCAAGGCTGAAAGCTACCTATCCTGATGCAAGATATTTTCGATTTATACTCTTTCGAAAAATTCTACATATTGTTGCATTTCCGTTGTTATCAAATTCCATTCATGTGGGGGATTGTTAGAAATGGTTTTGGAAGTTTTGGAAAATCAGATTTTTCCTTAACTTTGGTCTAATTTTTAGGTGGGACCCATGTGCCAAAGTCGGCGGGTCTAAGTGGTAACGTGTTCTATGCCGCGTTGTGATTCACGTGGTATATTTGATTGCTCAAAACCATTATCGAGTGAATGGGAAATTGAAGCCAAAGTGAGCTGCATGGAAATGGAGTTTTTTGCAGAAATTCCTTAAGGTTTGAATAATGGCTTGTCCCACATTGATTTGGTGGGCATACTTTGAGTGGGTTTATAAGGCTTGAGTTTGGAACTTGGGATAGGCCCCAAGGAGAACCCACGTTTAGTAGTGAGGAAGGTTATGGGCAAAGTGGGCTAGACTCATTGGACCCAAAATGAACACACGCGCACGCTGCCGCCGCCGTTCATTCGGTCGGTCGGGTGGTGGTGTGTGGTTGGGTTGGGCTTGTCCGACCAAATACCTATCTTTTTTGGCCAAAAACATTTGAATTTTATTTTCTAAAATTAAATTCTAATTTTTTGGAATTTGAATTTCGAAAATTAATTTCAAAATTGGCTCCGGTTTTATTTTCCCCATCTGGATAGATTCAAATCTGTTTAATATAGGTTTTATTTGTTCAAAATTTGAACCCAACAGATTTGTATCTGTTTATTCAAACCGAACAGGTACCATACCTGTTCATTCAAATCTGTACAGCCATAAAATCATCTATAAATAGGACATGCCCTCATTTGGATTTTGCATTCACAATTTCGTTCTTCTTCTCTATAATAAATCTCTGTATTTTGTTGCATTAAATTTCTTTGAGAAAGAGTGTAAACACTTAGTGTGATCGTTGTGCAAATAATTTGTAGTGCTGCTATTGTTTGCTGTTGATCATTTTATCCTGGGAGATAGACATCCACATTCTGAAAGCACCGTGGAAAGGACGAATCTATCTTATGGACGCTGCGTTAAACACTGGACTTGATCAGAAAATTTGTTCAACAAATTAATTTGGTAAGTAATTAATTTACTTTTCTGTTTCATTATTTTTCTGTTTCATATTTTGATTTTGTTTTTGTAACAAAATAAAAATCTGTTTATTTTATTTTATTTTATTTTCTAGTTTGATTTTTATAATCAAACAAACTCTCTCATTTCCTTTATTTCTTTTATATTCCGTTTGTTGTTAAGTACACAAACAAAATATATATATTTTTAAATACAGTGAAGATTGTCCAACATTTACATCCTCTATTTTTTACTTTATCAACTAACTATATGTTTCTCAATCTATATGGTTGCTTGGTTTGATTATTCCTCAAGTGGCATGACTTTGCTACTATTTTAGGTTTACTTATAGATGTTGATGACAGTGGTTAAATCCTGTAGAATATGAGACTCGGCCAATGACTGTAATTGGAGCCTCCATTAAAGTACAAATATGTAAGAAGCCTAATTTTTTATTATTATTTGAGAATGTGGATTGGTATGTTGTGATAGAATCTATACTTCGAGCTTTATTTATTATTATTTTTTTTCCTTCTTTTTTAGACTCAATAACTCAAGCAGTGCTTAAAGCTCAAGCAATTACATTTTTTCTCATTTGTTTGTTATGCATGTGTTTCAGTTGAATTGGGATTTTAATGAATCAATTTGATTTGGGTAATGCTTTACATCTGAATGACGGTTTTTTTTTTTTTTTTTTTTTTTTTTTTTTTTTTTTTTTTTTTGCTGTCAATCACTGCATTCATCTTTGTACAAAAATGATTTTTTTCTTCTTTAGTTAGTGTTTTAGGTGTGATTTTTTTATTTTGAAAATGCTATACTCTGTAGAGTATGGACATCCATGTTGATGACAATGAATTATGAAAGTGATTCGAGCCGTGACAAAGTCACCTAAGATACCGTTATTTTCTTTTATTTACTTCGTGTATAATGGACGTCCGTGTATATTTTCCCTTCCACTGTCTACAAACATTAATGGTACTTTGATTAATTATTTTCTTTTCTTTGTTTTGATTGCTATATTTCTATAAATCAATTTTTAACATCTGATTTATTCTTGCTGCAGTTCATCAATTTTTGACGCAGTTCATCAGTTCTATAATGAATTTCTAGGTTCTCAATTTCTAGGTTATCAATTTCTAGGTTCTCGATATAATCAAAGGTATAAACCCTTTCACACAATTTTTCTTTATTACATCTGTTTCATTACTCATATAATTTTGATAAAAGTTAAATTTTTTGGTCTGTTACTTATTGGGTCTTCGGTAATTATTGGGTTTATAAAAAATTTCTCCCTCCCCCATTTTGTAGTTAGGTTTTAAACAAAGCTTCCTTTCCATTTGCATAAAAGATGGAAGCAAAATGGTATTAATGAACAATAAACCATGATAAAAATAAAAACAAAAACAGCATTGCTTTCACTTTTTGCTTTCATTTGCTTTTTCCATTAGATTATTTTTCTTAATCTTTCTTTCTTTCTTATGAAGCTTAGTAAAGGGTGTTGTAGTAGTCTTTGTAGCTTTTCTATGAGTGGTTTTAGTGAATGTTAAAGTAGTGGAATGAAATAGAATGGATTGGTACGACCTATGAGAAACCTAATATAATGGCTTATTTGAATGACTTTTGCACTATACACTAGATTTCTTTTCCCCCATAAGAAAGTGTGAGGGAAGATTTCCACCAGGCAGTACGGCCGAGCAAGAAATAACGTCCAGCGTTACGGACTACATGGCACCGAGCAGGATGGACGGTTGAAGTGGCCGAGGTGTCGGAATTGGTCGGGCGGCGAGGTCGACCGGTGATCCCTCGGGGGCCGGGCTGGATGTCGCTCGCGCGGGGCTAAGTTCACAATGGAAATCGCAACCGAGCTGAAGGGTTGACCGAGTTGCACGGAGGATGCGACATGTCCGGCTTCCCTCCGGCCGTCCAGCCAAGGTGAGGCGGTTACGTGTGGCCGAGACCGGGGATAAGATGGTTGGGGGTCGACATGCCTCGCAATCGGCCGATCGTGGAGAACCGGTCAGCGACAGCTCGGCCTAGGGATAAGTTCTCGCCTGGTCCCAAGTTACAGGCCGGCAATACGTAGCACGGTTGAATGATGGCAAATCCCCCAAGGGCTAGGCCGGTCATGGTACCCCGGTTATGGGTGCCACCTGGGCCAATGGTGTGAAGGAGGGGACATCTGCTCCACGAACGCCTCAATACCGTTGGGCAGTTCTGCATGTACTGGAAGGAGGACAAAACCTTTACACGTGTAAGGTGGTGAGAGGCGAGCGCTGCCACCTGTCCAGGGAAGGACAGCAGAGGTAGTGCGCGCACAATCTCGGAGCTGCGTGGCCAGCCTAGATATAGAGAGGGAAGTCGAACGTTACTGGTATGCGAACTCACTCTCTCAAACATTCTCTCCTCATTGTCTTCTTCCGGTAATCTGACTTGAGCGTCGGAGGGTCTTTCCGGCACACCACCGCCGGGCAGCTCACCGTTTTTGTGTTGCAGAGATAGACGCCGTTGACGGAAGCTTGACGTTCAAGGCGTACGGAGGGTTAAGAATATTTTCTCCCCGTACAATTAGAATGGCCAAGTATCAGGCGCTGGTGCGAGCGGAAGTCAAGAAGTTCGATGCCATCAGAGTTGAACAGATCAACCGCGAAGGAAACAGCACGGCCGATGAATTGGCCGGCCTTGCTTCCACTCAGACAACCTTTCCCAATCCCTTGATGATTGAATTTTTACCACGGCCAAGCATTGAGGAAGCAGAAACAACCGAGGTACTCTGCACCGACTTGGGACCTTCTTGGATGGACCCCATCGTCGCCTTTTTGAAAGATCGAATCCTACCAGAAGAAAAGAAGGCGGCCCACAAGATCCGGGCAAAGTCAGAACGGTTTTGGCTCTCACCTTCCGGGGGCTTGTACAAAAAATCTTTTACCGGGCCGTATTTGAAGTGCGTCCACCCATCTAAGGTGGAAATCTTGGGTGGAAGCTTTCCTCTTCGAGATCCATGAAGGCATCTGCGGCAGCCATACTGGGGGTAGATCTCTAGCCTACCGAGCGATCTCGCAGGGTTATTGGTGGCCATGCATGCAAGCGGACGCTCAAAAATACGTTCGCCGATGTGAAAAGTGTCAAAAATTTGCTCACCAGATTCACCAGCCAGCAAGGGAGTTGCTCTCGCTCACGAGTCCTTGGCCGTTCGCACTCTGGGGATTGGATATTGTCGGACCCCTTCCAGTTGCTCCGGGCAATCGCAAGTTTTTCATTGCCGCCACAGATTATTTCACCAAGTGGGTGGAGGCCGAGCCACTGGCAACGATTAAGGAAAAGGACGTTAAAAAATTCGTTTGGCAAAATGTGATCACTCGCTTCGGTATACCCAGGGCGCTAATATCAGATAATGGCACTCAGTTCGATGGGAAACTCTTTCGCGGATTTTGCGAAGAATTGAAGATTGAGTTCTACAATTCAACCCCGGCTTATCCTCAGTCGAATGGTCAAGCAGAGGCCTCAAACAAGACCATATTGGATGGGCTAAAGAAGCGGCTTGAGAAGGCAAAGGGAAAGTGGGTCGAAGAGCTTCCTAACGTGCTATGGGCATACCGCACTACGCCAAGACGGTCGACCGGAGAAACACCGTTCGCTTTGGCTTATGGTATGGAGGCTGTCATCCCATTAGAGATTGGCATGCCAACCATCCGCTCAGAAAGTTTCCAACCAGACTTGAACAATGAGACAGTGGCACTAGAGCTAGACCTTGCTGAAGAAAGACGAGAGCGCGCATTAATCCACCTAGCGGCCTATCAGCAGGAACTGTCCAAAAAATACAACAAGGAAGTGCACCCAAGGCTATTCAAGGTTGGGGATTGGGTCCTCAGGAAAGTGCTGGGCAACACAGTGATCCCTGGCGAAGGCAAGCTCGGTGCAAATTGGGAAGGACCATACAAGGTGGTTGGTCTAGCAGGCAAGGGGGCATACCATCTGGAAGATTTGGATGGCAAACCTTAAGGTCTTTTACTTTTAAAGATGTAATTTGCTTTTGTTTAAGCTTTCTTAGACCTTTCGCCGTCTGGCACTACATGTAAGAGAATACCATTGCCTTTACAATGTTCATGGAATGAAAGTTAGCTGTATTGCTGTTGCTGTATTACATTGTTGTTTTTTATATTGCATCTTTGTATGATGGCACTGCACGGTCGCAAGGTAGGTCAGGGGCAAGGACCGACCTGAAGAGAACTGGACTGTTTTCCTCGGAATGGGAGCAAACCGCACTGGGACCGAGCTCGTTTTGCTCGCCCAATGGGAATGTTGGCGGCATGACCAACCGGACTGAAACATTGGTGAATTGCCCAATGTGTGGCCGAGCTGATTTCGCTCGGACCATCAATCATATTGGTGAATTGCCCAATATGGGAAATGAGCTGATTTTGCTCGGAGGAATTAGCAGTGTTGGTGTCTTGTCCAGCAATTGTAAGGCCGAGCTGAATTCGCTCGGCCGAAAGGAAATACTGGCAAATTGAACAAACTTCAAAATGGCGTGCAAGTTTTTGCTCGGCCAACTAATCATTGCCAACCAAACAAGGCCGAGCGGATTTTGCTCGCCCAAATACAAAAATGTCATCTTACTTGGAAATGCAAGGGATTGCAAGGTTGCTTGGAAACCTATTGTTTGCGCGGTTCAGCCGACCAAAAAGTTGAGACAAAATTTGGAAGCCGAACAAAGACAACAGCTGTACGAGCAAAAAGTTCATGTTTCATTGATAGAGAAAGTTTAATACATATGGAGGGGCCTTGCCCGGTTACATGCAAAAGAAAGAAAAGAACGAAAGCAAAAACAAAGCAAGAAATTGAAAAGGTCTTCAATCGAGATCAAGGCCTTGTTCGGTTTCCCCAACGGCCACCTCGGTATTTGAAGGCGTTTGCTCGGGCAGGTTCTCCTCGGCTTCGGCGTCAGTCCCGTCCAGTGCGACAACCTCCCGATCAGGTGTTCCATCCTCGGCGTTAGGGGACGCGTCGGATGGAGTTTGCTCGGTCGGTGTCTCGACCTGCTCGGTCTGATTCTGGGCGGCAACTTCTTCCTCAACCTCCTTCCTTGCCTCCACAATGAGCCGGTTCTGGGTGGCGTTGGCGTAGGCCTGCATGTAGTCCGGGATGTGCGCGGCAGGGAGATCGTTGAACATGTCAGAATCGCGGCCAAGTCCAACTTTCTCCACGGCGGCTTTCCAGCCGCACTGGAAAAAGATGTCCTTGGTTGCCCGGACTTGACGTTCGTACGTTTTCTCCCCCTGGGCGTAACCCCGGTCTTCTGCATCGTCCACGGCCTTATCCTTCTCGGCCTTGTGGGCGTCGCGCAATTTGCGGAGCTCGGCCAGGTACCGCGCCTTTGCCTTCTTCTCGGCCTTCTTCTTGTCCTCCTCAGCACGGTCGAGCTTCTGGCGCAGTTCGTCGCGCTCGTCTTCGACGACCACCTGCTCGGCCTTGAGCATGTCTACCTCGGCCCTGAGCACTTTGTTTTCGGTGATGGCGTCTCGGAGGCTCTGCCGAACAGCAACCATCCGCTCATGTGCGAGATAGTTCTTTTGTGCGGCCTGCAAAAAAAAAAAAAAAAAAAAAAAAAAAAAAAAAAAAAACACAGACTGTTAGTATCTTGAAGCCGAGCAGAAAACCGAGCACACCGTTGAAGAAAAAAAAATGTAGAACTTACCAGCACAATGGATTCTGCAGCCAAGCGGAGGACTTTGAGGTCTGGTAGCTCGTCATGCTTTTGCATGTCCCCGGGCAGGATCAATCCCTTGGTCAGATTGAAACCAAGCGAGATATCCTTGTCCTCGGAGACAGAATCTGCGGCGGAGACTGCTCGGCCCTTGTAGACGAACTCAGGCGCCCAGACCGGGGGGGCAGCAGGGGCCTTGCCCTTGGATTTGCGGGCAAGATGTTGCTCGGTCTGGTCGCCGAGCTCGGTTGAGGCAACTTCAGTGGAGCCTTCATCCACAAGGCTTTTCCCGGCCGCCTCCCTCCTTGGTTTCTTCTTCGGCCGGCCAGCCGATTGTTCGCTGGCCAGGGCAAGCACCGCCCCTTCTTCTTGTCCGGCGGGGGTGGAAGATGTTCCCCAGGTTGCTTCTGGGGGTTGGGAGCCGCCTTCGTCCCCAGTGATCATGGACTTAATGGCGCGGATTTTAGCCATTTCTTGCTCGGTGGTAGTTGGGACGAGTCTGACCGGTGGCAAAGTTGGATCTGGTTCGGGGGTTGGCTCGCGCAGGAAGTCGGTGACTCTGCCTTTGCGCGGTGCTTGGTAGTTGTACGTTTGCTCAAAACCGAGCAAGGTTGAGGACTCCCTCTCTGTTGCAGGAATGCGCAGCAAGACTCTGATTGCTTCCTGGTTAGCACGGTAGTAACGCGCAGCCAAATTCTTATCTGCAAAAAGAGACAAGTGTTAGACCGGATTCCACCAATAATAGTAAAGAGCAGAAAGATAGTAGTACGGTCAGCCGGGCTCCTTACCAGCACTACCGAAGTTTTTCTTAATCCGCCAGCCCGGTATTGGCGCCTCGGTGTCCTCATAAGGACCGGACACCCAGAGGAAGTCGTCATCATTGGACTCTTTGTCCGGATTGCCTTCAATGAGTTTTGCTCGGCCCTTCTTTACTTTGAGGTAATAGCAAAACCCACCCTTATTTGAACTAAGGCTGTATTGGTGAAAAATCTCCGCGAGGCCGAGGTTGAGATCGAGCCTTCGGTTCAACTCGGCGACGCCATTTATTATTTTGTATGTGTTGTTTGAAACCTGGGTTGGGCAAAGCCCTGTCTGCCTCAAAAACTCGCAGATCAGGGGCTGGACCGGGAAGCGAAGTCCGCCCTCTACTATCGATACCACGGTGAAGGGGCACCATTCTAGATCGCCCCATGGAGTTGCTCCCTTCTTGCCAAGCTCTAAGATGACGTCGTCAGGAATATGGTACTCCTCGCGGAACTCCGCCATTGCCCCGGGCGAGCTAACCCTAAAGCGGTATTTGCCCATCTGTCTCGGTTTTATTTGCTCTATGGTATCTCGGTCAAAATTGTGTAGTGGTCGCTCGGACTTTGAGCTCCACGAACGATGATGCTGGAACGGTGGGTCCTATTTGTTCTGCACGTTGAAAAATAATTCCAAGGGTTAGCACGACATATATTGCTCGGCCCTTAATGGAAATAGCTCGGAAAGGTTCTAGGTGTTTGGCCGGCCTCCACCATCAGGATGGCTGATTTAGCCCTCCCCTTGTTGGTTCTGGTTTCTACTCGGTCTAGGAGTCTTAACCGGTTGGCTTCTAATGGAGGTTTTTGTTCGGTCATGCCCAGATCAATATTGGCTTATGATCCCAGGTCTTTAGCCCGGTTAAACCTATCTGCCGATCTAAGGTGTATATAGTTCGGTTGTGGCCTCAGTGCAAAGCCACAAACAGCTTTTTGCTCGGTTTAATCCCTCCCATCGGATCTAAATGAGCGTTTTGCTCGGTTTGGCCCAGTATTCATCGTGTTCATGGTGTTCTTCCTAAGTTCCTGGCCCATTCATCCCACCTATGGAAAAACGGGGGCACGAGGGCCCCCTCTTCTCTCCATTTCCATTTTCCTAGGGTGTGAAAGACTCAAGCAAGGAAAAACAAACCCCAAAGCACTAACGCAAAGCACAATGGCGTGGAAATAAAGAACACAATGAACGAAATCGAGAAAATGCTCGTTGAACTCGTGAATGGAAACTGAAAACGTAGCAAGGAGTTGCAGAAGCTTACCGGGAGACGAAGGTAGGCCTTGAAGAACTCGACTGCAGCAACAGGAATGAAGATTGGAGCTCGAAAGTGGCAATGGCAGAAAGGGGGCAAGAGTTTTGGATGCTAGGGTTTGGAGTTGCAGAGAGGAATGAAAGGTGAAGGGTCTAAACCCTTGGAGTAGGGTTTATTGATGGGGGGAAGCCCCAAACGGCGCAGCCGTTTGAATTCCGCGCGTGCCAGACAGCTGTCTGCACGACCCAATGAGGTGACGGCACGTGGCTCTGAGAAATGTGGCTGTCAGTACGGCTGTACGACCTTTGATGGGACTGCAGAGTTAATGACCGGCCAATCGAGATGGCTCGGCGACTGGAGCGTCCCTAATTGAGATTGCTCGGCGCAGATATGCAACCAACTTAACCGCGACTCGGCGGCGGATATAGCCTCGTTCGAGCTCGGCCCGGCGGGGGTGCGACTCTATCACAGCTCGGACACGTTGGTAAACCCAATCACGATAGCTCGGATGGGTTTAAGGGGCAATTGTGAGGGAAGATTTCCACCAGGCAGTACGGCCGAGCAAGAAATAACGTCCAGCGTTACGGACTACATGGCACCGAGCAGGATGGACGGTTGAAGTGGCCGAGGTGTCGGAATTGGTCGGGCGGCGAGGTCGACCGGTGATCCCTCGGGGGCCGGGCTGGATGTCGCTCGCGCGGGGCTAAGTTCACAATGGAAATCGCAACCGAGCTGAAGGGTTGACCGAGTTGCACGGAGGATGCGACATGTCCGGCTTCCCTCCGGCCGTCCAGCCAAGGTGAGGCGGTTACGTGTGGTCGAGATCGGGGATAAGATGGTTGGGGGTCGACATGCCTCGCAATCGGCCGATCGTGGAGAACCGGTCAGCGACAGCTCGGCCTAGGGATAAGTTCTCGCCTGGTCCCAAGTTACAGGCCGGCAATACGTAGCACGGTTGAATGATGGCAAATCCCCCAAGGGCTAGGCCGGTCATGGTACCCCGGTTATGGGTGCCACCTGGGCCAATGGTGTGAAGGAGGGGACATCTGCTCCACGAACGCCTCAATACTGTTGGGCAGTTCTGCATGTACTGGAAGGAGGACAAAACCTTTACACGTGTAAGGTGGTGAGAGGCGAGCGCTGCCACCTGTCCAGGGAAGGACAGCAGAGGTAGTGCGCGCACAATCTCGGAGCTGCGTGGCCAGCCTAGATATAGAGAGGGAAGTCGAACGTTACTGGTATGCGAACTCACTCTCTCAAACATTCTCTCCTCATTGTCTTCTTCCGGTAATCTGACTTGAGCGTCGGAGGGTCTTTCCGGCACACCACCGCCGGGCAGCTCACCGTTTTTGTGTTGCAGAGATAGACGCCGTTGACGGAAGCTTGACGTTCAAGGCGTACGGAGGGTTAAGAATATTTTCTCCTCGTACAGAAAGTGTTGGCTTGGCCATTATATATTTTGGTAATTGTTGGGAGTATGTATTGAAGATTTAAACCAAAAAGAAAATGTGCATAATGAGGATTGAAAAAATTGAAGAAAAAAAAAGGGAAGATAAACATAGATAAATCTTCTTTTTTTTTTTTGGTGAACACGCAGACTAATCTTAGTAACAAAATAAATGCCTTTCTTAAGACAATATATGTTGGTAAATTTTGAGTTACTTTGGGAATGACTTTGTGCTAAGTTTTGGAATCCCCTATTGTCAAAATCAAAATTGATGTATGATTGTTTCTTTAATTGGGTTTTTTGCTCATATGTTTTCAGGATTTATAAATTTACATTTTATTTAAGAGAAAACTAAAACTGTAGGTTCTTTTTCCTCTTTATTTTGTCTTCTCTTTTTTAACCTCTTGGAATATGAGGACAATAAAATAGTGGTGTAGAGCTTTTGTTGTACCATTGTTCTTCTTGCCTAGTTTAGTTAGTAAAGGAAAACATGTGTGTTCATTTTTTGTCAAGTACATAGTAAAGATAGTAAAATTAAATCAGGAAACATGTGAAGAAAGTGAGTTGGATTGTGTGTGATTGCAAGTGATGTTTGATAAATGATGGATGCTTTTGAGCAGTTAGAAAGTTTATTACATACTATGTGACGTTGATTTGAAAATACTGAACATTAGGCATTTTTTCTCTTAATTAGATTTTTTTTTGCTTTAATCCATCTAATCTAACTTTATTATAATTTTTCAATTTTTCAATTTTTTTTTATTTTTATTTTTAATTACAGGTATCGATACTAGAATGGCTAGTGAACAACTTTCAAATCCTTTTAACTTTGGCCAATTTTTAGGGCAACAATTTCATTTTTAAAGTTGTCTTAGTTAATGTAATTGATGAATGCGATGATTTTTGTTGACAACTTATTTGGGTAAGTTGGATCAAACAATGGATTTACTCGACTTAGGTTTGAATGTATACTATATATGCCTTTTAGGTTTAGAGTTTCACAAACTGTATGAGTGGCTGGAGGGAAAGTGCCTTTAGGCACGGGTGAAAATATTGTTGAAATTATGCACCAGTTTTATAGATATTTTTTCAATCTCAAAGTAATAAGGTAATTTCAATCTCAATATTGTTGAAAATATTTTCAATCTCAAAATATTTTCAGCAATATTGTTGAAAATATTGTTGAAATTATGCACCAATTATATAGGCATGGGTGAACCCAATTAATGTAATAAGGTAATTTCAATCTCAAAGTGTTTTGATATATATTTTTTCAGCAAATATACGAATCTATATGTTTTTGCTTCCATAAATTACCAGATTGTTGTGCATGTTCCTTATTTGGGATACATACAAGTTGATACAAAGACTTTTTGGAAAAGAATAAGGATGAAATTTGGGTAAACACATGTTTGAAGATATGTCATTGACACATCTTTTGTAAAGCATACATCCACTTTTTGTGAAGCATACACATCTTTTGTATAGCTTTTTTCCACTCTTTTGTAAAGCATACATATACTATCGGCTTAGGTATATGGCAATATAATGTTTGTTTTGCTTATATGGTTATAATTTGATTGGCAGCAGTAGTATTAGTTGGTGTGCATTTTCATTTTAATTTTAAATTTTTTTTTTTTTAGATTGCAGAGCACTGGCTGGTGTGCATTGTTTGGTATTTAATTTAAATTTTTTATTTTTTATATTTGATTTGTTTGGAATTGCAAAGTACATGCTGGTATGCACTGTTTGATATTTAATTTTCAATTTAATTTGTTGAGATTGCAGAGCATTTGCTAGTGTGCTTTCTGTGGTGTTTAGTAATTTTTTTCTTTTTATTATAGAACGTTAACGAGTATACAATAGCTTTAATTTCTGTATTTTGTTTAGTGTTTATAATTTTTTTTTTTACTTGCTCTTATATTGTAATTTGCAATATTGGTGAATATAATAAAACTTATATGTTTGTTTCTTAATTTGCATTAAGGCTAGGGAGAGTTGTTATTTGAGTTATGTACAGCGTGTGGTACAAACAAAATTGTTACAAGCTCTTTAAGAAGAATAATATATATATTTTTAAAATATCTTTATCAAAAAAGGATACAGTCTACATAAATTTCAAATATGATACGTATAAATTGCAATTATATTTTAATCTTAACATTATTTACACTGTGCTTTTAGGCACAGGGATACACTAGTATATATATGTATTAGGGATGAGTGCACACGCTAAGTATGCACAAATTTATATTTAAAATAGGCAGTCGGTAAATGAAAAATATAAGTTGATTTTACAATGCTACTTTTGAAAAAAGGTTAATCGGTGAAAATCATACAGTTATGAGACCATATGTTATTTAATTAAAGATTTAATTTTTTTTTTTTGTGATAAAAACAAGAGTTGAAAAGTTGCCGAAATTTCACAAAGAAGATTGGGCAAAAAAATTCTTAGAAAGTCAATGATGGCTGGTGGCAACAAGGTGAACAGATATGTGACATTACACAAATATATGACACGTGTATAGATAGATGACATGTATACAAAGGTGATATTTGAACATGTGACATTTGGATAGACCAATGTCGTTTTGGCCCAAAATATATTTAAAGTTTAAATATATTGACCCAACAAAAATTTCACAAATGAACCTATGGACTAAGTACCTTTTGAAAAAAAAATAAATAAATAAAAATAACTGTGCCAGACAATTTTGGTTTCCCAAATTGCCCATGAAATTTAGATAACTATTAATCACTTTTTAAAATCAATCCATATTTCTCATCCAACAATTGCCCAAAAATTTAAATATAAAATTGCATATATTCATAGCGTGGTATCACTGTTGCATTGATTTTTGGTTTTTTATTTTATTTTATTTTATTTTTTTATTATTTTTTCCATATCTTGGGTAAAAGGTCCCAACAAGACTAGATTCCACAACAATTACCCAAAAAATAAATCAATTCAACAAAAATAAGAGGATTATAAAAATCATACCAAACCAAACTAAGTTTTAAATCCCATCAAATGAGATCAGCTACATAAATCCTTTTTCTCTACTCAACTCTATCAAAGGCCATTTGATTAGTCAAATTAAAGCAATTCATATCTCTATTTATTACCCTAACCTACGTCAATCTAGATCTATCCCTTCCCCGAAGACTTCCCTCTACCGTCACTGTATTGCATCTCTTCATTACTGCCTTTGTTGGTCTTCGTTGTATATGACCAAACCATCTCAATCTATTCTCTCTCAGCGGATCTTCTATCGGTACAACTTTTATCCATTCACGAATATACTCATTTCTAACTCTGTTTTTTCTAGTCTTGCCACACATTTACCTTAGCATTCTCATATCAGTAATACTCATCTTATCTATATGTTGTTTCTTAGTTGCCCAACATTCCATCCGATAAAACATTGCTAGTCTAATAATTATTCCATATAACTTTCAATGTAATCTAGTTGGTACTTGTTTATCGCACAATACCCCACATGCATTCATCCACTTAAACCACCTCACTTTAATTATATGGACCACGTCTTCTCCAATGCAATTGTTATAATCGATCCTAAATAATGAAAAAAATTCAACCTCAGGTAGTTTTTGGTTCTCAATCTTCACTTCTCCTCTGTTTCCATTGTTACTATTACTAAAATTACATTCCATGTACTGTGCCTTAGTTCTACTTATCCTAAATCCTTTACATTCAAGTGTTTCTCTCCAAGTCTCCAACTTAGTGTTAACTCATTTTCTAGTCTCATCCACTAACATGATATCATCTGTAAAAAGAATACACTATGGTACATTATCCTAAATATTACTCGTCAACTCTTCCATAACTAAAGCAAAAAGATAAGAACTTAAAGTTGATCCTCATTGTAACCCCACAGTAATTGAAAATTTACTTGTCTCTCCAGCCGACGATCTAATAGTGGTCACCACATCTTTATACATGTCCCTCATCATCAATATAGCATTTTGTCACCCTTTCTTTTTTAACACCCACCAGATTATATCTTGATGCACTCTATCATATGCTTTCTCAAGATCGATAAAGACCATATGAATATCTCTTTTCTTCTCTCTATACTTCTCTATTACTCTCCTCAAAAGATAAATCGTTTTCATTGTTAACCTATAGGGCATAAATCCAAATTGATTCTCTGACACATCTGTTATATCTCATAATCGACGTTCCATTACTCTCTCCCACACTTTTATTATATGCCATATCAGCTTGATTTATCTATAGTTGTTGCAATTATAGACATCTCCTTTATTCTTTTAGATTGGCACTAAAATACTCTTTCTCCACTCCTGTAGCATTTTTCTAATCAACATAATCTTACTAAATAATCAACCAAGTAATCCCCTTCTTATCCAAACATTTCCAAGCTTTAATAGGGATACCATCGGGTCCTAAAACCTTATTCGATTTCATCTTCTTAAGTGTAATCTCCACTTCAAAGTTCTTAATCCTGCAATAGAACCTGTAGTCTTAGTTTTCCGTATTACTGCTACTTCCTCCCCTTTTGACCTTCCTCCATGTTCCTCATTTAACAACTTTTCAAAATTTTTCTTTTACCACTCCTTAATCTCTTCATCATTCACCAACACCTTAGAGTCCTCACTCTTAATGCACTTCTCCTGATAAAAATCTCTTATTTTCCTCTTTTATCTTAGTAAGTTTGTATATTCTCTTCTTCCTCTCCTTACTATCTAATCTAACGTATAGGTCATCATAGGCTTTCAACTTAGCCTTTCTTACTACTTTTTTGACCTCCTTATTAGTCAATCTATAATCCTTAAGGTTTCCTCAATTCAATCTTTTTGCCATTTTTAAAGCACTATTTTTTCGTCTTTACTACCGCTTGAACCTCATCCCTCCACCACCAAGTTTTGAGTTGGGTTCATTTCCTTTCGACTCTCCAAGGACTTCCCTTGAGATTCTCCTCATACAATTGGTCATCAAGTTCCACATAGTGTTAGAATCATCTTCCAAGTCCTAAGTACCTTCTTCATCCGTTCTATTATTAAATATTTCTAGTTTACCCCCTTTTAGGTTTCACTATCTTGTCCTAAGGTGCCCACTATCTTTTTTAGCTTTGTGTTGCCCTTTAAAGCATAAATCTAGCACCAAAATCCTATGTTAAGACGTCAGGCTCTCTCCAAGAATCACTTTATAGTCGGTGCATTTTAGACGGTTCACTTTTCTTACTAGAAAGTAATCTATTTGGCTCCTAATTGACCCACTTTTAAAAGTTATCAAATGATCATTTTTCTTCTTATACATAGTATTAGCCACCACCAGGTCAGAAGCTAACGCAAATCTAAAATACTCTCTCTAGCGTCATTTCTATCCCCAAAAACATACCCACCATGCATCATCTCATAATCTAATTTATTTATTCCTGCCGCTGAAATCTCCACCTATAACAAAGGTCTCTCGTACGAGTATCTTCTGTAATACATCATCCATTTGGTCCCAAAAATCTCTTAGTTTGATCATCTAATCCTTCTTGAGGAACATATGCACAAATAACAATCACTATATTCTCTTCAATAACTAGTTTAACTAATATAATCCTATTACCTTTCCTAATGACAGAAACTACATTTTCTATAAGACCCTTGGCAGCTACTATTCTTACCCTATTCATTTGTTTATCTTTGTCATTATAATATAGTTTAAAATTGATATTCTCTATTGTCCTAACTTTCTCACCCATCCACTTAGTTTCTTGCATGTAAGCTATACTAACCCTCCTCCTAATCATGATATCTACCAATTCCATAGTCTTACTAGTTAAAGTTTCTACATTCCATGTGGCCAGCCAAAACGTATAGTCTTGGACTAATTTCTTTACAAAAACCATGTAAATGAAAATAACATCTCCAAAAACAAAAGCAGACACTACAAAATATCATGCCAATTCATTAAGAGAGAAGAAATATTATATCTTGTTAAGTAGAAACAAAATCATCTAAAGACGTAACAAAATGTAGCAAAACTAACATTATACATAGATATAAAAAATATTGATTCTCAAACATGTCAAATTTCAACAAATCCTGGACGTGTGGCACAACAATCCCAAATTATCTCATTCTTCTGAATATAATAGATGAATTCTATGCTAAAGCAATTTTGAATATTTGAATAGATAGTTACTGTGGGTCAAGAATGAATGATATTAACATATACAAATGTAGTAGCAATTTTTAAGAATCTATTTGTTGAACACATAGTGCTCCTCTTAGTTTTGCACTTTTCTCTTCTCATCAAGAGACCTAACCACACAATAATGTCACCTCACATCTAGGGCAAAGGTCCAACAGGACTAGATCCCACCACAATTAGCCAAAAATAAATCAATGCAACAAAAAATACAAGGATTAAAAAACCCATCTGAACAGAAATAACATCTCCAAAAACAAAGCAGGCACATCAAGAATTGTGCCAATTCAATAAGAGGAAGGAAATATTAGAGATAGTTAAGCAGAAGCATAGCAAAATAGCATACAAACTACACAAACAAAACTCCAATTATCTCTATTCCATCCCTTAACTAGGATAAAATTCTGTACTAACACCTAAATAAAAAAAAAGAAAGTACTAGAACAATTGTTTTTGAAGTGTAGTATAAACAAATGAAACAGGATTGGAACTCAAATTAGTGGAATTCGCTAATATTAACTAGCCATTGGATGGTTATAGATTTACTCAATTACAAGAAAACAAGAGTCAATCTTATTAGATTCTTTATTTGGAATCTTTAGCTCGAACTCCTCTTCTAGAGCCAATACAATCTCCACATTGTCGAAGCTATCCAATCCCAAATCCTTTTGAAAATGGACATCAGGAGTCACGTTACCTGCAGATAAAGGCAAATGAGCTGTAATTCCAATAACATCTCCCCACGGTACAGGTCAAGCCAGAGATAAGTAACACCAGGTTAGGAGAATCTCATGCTAGACATAAAAATGTAATGTTGTAATACAGAATTTGTTGACGAAAAGAATTGCTTTTGAAATTTGAAGTTCAATCAAGTCAAGACGAAAGCCAAACGATATTAGTGTCTTAAAAAAAAAATTAAATTCCAAAAATATGAGGTCTAAAATAATGTTGTTAACATGAAATCTTTTAGTTTTAATTTTAGTTTTTGTTTATATATATATACAAATATTATCTAGGACTTCTTTTTTTATGAAATTATAAGATATCTTTATAGTTCTATTGTTTGCTGCCAACACTTCTATGTTGTTTTCTCTAATGCACAGCGGTATTCAAGACTTTCTTTATTAAAATCTACAACATTACGCTACAAAAAATAAGAATAAAAAATAAAATAAAATAAATTAAAAATTGTAATGCATGGTATTTTTTAGGGGAGGGGGATGTTTGGACATCAGTCACAGGATCCACATTGCTGAAACTAGCCCAAATAATACACCATCATAAAATAGTTGAACACAGATGTTCACAAATAGAGAGAGAGAGAGAGAGAGAGAGAGAGAGAGAGAGAGAGAGAGAGAGGAAACAAAACCATAATCAATGGTAGAGTAGAAATTAGTTAAATTGAAAACCAAATACAATTATACATCATTCATATGCTACCAAAAGCAAGAAAAATTAATTTCCAATGCTAGGTAGATTGTAAGGCTGTATTTGGATCAATGATTTGAGTAGAGATTCGGAAAGGGAATAGAGAATGTCAGAGAAATGGAGAACAAATTTAGCTTATATTTCATTAACATTTTCTCACTTTTTCTTTTCCCTATCCAAATCTTTAACCTAATCCATGATCCAAACATAGCTTAAAGCACAATAGCCTTGCATAAACCAATCAGAGCATTGGGAAGTTTAATCAATTCAGTATGGCCATAGCAAAAGAAACTGGGCACCAATCTAGTGAAAGAAGGAATTATCTTAGCAAAGGGGTGTCAATGAAAATTATAGTATCTAAAACATGCAGTAAAGTCTAACATCACACACAAATGCATTGCAATAACATAAAGAAATCAAATGCTCAATTTGGACAAAAATTCATCTGATTCAAATGACGAATTGACCTTTACAGAACATCTGTGGACCAAGAATGAATGGTCTTAAACATATACAAAAACAAAGAGAATGTAGTAGCAGTTTTTAAAAATCCATTCATCCAACACATATTGCTCCTCTAACTTGGTTTTGTACTTTTCTCTTCTCATCAAGAGACCTTACCCCGCATCTAGGGCAAAAGGTTCAACAGGACTAGTGGATCTCGCAACAATTATCCAAAAATAAATCAATAGAAAAATAAAAGATCAAAAAAAAAAAAAAACCATGTTAATAAAAATAACATCTAAAAAAATGAAGGCAGACACATCAAGAATTGTGCCAATTCATTGACACTATGTTTGGTTGAGAAATTTGAGAAGAGATTTGGAAAGGGAAAGAGAAAAGGTAGCTGAAATATGAATAAAATATATCTACATTTCAATATATCTACATTTCACCTAATTTCACACACCTTTTGCCTTTCCCTTTCTAAATTCCTTCCCAAATCCCTCAACCAACACAGTGTGAGAGGAGGCAAATATTAGATCATTTTAAGCAGAAGCATAGAAAACATTTCAAAGCAGCCTACAAACTACACAAACAAAACTCCAATTATTTCCATTCCATCCCTTAACTGGGATAAAATTTTGTACTAATACCCAAATTTGAAGGAAAGGACTTGAACACTGGTTTTTGACGGAAAGTATAAGCAAATGAAACAGGATTGAAACTCAAATCAGAGGAATTAGCTAATATTAACTATCCATATTGTCTAAGCTATCCAATCAGAGGAATTAAAGGAATATTAACTATCCATATTGTCTTAACTATCCATTTTGTCTAAGATATCCATTCATATGCTACCAAAAGCTTAAAAACCAAATGCATTGCAATGAGTAGCATAAACAAATGCTCGAGTTATTTATTTGATTGAGTGACAAATTGACCTTTGCAGAACATTAGTGCTTATTGTTCAGTTCTTGTTTTTTGAATCCTTTGATCGAAACCAAACTCTCTACATAGTGAAAAGATTTGAACTGAACTCTATCGATTGGAATATACTTAGTCTCTCTATTTTGGGAGTTGTACAAGAATATCCTTCCCCGTGCATGTTCTACTATAATCTCGCCATTCTTCATGCATTGCAACAACCAAAATCGTTCAACACCCAAAACTGATCCAATCACAGTTAACTTACACCAATTGCTCTTAGTGCCACAGCAATCCTCTATCATCCACACATCAACACATGGGTTGCCAGGACCACACACAACCATAACAGCATTATCTTTCCAATCCATTAATTTCCAGCGGACAGAGGTCCCGTCATAGAACCCAGAAAAATCGAGCCCCAACAACATAACAAAAGCCTTATTTGGAACATCAAACCATGCAAAACAAAGACAATGATTTGAAACAGTTGAGAGAAACCAATACAGAGATCCATTGACAATCACCTCACAAGAAAATTTATGGATATAAAAGCGCAAATCCCTAACCTAAATCTCTCTCTAACAATCAGAAATTGCAGAGTAGACCTCGACTCGAGTCTATAACTTGAAAGAAACTATCCTGATGACCTTGTAGTCAGTGGCAGAAGAAGTAGAATGGAATAGGAATCGGAATCCGAACCTGAGAGAGAGGTGAAAAAACCTACAAGGAATTTGGATGGTGGGAGGGGGGGAGAGATTTCAAGTGTTTGGTAGTAGGGTTCGATAGGAGGATGATGCGTCGATTGGAATGGAGTGGATGGTGAGAGAGAGAGAGAAAGAGAGACAGAGACAGATGAGGCCATTGATGGAGCCAATTAGGTGTAGATCACGAGTGTGGTTGGAAAAGATGTGGAACAGATTGTTAGGGATTTGAGATTGTAACAGAGAGAGGGAGGTGGTGGTGTGGTGTTTGAAGGTGACAATGGTGGTGGTGCGGTGGTGGAGGAGTTGGAAGGAAATGAAGGTAGGGTTAGAGATGAGGTGCCAGAAGGTTTTGCACACACACCTGAATTGGTGGAGAGATTTGACAGTGAGATGATTGAGAATGTCGAAGATGATATCCATGGGGAGATAGAGATTGTAGTCCGAAGACGATGACATTATTACATCATTGGTGGTCTATGTATTTCTTGTTGGAACAATCTTCTGTGTAAAATAAATAACTTGAAACCAAATCAAACAAATAAAAATAAATTACTTACAAAATTTATTTACCGAAGAGAATAAGTATAAAAAGACCAAGTCAAGTGTGTGACACTCTATCCTTAAGACAGATTCGCCCCGCTTCGGTACTTACGGATAAATGATGTCTATCTCCCAAGATACAATGATCTTCACAGATTGTAGTAGCACTCCAAACAATCTGTACGATGAACCAAGCCTGTGTTCTGTACTCTCAAATATTTTTCTAAAACCTAGAATGAAGAATAATGCAAAGAAAGAGCAAAACCAGGAAGACAAATCAATTTTTTCTGGATTATCGACACTGCTGGAATAATCCAGTATTTATAGGCAAGAAGATGACCCTTGGATAGATCCGAATAGTTATAATTTGAATGAATAGGTGCATAATTCAATTTGAACACATGTAGAATTCAAATTGTGACAGTTTGAATCTGTTTGAACCAAAATTGAATCTGTCCAGTGTTGGCAGTTTTTAATATGTTAGAACAGATTAATTTGTTGGGAATTTTGGACTGGAAGAGGCATAATTTTTTAATAGAAAATTTCAATTCAAATTTGGTGCAAAATTTGAATTAATTTTTGTTCAAAAAAAATAATTTTCCCTCAAGAATTTTTGGAAAATATTCAAACAAATTTTGTCCAAAAATTAAAGTTAGGACCCAACCCACAACCCGCACCTATGCCCGGCACGGCTCAACCGGCCGATCAGACAGAAGGCGGCGCGCGCGTGTGTGGTGGTTTGAGCCAAGGCCCACTTTGCCCATAACTCCTCCCTTCTACAAACTTGGGGTGCCCCTTGGGGCCTAATCCAAGTGTTGCCACCTAGAACTTATATACATACATAAGTTCTCTTAAGTTTCCAATGTGGGATAACCATTTCAAGGAAACCCACAATTTACTTTTTTAATTGTCCATTCCATGAACCCAGAAACGACGTCAACTTCTCATTCACTCATAAATGGTTTTGACGAACTGTTTGCACTGTGTGACTTGCCATACGACAAGGAACACATCACCTCTTTGGACCCACCCCAAAAGATGTATGGGACCCACTGAAATATGGGGGCTCAAAGTTGGCCCAAAATAAGCCTATAAAAACCATAATTTCAACAATCCCCCACATGAATGGAATTTGACGGAGAGAAAATGCAACAACATGATCTAATTACTGAGAGTACAGAAATCAGAGATATTCTGCAAAGGATTGGTAGCTTTTGGCTTTGAACATTATCTTGTGAGACATTATTGGATTTACTAGCTAACCAGTGAACATGATGTCTTAAACTATTTAGCCATTTGCGTAAACCAAGACTATAGAACTCACACAGTACATCACCAGACATAGTTTAGTTCTCACTATTGTGTTCATTTTGGCCTTGAACAACCTGGTCTTCCGTGAGTGCTCTAGAAAATGGTAGCCCTTCCCAACTCTCGTAGAACCAGCCTAGTTCACACTCATATAGGTTATTCTTATGAAAAGTATCATGCCATACTCCACTAGTTATTCCTAGATATAAGAATCATTAGAAGTTTTATTTAACCTAAAACGTTGCAAACATCACTATTTCATCATAGAAATGGGTAGAGTTTGACTCCCCAGTGATCCTTATGAGTCATACACAACTCGGTTGTCCTTTTGAACCTAGATCTTGGGATCTCCAGTCAACTAGGTTGGGTTTCCGTTGTGGTAACTCTTATTTAATAGGCTTAAGTCCCATTCCCCTTGATAAATTCTCAACTAACTCTCTTGCTAACCCTTTAGTTAGTGGATCCACTATGTTGTCTTTAGACTTCACATATTCAATGGAAATAATTCCATTAGAGAGTAGTTGTCTCATGGTATTATGTCGATGTCAAATGTGTCGTGACTTACCATTATACATATGACTCTGTACTCTACCTATTGCTGATTGACTATCACAACGTATGCATATAGCAGGCACCAGTTTTGGCTACATTGGAATATCTTCAAGGAAGTGACGAAGCCATTCTACTTCTTCCCCAGCTTTATCTAAAGCTATAAACTCTGATTCTATAGTAGACCTAGCAATGCAAGTCTATTTGGAAGATTACCAAGATACAGTCGCCCCACCCAGAGCAAAGACATACCACCGGTGGATTTTGAGTCTCTAGTATCCGATATCTAGTTTGTGTCACAGTATCCTTCAAGTGCTGCTAGATATCTAGTATAATTTAGCCCAATGTTACGAGTAAATCTGAGGTATCTTAGAACCCTTATAATAGCTTTCCAGTGTTTCACTCCTAGATTACTCATAGATCTACTTCATTTACTTACTGCATACATTCTTAAAAAGAAACAAATTAACATCCACAAGTGTTCTAGCAAGATGATCATCATCTTTGATAAATTTTTCAAGTATTTTCTCAATGTAATGAGACTATGACAAAGCATAACCTTATGATGTTTTGGCAATTTTCATACCAAGTATTACATCAGCAATCCCTATGTCCTTCATGTCAAAATGTTTATTCAACATTTTCTTGGTAGTTTTAATCATGTCATTATTACTACCTATGATGAGAATATCATCCACATAAAGACATTCTATAACATAACCTTTGTCTGTGTTTTTAATATAAACACATTTGTCACATTCATTAATTTTAAATCCATTTGACATCATTGCCTTGTCAAATTTCTCATGTCATTGCTTTGGCGCTTGTTTAAAACCATATAATAATTTAACCAATTTGCACACTTTCTTTTCGTTCCTTGGAATAGAAAAACCTTCTGGTTGTTCCAAATAAATTTTTTCATCTAACTCACCATTTAAGAAAGTGGTTTTCACATCCATTTGATGAATTTCTAGATTGTACAAAGATGCAATGGCAATTAGCATTCTAATGGATATTATTCCAGTAACTTGTGAGTACGTATCAAAACAATCAAGACCTTCTTTTTGTCTATATCCTTTGACCACAAGTCTTGACTTGTATTTGTCAATTGATCTATCAGCTTTCATTTTTCTCTTGAAAATCCACTTGTACCCAAGAGGTTTACAACCTAGTGGCAAATCCATAAATTCCCAAGTGTGATTTTGCAAGATGGATTTAACTTCATTATTTACAGCCTCTTTCCATAAAGGAGCCTCAGGACTGGACATAGCTTCTTTAAAAGTTAAAGGCTCATTTTCTAACAAAAATGTTAGAAAATCAGGATCAAAAGATTTTGAGATTCTAGCACGTTTATTATGCCTAGGTTCCTCTTCCTCATTTTTATTTATCTCTTGCTCTTGCACTTGATCTTGTTCTTGATTATGACTAGTAATAACATCATAAGATCTTTTATTAGTACTAGTCTCTTGTCCAGTCTTATTTGGAAACACATGTTCAAAGAAAGATGCATTCTAAGATTCAATAATTGTATTTACATGCATTTCGGAATGTTCTGACTTATAAATCAAAAACCGATATGCACTACTATTCTTGGCATAACCAATGAAAATGCAATCAATAGTTTTAGGACCTATCTTAGTCATTTTAGGATTAGGAATAGCCATTTTAGCCAAACAACCCCACACTTTTAAGTATTTGTAGGATGATACTCTCACATGCCACATTTCATAAGGTGTTTGATTACACTTTCTTTTCGGGTACTTTATTAAGAATATAATTAGTAGAAAATATTGTTTCTCCCCACAAGTTCTGATGTAATCCAGAACTGATTAACATGACATTCATCATTTCTTTCAAAGTCCTATTTTTCCTTTCAACAATTCCATTTTGCTGTGGTGAGTAAGGAGCAGTGGTTTGATGAATTATTCCATGTTCTTTACAAAATTCACCAAAAGGTGATTCATATTCACCACCTTTATCACTTCTAAGTTTCTTAATTTTCTTACCCAGTTGATTTTCAACTTCATTCTAATATTGAATGAAAGTTTCCAAAGCTTCGAATTAAATAAACATAACTATATCTAGTATAGTCATCTATGAAAGTGATAAAATATTTTTTCCCACCTCTAGTTTGAATTGATTTAAAATCACAAATGTCATTATGAATTAATTCAAGTGGTTCCGTACTCCTTTCAATTGTATGAAAAGGAGTCTTGGATAATTTTGCCTCAACAAAAATTTCACATTTATGATTCGGATCAATTTCAAATTTAGGTAAACATTCCATATTAATTAATCTACGAAAAGATCCATAATTAACATGTCCAAGTCTACCATGCCATAAATTTAAAGACTCAAGTAAGTAAGAATAAGATGTATTTTTATTAATAACAGAGGATACAACAGTCATTACATTTTTTGAAAAGGCCATCAGACATGTAACATTTTCCTACATACATCTCATTCTTAGTAAATACAAATTTATCACTTTCAAACATTGGCCTAAACCCATTTTTACACAATAGAGATCCGGAGACTAGAAGTTGAGGAGTTGCCCATAAAAAGTTGTTCACCGTTGTTCACTACAAAATAAGATGTGAACATCTTTTTGTCGGCACAAATGTAGCGAGTAGCACCAGTGTCCACCCACCATTCTTTAGGATTTTCGACAAGGTTCGCCTCAGAAACAACTGTAGAAAGATTTATGTTATCTACACCATTGGAAATTTTGTCCACTTTGGTCATATTGGCTTGAGCAGGCTTCTTGCTTGATCTTCCTTTGCCTTTGTGCTTGCTATGGCGATCTTTGGCCTGATGTCCCTTTTTGTCACAGATGTAACATTTGCCATTAAACTTGTACTTTTTAGTTTCCCCTTCTTTAGAGCCTTGTGCGGAACTTTCTCCAAAATATTTCCGTTTCTTTGCTTTTGAAGCATATTCCACCCCATTTTCCTTAGACTCCATTGGATGCTTACCAACCCGCTTCTCAGAATTGCGGTTGTCTTCCTTATCCTCAAACGCACAATCAATTCTTCCAAAGTCATTTCTTTGTACTTATGTTTGAGGTAGTTCTTGAATTCCTTATAGCCTTGTGGTAATTTCTCAATTAAGGCAGCAACTTGGAAGGATTCACTAAGAGACATGTCTTCTGCATGAATGTCATGTAGAATGAGTTAGAGATCTCTAACTTGGCTGATCACAGTTTTAGAATCAACCATCACAAAATCTAGAAATTTGCCAACCACAAATTTCTTTGAGCCACATCTTCTGTTTTGTCCTTTTACTCCAAAGACTCCCAAAGTTCCTTTGTCGTCTTGATAGGATTGTAGACATTGTATAGTGTGTTATCAAATCCGTTCAAGATGTAGTTCTGGCAAAGGAAATCAGCATGTTTCCAAGCATCGACCGCATCAACCACTTGTTGGTTAGTTTCATCCTCTTTCAGAGTAAGAGCATTCTCACGGAGGAAACCCGCCAGGTTGAGAGTAGTAAGATAGAACAGCATTTTCTGCTGCCATCTTTTAAAATCAATTCGTAAGAACTTCTTTGGCTTTTCACCGTGATTAACTGGTACAATCATAACAGGATGAGGGGTAGGAGCAATTGTGGCCACCATACCAGTACTTGTTTGAGTATTAGTTTTAGTAGCCATGAATTCTAAATTATAAAACAAAATTATAATTAGAATTGTTATACTACACAGAAAATTAAACCAAAACCACAGAATTAAATTCTGTAAAAATAAAAGAAACAAGAATTGTAACTTTTATTTTCAATTAATTTGAAAATAAAATAAAATTTTATTTAAACAAATTAATTCCATACAGAAAATTAAATTTCTGTAACACGTTAATAATTAAAATACTAAAACAAAATTTTAATTAATAAAAACTCAGAAATTATTTCTGAAAATCAAAATTAATTTTTGACTAACTTTCCAAATAAATATTCTGAATTGTTAATGACTACCAGTATATTACTGTTAGTTGTCAAAGAAAATAAATAATATATTACTACTATTTTTCAAATAGTACATTACTATTATTTGTTTTTCCAACCAGAATATTATTTGTAAAACCACTGAAAATAATTTCTGTAAGAAGAAGAAATAAAGAAAAGGAAACAAACAAAAAATTCTATCTAAAGAGAATAATTTGAATTTGTCTTAAAATTGTTGGAACAATCTTTTGTGTAAAATAAATAACTTGAAACCAAATAAAACAAATAAAAATAAATTATTTACAAAATTTATTTACCGAACTGAATAAGTATAAAAAGACCAAGTCGAGTGTGAAATTTTGTTCTTAAGACAGATTCGCCCCGCTTCAGTGCTTACAGATAAATGGCATCTATCTCCTAGGATACAATGATCTTCACAGATTGTAGTAGCACTCCAAACAATCTGCACGAATGTAGCTTGCTTTTCGTGCTCCTTTCGGATATGACTAGCCCTACAGTTTGGACTCCCGTGGTTTTGAATCTGATTTGACAAGTGTAATGTGAAATAAATAAACACAAATGAGTCCAAATTCGACAATTCTTTTGGAAATTCGACAATTCTTTTGGAAAATCAATTTTGAATCAAAATGCCAAAAATGGACTGCTTTGCTAGATTATAGAGTCGCCACCTAAATATTTTTGGAAAATTTAGGAAACCCGAGACTTGTGCCGAAGGCCACGTGCCCGTCATCACAAAGATTGTATCAGCTCGGGAACTTAGGTACGAGAGGGGAAGTCATGAAGTGAGTACCCCACTCGCCCGATCGAAGATCGGCCTCTACTAATCATGATATGAGCCTTATTTATATTATATGCTCTTGTTCCGATTATTAGACTAACTTTACTATGTGTTGCACACAAGTATAGACTAATTTGCAAAAGTTGGAACACTCTGATTTATGTTTGTTTGAAAAGAGTTTGAATATATCAAAAAAGTGATCTCATATGTACATTAATCAAAATTCTCCCAATTTAAGCAATTAGCCTTCATCCACAGGCATCCAAGAGATATATCATTTAAGCACTTAACCTCGTGGTAATCATGCTTGTTATGGCAACAATCACATGCATGTGATATTCTAAAGCAATAAGTGCTCACCTAGTACTCCAAGGCAAGCCAAAAGAAAGAGTTAGAAAAAATGCATGCTCTCACTAACGCAACACATGCAATAAGCAATTTCAATAGGCTCGGCTATTAACATGGCATGTGAATCAATTTGTTAGCATGCATTTTTAAACACATTTTCAAAGAAGTATTTAAATGACAACGCTTGTTAGAATGATGAACCGAGCCATATGCATGCAAGACAAATGGATGCTTTATATATGGGAAATGCTAAAAGAAATATGATGTTCTAAGCTACCCACTATAAGCAATTAAATAAAAGGAAGAAAGAAAGGGAGTTGGAAGACATATACATTATTATACATTGGCCCCCGCACAAGAGGGTCCGAATAAATAGCCTAGCTAAGCTAATTAACTAGCTATTACAAACCAAATTAAATAAGTTAACTACGCTAGCTAATTATTACAAATTGAAATTAACTAATTAATTACACTAACTAATTAGTTACAAATGGGAATTCACAAATTATTACATGTGGCATCAACTAATTTAATTAAAAAATTAATAACTAATTGAACTCGAGCGGGGTAATGAACTGTGCATGCCAACGCGAACATCCTCCCGGAAACACTTCTGTTTGTTTCTAGGACTGTTCTGCCTGCAGAAAAAGCTCCTGTTTTGCCTCTGCTTCTGCTCTGGCTTGCAAGAAAATAACGCTACCTACTGACACAAAAGTGGCTAGTCAGCCATAAATAGTGGACGGCCGGCTGTAAATAGTGGTCGCCCGGCCACTAATGTAAATATGGCCTGTGGCTCGCCTCTTTCGCGCCCCCTTTCGAAAGGTTTGAAAAGAAGCCTCACAGTTCAGACTCCCATGGTTCTGAATCTAATCTCACAAGTGCAATGTGAAATTGATAAACACCAAAGAGTCCAAATCTGGTAAATCGTTTTGGAAAATCGATTTTAGAATAAAAAATGCCAAAATTGGATTGCTTTGCTAGATACAGAGTCGCCACCTAAATATTTTATTTTGGGGAAATTTAGGAAACCTTGACTTGTGCGAAAGGCCACGTGTCCGTCATCACCAAAGTTGCCTCAGCTCGGAAACTTGGGTACGAAGGGGAAGGTCATGAATTGAGCACCCCCGCTCGCCCGATCAAAAATCGGTCTCTACTAATCATGATATGATTTTTATGAACATTATGTGCTCTTGTTGCGGTTATTAAGCTAGCTTTTACTATGTGATGTGCACAAGCAAGTATAAACTAGTTTGCTCAAGTTGGAACAATTCAATTTCATGTTTGTTTGCGAAAATGGTTTGAATTTGCCACCTCAACTGGGCTTAAAATTGCGAATTTGCCACCAAACATAGTGGGCTTAAAGATGATTTGCCACTCAACAAAGTGGGCTTAAAACGCACATTCGTTGAATCGTTCCAATTCAAACAACAAGCCTTCATCCACAGGCATTCAAACAGTTATAGCATTTAAGCGTTTAGTCTCGTGGCAAGCATGCTAGTCATGGCAATCACTCACACTCATGCAAGTATGCTAAAGTATTAAAAGTCACCTAGTACTCCAAGCTAAGAAGATATGAGTTAGAAAAATATGTATGATTCTTAACTATGCAAAATTTCTAATGCAACACATGCAATATGCAATTAATAGGCTCGGCTACTAATATGACATATGAATTAATCCAAGACATGCGGTCTAAGCACGTATTCAACGAAGTATTGAAATGACAATGCAGTTTGAATGATGGATCGAGCTTCGGTGCATGCAATACGAGATGTATGCTAATCGAAACGTGATGCTCCTAATCTGACCATCAAAAGCAATTAAATAAAAGGGAGAAAGACGTGGGGTTGGAAAACATACACATTATTACATCATTTTGCTCTCACGAAAGAGAGTCTGAATGAATAAGCTAACCAACTAGCTACGCTAATTAAGCTAACTAATTATTACAAAACTTGAATTAATTAACTATTCTAGTTAACTAATCACAAAATGAAATTGAATAATTAGTTAAACTAACTAATTAATTACAACTCTTGCATAAGATAAGCTAGCTATCTAAGCTAATTTAAATGAACGACAATTGAATAATTTAACTAGACTAAGCTAATTAAATTTACAACATAAGGTATGCTAGTCCCGGGACGCAAATGAGGCCCATGCATGCTTGGTTTTCAGCCGAAGAACACCTGCTGTCTGCCCTCGAAAGCCTCTATTTGTACAACGTTTGCACTATTTTCTCTTCCAGATCAAATCTGCCATGTTAAGAGAAAAGTGCAAAACCAAGTTAGAGGAGCAATATGTGTTGGATGAATGGATTCTTAAAAACTGCTACTGCATTCTCTTTGTTTTTGTATATGTTAAGACCATTCATTCTTGGCCCACAGTAATTATCTATTCAAATCTATAATATTCATTAGGAATGATAATTTGGGATTGTTTTGCCACACTTCCAGGATTTGTTGAAATGTGACATGTTCTTGACTCCCTGCCTTTTTTTATATCTATGTATAATGATAGTTTTGCTACATTTTGTCATGTCTCTAGATGTTTATTCTGCACGAAGATAGGATAATGCCCTTTGATGCTATTGCATTCTTCTTGTACTCTATGCTATTTGAAATGAAATTTTGTCTAGCTTAATCAAACAGTGGATATCGATTCCCTTTCTTGGGTCTCTCTTTGATTTCGGAGCACTTGTTGTAGCTAATTCAGTGAATAGATTCAAGGTTCACGCCTTCAATTCATCGTGTGCACTTAACCTGAATTGCAATCTTGAGATAAGTGTACTTAATCTTTTATCGCGGATCAGTCTGTGGTAAAGGAAGTCAACTCCTATATTTAGAGAAGAAAGAGATAGAACGATAGATGTGATGAGGGCAGGGAAGAAGAAGTGGGAGGGAGGGGAAAAGGATGCTCAACAGGGGCTGGGAAGAAAGGAGATGGCATCAGGGGCTGGGGAGGGGGCGGTGCCAAAGCTGAATTTGGAGGTGGGCAGTAGGTAGTGGCAGTGGTTGGTGGTGTTATGTACTTAGAAATTAGAGTTAAAATTTTAGACAAGAGAATAATTTAATCAATCGTGCTGGGGACCCCAGTGGGGTGACCTCCAGCACCCCCAGCTCCATGTGGGGCGCTATGCTCTCAAGACAAAAAAATAAAAATAAAATTTTAACTAATCAAAAGACAATAGGGGTGGTGGGGGTCATCCCCACTGGGGGTCCAAGGCATTTCTCTAATTTAATTAAGGGACAAAATTGAAAGATGGTTGGTATTGAGAAATTAAGTGGGGCGTCAATAGAATTATATGTAACAATGTCCTAAATAAAATTGGACTGATCATTTATATGGATTTTACATAGGCTCCACCACAAAAATGAATGACTCAAATTTATTTCTAACATGATTCGGTGACTGTAATATGAATAATTACTCTAGTGTAAAATTTTAAAGGCTCTCCATTACTTGGTGTTGGTGGCATCAAAATTAGACATTTTTTAATTGGGTAAATTAGATTGGTTACTCTTAAAGTTTCAAAAAATATAACAAGATTTACAAATTACATCAACTTCTAAAATTTAACAGAGTGAAACTCATACAAATGATATATTTATATATATATATATATAAGAATAAATGAAGGTAAAATATATTTTTTGAAGTAAAAAAATAACAAAATTATTATAGTAATGAATTATTAATGAAAATTATATTAAGTATTATATGATTTTAAAATGTTTCAAGTATAATTATATCGAATTGATGGAAGTCAATGTATTTTTTTTCTCAAGAAAAGTTATGTAAATTATCTTAAGGGATGTTTGGCATACAATTAAAAAGTTACTTTTTTTAAAACATTTTTGGCGTTGCTCATTTTTTTTTAAACATTATGTTAATTTCCTTTTTTTCTTTTTTAACTTTGCAGGGCTGGTTTAGACGAATCCAAAATGTTAAAAAAAGTTTTAAAAAAAAGTTTACTAAAGCAAAATAATTAAAGAAGTATTTATTTTTTGACTTTTTATTTTATTATTATATCCTTTATCGATTTTTTTTTTCAAATTTTTTTTTTTAATTTTTTCGATCTGAGAACTCAAAAGTATAAATCCATAAATCATAAAATCAGAATTTATAGACCAACTAGTCTTATAATTATTTTAAGAGTTAATTACTTAAAAGTCTTATTTACAAATGTTATAGTAGTTCAGGTCTTATCTAAAAGTTTTTGAACCAATAAGTTCTATTTATTAAAACTGAGAATATTATTAGTTTTTCTTAATTTTTAAAACTAGGAATATTATCAATTTTGTATAGTAATATTTTAGATAATTGTTTCACTAACTGATAAAAAAAAAAGAAAAGAGAGCATAAGATTAAACGTTTTTATCTTTTTACTTATTGGTTTGATTCAACTAGCTAATAAAATCGAGAAGATTATTAATTTTTTCCAATTTTAAAACTGAGAACATCATCAGTTTTTTTATTTTTCAAGTGTTTTTTTTTTTTTCAATTTTGTACATCAATATTCCATCATCATGTTCCTTTATAGACACAAAATTTTTAATTTTGCACATAATTTTTTTTTTAGTTTTTTCAATTTGAAAGTTGATATTTTAAAATTTTAAAAATTAAAATAAATGTCAAATCATAATATTCCTTTATATATATAAATTCTGAACAATCATTATTTGAAAATTAATTTTAATTATTAAAAATTTAATAAGACTTGAAAATTTAAAAAATCTTAATTAAAATTTTAATAAAATATAAATTTATAAATTAAGAGTTACGTGTAAATGTCCAAAAAATAACCAATCATTGAATGTTTGCTAGTGATGCACTTCTTTCCATACAATTATTTTTTAGTCCTTTGTTTTAGGGAGATACTGATTGGTGCCGTGCTAACTTCTTTTATTTATTTATTTATTTTTTAATTTATCAATAAAAGTCAATTATTAATTGTTAGAGGAGAATTATGAGAGTTAGCATTTTCACTATTTGCAAAACACCAAGTGTTTACTCTCTCAATTCAACTCTCCTAAGAAGAGTTAAATTCATAATCTCCCCTTAAAGCCCTTTAAAAAGTAATAATGACCGATTAGACTAGGTCTAGTTGGTTTTGGTGCCCATCTACTTGAAAATCAAAGGCTGTGTTTGGTTATATTTCTGAAACGTAATTCCACACCTTGATTTGAGTGCTGTGTTTAGTTAGAATTTTCAAAAATTGATTCCACATCCACTTTTAAAAGCATGTCTTCCCAGTCATCCTCCTGTATATCCCCCCAGACATTCGGCCGGTCATCCGGCTAGTTGACCGGAAGCGTTTTTTTTTTTTTTGCACCTGTTATTTTATATTTTAAATAAAAATATTTTCGAAATTTTTAAATTTTTTTTTATGAGTTTTGAATAGAATTTTTGGTTATGTGTTTGGTTATGAGTTGTAAGTTTTTTAATCAAATATCGTATGTCACATCAAAATTTCCAAACTTAATTGTTGGCACTAAAATTTATTTTTCTCTGTCGAACAAACATAAGAAAATACAGAAAACTGATCTAGCGGACGCTAGGGGAGAAGACCACGAGTTTATAGTGGGATGTGGGTCCCAAAATGCAGAGCATACGACAAGAGCCAAACAGTCAAAGGAGCAGATGTGGCACAATTTCTCCTGTCAATTCATCTTATAGTGCTGTATGATGTGGCCAAACGTGGCCTAGGTGTCAAGCCATGAAGTTAGGCATGCAAGTGATGCAGGGTACGTGTCTTGTTTGCAAGGGAAAGAGAATGCTGCAGCAGAGAAGCAGTTACCAGCGGTTATAGAGATCATGGGCAGTTATACAAGAAGTAGAGGTAACTTGCTCCATGGTGGGACACGTGGCAGCAGAGAAGTAGCAAGGCCAGTAGCATAAAGGTTGAAAATTTAAAGTAAAGTGGATCCAGAACAACATTCACAACCCATGTGGAATTAGGAGTAGCATAGCTTAATTAACAATAGTTTTTGTACTTAGGAGTATTTCTGTATGTAATTCAGCCTTTGTGGCTAAGTTTTCTTCTGTCGATTGGTATGCACATTGAACTTGAAATTAAGTGGCAAGTTTATTTGAACCTTATTTCAGATACTTGAGGGTGTTTGGATTAAAGTTTGCTAACTAAGACTTTTGAAAAAACTAAAACTTATTTTAAATATTTGTTTTAATAATTTTATTTTTTGATTTTTATGAGAGTAAATATTTTTAAGTGTGGTTTGACTGAGATCACGGTAAAAAGACAACTCCGAGATTATTTGGCCCGAGGTCACCAACTATGGCTGCACTCGAGATGATGAGGGTCTGAGTTGATACTTGTCCAAGGTATTCCAACCCGAGATATCCAACCCAGCTGTCAGGTTTGAAAAAGTTGTCAGGCTCGAAAAAACTGTCAGGCTTGAAAAGGTTGCAACGAGAGAAGTCTTTCTAGAAGACAACAAGTACAAGTGAAGGAATAACACTTGTAAAAATATTTGGAAGCGGGTGTTTGATGGCCGAGGACCAACTCTCCACATGTACCGCCACGTTGGGTCCAGTCCCGTAGGAATGGAGGGTTGAAACTCTTTAGGCATTGCTCTTAACTTGCCTTGCATTTCCTCATCAACCAAGCTACGATGAAGAATTTGAAACATGTTTGTGATTGGTGTAAGTGAAAATTAGGGCATACACATCTTTTGGGTTCGTTTGGGAGTGGGTTTTGGCTTTTTAGTTTTTTAGATATTTTAGTTTGGGGTTAAAATGTCTCGTTTGGGAAAGATTTTTTGACTTTTTTGACTTTTTGTAAGAGCAAGAATATAAGATTATGAGTTGGATGTGATGTTTTGTCTTATTGGGCTAAAAAGTCTATTTTATCTTTTTGTGGCTAAAATAATCCCAAACCCAACCCAACCTTTCTTTCCAAACGAAGTCAATTTGTTTTGATTTACATCTCCATAAAGGTATAATTATTTTGAATTATTATCATTTAATTGCAATTCTCCTGTCGAGAAAAACAAGTCTATGCTAGTATCCCTTGGGCCAAGCTCATTTATTTCTCTTGGGCCAAAAGGAGTAAAGGCAGGGGTTGATGTTGTTGTTAAGTCTTTGATTTCGGCAGAGAGCAGTAACTTGGTCAAGAAAGAGGAAGTAATTGAAAGTTTGGTCACAATCCCCAACAATGCTAGTCACAAGAATAAAGAAAGGAGAAAGAAGTTTTTGAAAGTGTCAATGGTTTTTCCAAAATTTAAAAGATTTCGGAAAGGGTTGTCGGTTATTCTTGAGGAAGCTAAGCTTGTGGCCATTTGCTCAGTTTACCTTTACGTGGTTTACATTGAATATTTTAGCTAGTTTCCATATTATTTCATGCATCTCAGATTTGTTTTAAGACGGCATATCAATTTTATCATCCATCACTTCCTTATGGGAACTCTCTTCTTTTTTAATATTTTATTTTTTATAATTATATTTAATTTTTACTTCTTGTATATCACCAATCAAATTCTTATTTCTAAACTTTCTACATTGACTCTGGTGCCTCTCATCATATGACTCCCCATCTCTTTTTACTTCAAAATTGTACTCCCCTTCCATCTCCTATTATTGTTAATGCTGCTAATGGGTCTGGTATGTCTGTTATATTTATTGGGTTTATCTTGCCATTTGCAATGTCTGTTGTCTCTATTCCATATGTCCTTTATGTTCCTCAGTTATCTGTCAGTTTATTATCATTTATGTTGTGTTTTGTTGAGGGATTTGAAAAGGGAAAGGGAAAAGGTGTGTGAAATTAGGTGAAATTTAGGTATATTTTATTCACATTTCATCTGCCTTTTTCATTTCCCTTTCCAAATCCCTCCTCAAATCTCCCAACCAAACACAACATTAATGTTTCGAGTGCATCTATACATATATGAAATCTTAATGTTTTTTCATCGATCTCAGGTGGAAAAAATTCCCTAATATAGTAATAGTTGTCCCTCCCACCTCCCCCAAGGTGTAAACATTAATATGCATTTCACCCTAGATATTTTGGTAATTATATCATTTATAGGACTTATTGAAATATAAAAAAATAATTTAAATTAAGAGAAGAGCTTATGATGGTTAGTTTAGGGACATGTTTTGTTTAGCATACTTATGCTTGCATATTTGCGTCCATGCATTTGTATTGCATGCACCGATGCGAAGCTTGGCATGTATTATTGTTATTGTTGTATTCATCGAGAGAGAGAACTTGTATTATTTTGTTTCTATTACCCAAGGGTAATAGATGTATATATATAATAAAAAAAATGGACCTAAATTACAGGCTTTGGTAATGTTTTCGAGTAATAGAAATGTGGGGCGTTACAATCTCTGTATATATATAGGCAAAAACTTGTCCTGGAAGGTGTTAACAAAAGCCTCCCAAGTCCCTCCAATGTGCCCACGTGCATACTTCCATCACTGACCTGCATCCCCTTTCAGCTGGAAAGACGCTGTAGACACCCCATTTTTGAATGTCCAAATGAGCAGAGAATGATAAGAAATGAACCCCAAGGGCTTAGCCTGGTCGATGATGCCTAGGACTTGGGGGTTTGCTCCCTCCAAGGTCTCAGGTTCGACTCTCGTCGCCAGCAAAAACTCTTGGGGCCACGGGTCCCGTTAAATTAAATCGCAAACAAAGGCGAGAAACCGAGCGAAAACGGCATTACCGGAAATAAAGATTTTAAAGTGATCAATCCATAATTATAGGGTCTAATAATTAATAATAGGGTTTTAAAGGTAATTATTAATCTACCGGGATCGATTAGGATTTACTCGAATTAATCCGCGATGCTTCCCGATTCTAGGGTTTAAAACGCAATTAAGCAAAAATTCAAGGGCTTTATTGAAATAAACTCAAGGTAAAGTCGCTGTTCTGTGACCGAGCATACTTCGACCGTCGTCGCCAAGGTCGATAAGCTTCTGGAAGCTGGAGCAATCTGCGAAGTCAGTTACCCCACCTGGTTGTCTAATATTGTTGTGGTCAAGAAGAAAAACGGATCCTGGCAAATCTGTGTGGATTTCACGAATCTGAATAAGGCTTGTCCCAAGGATTGTTTCCCTCTCCCAGGATCGATCAGCTAGTCGATGCAACTGCGCACGTATGATTAATTGCAAATTTTGATTGTGTATGATTCTGAATTTGTTTTTTTTAAAATCAAAATAAATATCCAATCATCATGTTTCTTTATAGATAATCATAAATGTTGATCAATAATTATTTGAAGGATAATTCCGACTATTAAAAATTTAATGGGATTTAAAGCCCGTGACTCGTGCCAAAGGCCAAAGTTCGTAATCACCAAAGTTGCCTCGGCTCGGGAACTTAGGTACGAGAGGGGAAGGTCCTGAAAGGAAAGTACCCCTACTCGCTCGATTTGAAGATCGGCCTTTATTTTATTTCAATGCAAATATATTCACATAGGTCATGTAGTCTTTCACATTCATATGTTCATGTTCACAAGAATTACACATTCAAAATCAAAATTAGCATGACATGTTATTTCACATAACTTCTTTGCTCATGCCATAGGTTTCATTTTTATTTCAGATATGTTCAGAAAATTTCACTCTGTGTTTCCCCCCTAACTTCATTCTCGTTCACCTTTGGGTGACTCACATTGATTACTCGAGGTCCATCTGCCTGCTGCGATGGTGGTGATGGAGGCGATGCTGCCGGTGCTGGGGGAAACCTTGCATGCTCTTCCTTTGTCCTGGCCTCATCCACCAGGTCTCTCAAATGAACCTATCTGACCAGATCCTCCAAGTGTGTTTTCAAGGCCCTGCATCCTTGCATCAAATGCCAATCCTCATTGTAGTAAGCATAGTGCTTCCCAATGCTTATTCCCATAAACTCGCCGTGAACTTTCTCTGGTGCTCTGTAATACGGTTGGCTCCTAATCCTCTACAGAACTTTGTAGATCGGGATCCTGAATATAGTGGTAACTACGTGCGTAGCCCTTAATCCTACCTCCTGCCTGTTAACAGCGTTGTTACCTCAGCCTCATTTCGACAAGCCATTTCTTTTCTCTTGTTTTGGTATCTCCGCTCCTGGTGTATCTTCCTCTGCTCTGACATACTTCTCTATTCATGCCATGAGCTCAAACTTGAACCCAAACCCTAGGTTTGCTCAAAATACCCCCAATATCCCATCTTTTTCACACAACAACCTATAACCAAGTTAAAACCCATATTAAGATGTAGAGTAGGTGTAGAGAGTCCCTACCTCAGAGAGAAAAGACGAGCCAAGCAAGGGTGAAACTTCAAAGATGCCGAAACCAAAGTCTATTCGGATCAAAATGGAGATCTTGAGGTGCTCACTCTTTTTAACAAAGGCGAATGGGTTGAGAAATTACTAGAACTAGATGAAAATCTAGAAAGAAGGCAAGTTTAGAGAGAGGGTCTCAACTTTAGGGTTTTAAGAGGATTTAGATCTGAAAAGTAATATAAAAAGTCATTCTCATGATCTGATATATGCACAGTCTGCTCGAGCGCAAGAGTTGATGCTCGAGCATCAGACACAATAAGTTGTTCCGCTTGAGCACAAGAAGTCCTGCTCAAGTGCAGAATACACACCTCTAGTACTTTTGCAGGTAACAAACAAACCGCTCGAGAGCAAGAAAGGCTGCTCAAGCGTAGAATACACTCACCTAGTATTTTTGCATGTCTGCAAAAATACTAAGAGTTTGCTAAGCCCGCTCGAGTGCAAGAATGGCCGCTCGAGTGGAGGAGCAAAAATCTAGGCAGTAAAGGTTTAGAAAAACAAGCAACCAACCTATCCCAAACACACCATTACAATCCAATAACCACATTTAAGGAGGAATAAGGGAAAAATGGTAAGAACAACATTCAGAAACTATAGACCTGAACTAACAAATGTTAGAATAATTACAAAATATATGTATATAAGTGTCATGACCTGAACCCGCCTCCAAGGGTTAAGGACATAACCGGCCAGTAATCATGAGATTACCTACGGCCTCAAACCGAACCAGACATAACTCATCAGAGTAAAGGGGCCAAACGGAAGCAAAATTTAAAACTTTGTCCATAGAGCTATGCTTACATGGCATGTCATAACAAACCATACACATACATGTTAATAACTCACTTCAGAAAATATAGTAGCATAAGGTTCTGTACAGATAGGATCATTTAAGTTTAAGTCAACCCATGGAAACTATATACAACAAATTCAAAGTCTTCGCCAACATGACCAAATAAAATAGGATAACAAAAAGGCGGAGACGAGTCTCGTGCGTGAGACGCTAGGGCTGACTCTTCAAAACTTGGTTGTTCCTTCCAAACTTCACTAAGGCTAGGTTTGGACCTCTCTTGGCTCACCTACAAACACATGAATGAGCATGAGCGAAAGCCCAGTGAATAATATCAAAAAAGGAAGTTCCACAAATGGTATTTAGAACTACGTGCTTCAAACGGCCTTGGGCTCAATTCGTATTTCTATCTGACATATATAAATATAGGTCAAGTGATTACGGTTCCAAATACATCATACGGCCTCGGGCCCAATTTCTTCGTATCATTCAAGTCAAACTGGCCTTGGGCCTATTCATACTTTCGATTATGTCAAACTGGCCTTTGGCCCATTCAGACTTTCATTCATGTCAAACTGGCCTTTGGCCCATTTATCTTTCATTCAGATCATACTAGCCTCTGGCCCATTCATTCTGTCATTCAAACTCATACTGGCCTCTGGCCCATTCATTCTATCATTCAAACTCATACTGGCCTCTGGCCCATTCATTTATGTCATTCAAACTCATACTGGCCTCTGGCCTATTCATTTATGTCAGTCAAACTCATACTGGCTTCTGGCCCATTCATTTATGTCAGACTGGCCTTCGGCCCGTTCATTCATTCATTTGTGTCAAACTGGCCTTTGGCCCATTCATTTGGCATAGCAAACATTGTCCACCATTCAAATTAACATACTGATAAACTTACATAGAAGTAAACAATTGGACAACAATATATTTCAGATATCTTTGTCAAGATATTACTCACAGTGATCGGTTGGTTGGTTTGCCCTGGAGCTTGATCCTACACATCACATAACACATACGGGTCACAAATGATTCAATCCGTTCTTTAATTCACATATTCCTCTTTAGGCTTTATTCTTATTCCTTTAATTCAATTACAATGCTCAATGCATGCCTAAGAGTACTTAGAAGTGAAAGAGAACAGAAAATGAAACACAGAATGCCTTTTTAAAATTTTCAGAAACACGGTCCCCGCTCGAGCGTGTACTTCCCCGTTCGAGCGGACCCATGAGGTCTGCAAAAGTACTGGATGCATCAAATTTACGCCGGAGCGTGAAGTTGGGCGCTCGAGCTAAAAGCCTCACTACATGGCTCCCCGCTCGAGCGTGAACTTTCGCGCTGGAGCGGACGTCATGTCTGCAGAAAAATACTAGGAGCTCGTATTTTACGCTCGAGCGGCTGTTTCCCCGCTTGAGCGGACATCATCAATCCTGGGTTTTCCAGAATGTGTTCTTGAGCTCGAATTCAACATTCAAACCAACTTTTCTTGCATATTATGGCTCAAACTTCGCATAAACACGTACTACCATGGTACAAACACCAAATTACAACATTTTGAAGCTCAATTTCTAGAATTACTTACATGCATGCTTCAAATTGACCCAAACTCATCACCAATACATTAAATTCAAACATTCAAAACCCACACTTCCATGATTTGCACATGCATGTGGGAGATACACATTATTCTCAACTTAATTGGTGAAGAGGTGGTAAAATGCATGGATTTCAACTAAAAATTCAACATGGATTATACACTTATGCTCAAACATGGAAATTCATAGCAATTTCCTACATGCATGTGTCTATTGACCTCACATTCAACAAAACCAACTCAATCCCATCACTTATATCACAATCCTTGATCTTGATCATCAATCAACTCTAAATTTACAAAATTACAACTAGAATTCATGGATTACTCACCAAGGAGCTTTAATCTTCACAATTTATGGCCAACTCTTGCACCTAGCCTTCCCAATTCACAATTCATAAGCAAAAATACACCAAGATGCCTCTTCTCTCTCTCAAGGTCGGCTCTCTCTCTTTTCTTGAGTTCAAAATCAGTCAAATGAATCTAAAGAGAGAATTTGAGTGAAAGTGGCCCACTAAATAAGCTCCTTTAATCAAAATTCCTAATATTTAAATAATTGAGCACTACCCCATTAATTTAATCCATTTAATTTGATCCGAATAAATTTTCAATTAAATTTCACTGTAGGCTCTAAAAATTATGCCAACCACAATGGTGCAATCAATTTCAGTTTCTGTGGCCGATAGGGCCTTCAATTTAATTTCAAAGCAGATAATCAAACAAATATTCCTACGGTGAACAGATAGACATTCAAAACCACATATTTTCACATAATGGCACACAAAATCATGTCAAACACATAATCACATTCAAAATAAGGACCAATTAGCATAGAACGGAATTGGGTTATGACAGTCTTCCCTCCTTTAGGAAGTTTGGTCCCTCAAACTTATTTTACCTTCGTCGGGAAACAAATGTGGATAGCGTAGTTGCATTTCCTCCTCCTTTTCCCACGTGGCATCCGTTCCATAATGTTCTTTCCATTCCACTTTCACCATTGGGATGGACTTGCTTCTCAGTTGTTTCACTTGCCGGTCAACAATTCGTTCCGGCCATTCGGCGTACTCCATATTTTCATCAATAGCTACCCGGTGATAATCAATCACGTGAAACGGGTCTCGGAGGTAACCCCTCAACATCGACACATGAAACATATTATGGATTTGTTCAAATCCCGGTGGCAAAGCAACCCTATAGGCAATTGGGCCAAGCCTTTCTAGAATCTGAAACGGCCCAATGTAACGGGGCGACAACTTGCCTTTCTTCCCAAACCTGACTTGGCCTTTCATCGGAGACACACGGATGAACACATGGTCACCAACCTCATACTCAAGAGGTCTTCTCCGAACATCTGCATAATTCTTTTGTCGATTCTGAGCTGTTTTGAGCCTTTGCCGAATAGTTTTGATCTTCTCAGAAGTGTCTTGCACAATTTCAGGCCCAAGTAAAGCTCTATCTCCGACTTCTGTCCAACAAATTGGTGATCTACACCTTCTGCCATACAAAGCCTCATAGGGTGCCATACCAATGCTGGAGTGGAAGCTGTTATTGTATGCAAATTCTACAAGTGACAAATAGTCTTCCCAACTCCCCTGAAAATCTAAAGCACACATCCGAAGCATAGTCTTCCAAAGTTTGTATTGTTCGTTCTGACTGCCTATCTGTCTGTGGGTGGAATGCAGTACTGAACCTTAGTTCTGTCTCCATAGCTTCCTGCAAACTCTTCCACAATCTTGAAACAAATTTTGGATCTCTATCCGACACAATAGATACCGGGACTCCATATAAACGGACAATCTCATCAACATATATGGTAGCCAGTCTATACGCATTAAACGTAGTTCTAACTGGTAGAAAATGTGCAGATTTAGTCAGTCTATCAACTACAACCCAAATAGAATCCATACCTCGAGGAGTCCAAGGTAGGCTGACAACGAAATCCATAGTCACATGCTCTCACTTCTCATTCAGGAATAGGGAGAGGTTGAAGTAGGCCGCCTGGTTTCTGATGCTCAGCTTTAACTTGCTGACACTGAAGACATTTGGACACATATTTTGCAATTTCTTTCTTCATTTCTAGGCCAGCAATAAGTTTGTTTCAGATCCCGATACATTTTATTGTTACCCAGATGCATAGCAAACACTGATTTATGGGCTTCATCTAAAACCCTTCTCTTTAGTTCCGGAATATCTAGGATACACATTCGGTTTCGAAATCTCAACACTTCATTTTCAATGCTAAACTCTACTTTAGGACTCGTCTCAAATTCATCAATCACTTTCTTGAGGAATTCATTCTCTTTCCGTTTTCGTTTGATTTCATCAATGATTGCCGGCTCGGCTGTAATAGCGGCTATCAATCCGCCCTGTTCACACATTACTACTTCAATTCCAGACTTCTCAAAATCTTGCAAGATCTCTCTCTGTTCAGTAAGCAAACAAGCCATACTCCCCGTTGATTTTCTGCTCAAGGCATCAACAACTGTATTAGCTTTCCCGGGGTGATACTGAATCTCAAGATCATAGTCTTTTATCAGTTCTAGCCATCTCCTCTGACGCATATTCAGCTCTTTCTGCGTAAAGAAGTATTTCAGACTTTTGTGATCCGTGTAGACTTCACACTTTGCCCCATACAAATAATGCCGCCAGATTTTCAAAGCAAACACAACTGCGGCCAATTCCAAATCGTGTGTTGGGTAGTTTTTCTCGTGTGGTCTCAACTATTGGGAGGCATAAGCAATAACCTTTCCGTTCTGCATTAATACACAACCCAAACCTTTATAAGACACATCACTGAAAATTACAAAGTTTTCCGTACCTGTGAGCAATATCAGTACTGGTGCAGTGGTCAGTCTCGTTTTCAGTTCATGAAAGGCAGATTCTCTTTCGTCATTCCATTCAAATGATTGCCCCTTGCGTGTCAACTGGGTAAGAGGTACAGCTATCTTTGAAAAGTTTTTCACAAACCTCCTGTAATACCCGGCCAAGCCCATGAAACTGCGGACCTCTGTTACATTCGTCGGTGTAGGCCAATTCACAATTGCCTCTATTTTCTGCAGGTCCACTGAAATCCCTTCCTTGTTGATAACATGCCCTAAGAAAACAACTTCATCCAACCAAAACTCACATTTCTTTAGTTTAGCAAATAATTTCCTTTCCCTCAGTATTTGCAGGACAGTTCTCAAATGATGTTCATGTTCAAGTCTATTCTTGGAGTATATCAAAATGTCATCAATAAAAACCACAACAAATTCATCAAGGTAGGTTTTAAAAATTCGGTTCATTAAGTCCATAAATGCTGCCGGAGCATTAGTCACTCCAAATGGCATAACAAGAAATTCAAAGTGACCATACCTCGTTCTAAATGCTTTTTTCTCAACATCTTCTACCTTTACCTTTAACTGGTGGTACCCGGATCTCAAATCAATCTTGGAAAACACTTGTGATCCCTGCAACTGGTCAAACAGGTCATCAATACGGGGTAAGGGATATTTATTCTTTATTGTTACCTTGTTCGATTCCCGATAATTGATACACAAGCGTAAGGTTCCATCTTTCTTTTTCACAAACAACACCGGTGCACCCCACGGTGAAGTACTAGGTCGGATAAACCCCTTGTCGAGCAGGTCTTGCAACTGTTCTTTCAACTCTTTCATTTCGGCAGTAGCCATTCTGTAAGGAGTTTTGGAAATGGGCTGGGTGCTTGGCATAATCTCGATTGTAAACTCTATCTCCCTATCTACCAATTTCCCTGGTAATTCATTTGGAAACACATCTGGAAATTCTCTAACAATAGGGATATCATTTAATTCAACATCTACAGATTGTTCAGACAACACATAACACAAGTAACCCTGGCACCCTTTCCTGATTAGTTTACATGTTTTCATTGCAGATATCAAATAAGGTGGAGGTACTACCCCGTTACCCACAAACACAATTTCTTCTTGTTCTGGTGGTCTAAAGACAACCCGTTTTGTCACACAATCAATGGTGGTACAATATTTAGTTAACTAGTCCATGCCTAGAATTATATCAAAATGCCTAAAGTTTAGGGGTAACAAGTGCACATACAAAATGGCATTCCCATCACGCATGTCACAAAAACGATATACAGATTCACACAACACAGATTCCCCAGATGGAGCAAATACACATAGCAGATATGGCAATAATTCTAGAGGTCTACTCAGTCTAGATGCAAATGCACATGTTACGAAAGAGTGTGTTGATCCGGAGTCAATTAACACAAAAGCATCTTGATTACATACAGAAATAGTACCTGAGACAACTGCGTTGGCATTCTGTGTATCGCTCGGAACAAGCGCAAAAACTCCCCCTTGTCTCACGGTATCCCCGGTGGTAGCAGATCTCATAGTATTTCCCGGCTTCGGGATCGATGCAGTCGAGCTAGCAGCTAGCTTCCCACTGTTTTGATTACAATCTCGGGCCATGTGCCCTTGTTTATCACATTTGAAACAGGCTCCTGACACATGATAACAAACCCCACGGTGCCTTTTGCTACAAATATTGTACATAGGAGATGTGTCTCGGGAAGAATTCGAAGTACTTGAGGAGCCCGTGTTTTGCTTTTTCGAAAATTTCTTCTTCGAAAAGGAGCCTTGCCTTTTATTGTCTTTCCATTCTGTTGTTGGTTTAGCCTGCCTAGTTATGTTAACTCCTGATATTATGGCCCGGTCTAGCACGCCAATATAGGTTTCTAGCTTCAAGACATTCACCCTTTCTAATATGTCACTTCAAAGCCCACCTTCAAATTGCCTCGCTTTCTTATAGTCAGTATCAATCACATGTGGTGCAAACCTGGCCAATTCAGTGAATTTACTGTCATGCTGTCTTGTTTAAGTTCCATGAATTCTGACACTTTCCTATCCCGAACACATTGTGGGAAGTACTTGTCATAGAAAATTTTTAGAAATTTCACCCAGTCAACATCTTTATGATTTTCTCGCGTTAACATCCACCATCTCCTTGCTTCATCCTCTAACATAAAAGTGGCTAGAAGCACTTTCTGTGTCTCCGAACACGGGAATACTTCAAACAATTTTTCGATGCCGAGAACCCATGCTTCGACTTTCAATGGATCTAATCCCCCTTGGAACTGTGGTGGTTTCATTTTCTTAAACTCTTTAGTGAGAGCTATTATCCGATCATCGTTTTGATTATCTGGCACGGGTGGTGTCGGAGGTGGAGGTGGAGGATGTGGCTGCTGCCACTGTTGTTGCCACTCTTGTTGTTGTCTCAATGTCTCTGCCATTTCCTGAATTAACCTTTCCATTCTATCCATTCTGGCAGTAGAGGACTCTTCTATCTCATCACCTCTTGTTCTCACCATCTGATTAAACTTACATTATACTTTGTACAAAAGATTCACAGGTATGCATATATTAAAGAGCATACATATTCAAATAATTTGCAATGCAAGCAAATCACAAACTTATAACACATAGTTGTTCACATTGAAACATTTAGATGCATTCTCGATGCTATCAAATTCATACTTATCACATGAATGCATCCTAGATCTTTTATAGACGCTTATTGCTCTTTTGGACAAGTGTGTGAGTTATTAACTCGTGCTCTAATACCACTCTGTCATGACCCGAACCCGCCCTCAAGGGTTAAGGACATAACCGGCTAGTAATCATGAGATTACCTACGGCCTCAAACCGAACCAGACATAACTCATCAGAGTAAAGGGGCCAAACGGAAGCAAAATTTAAAACTTTGTCCATAGAGCTGTGCTTACATGGCACGTCATAACAAACCATACACATACATGTTAATAACTCACTTCAGAAAATATAGTAGCATAAGGTTCTGTATAGACAGGATCATTTAAGTCTAAGTCAACCCATAGAAACTATATACAACAGATTCAAAGTCTTCGCCAACATGACCAAATAAAATAGGATAACAAAAAGGCAGAGAAGAGTCTCGTGCGTGAGACGCTAGGGCTGACTCTTCAAAACTTAGTTGTTCCTTCCAAACTTCACTGAGGCTGGGTTTGGACCTTTCTTGGCTCACCTACAAACACATGAATGAGCGTGAGCGAAAGCCTAGTGAATAATATCAAATAAAGAAGTTCCACAAATGGTATTTAGAACTACGTGCTTCAAACGGCCTTGGGCCCAATTCGTATTTCTATGTAACATATATAAATATAGGTCAAGTGATTACGGTTACAAATACATCATACGGCCTCGGGCCCAATTCCTTCATATCATTCAAGTCAAACTGGCCTTGGGCCCATTCATACTTTCGATCATGTCAAACTGGCCTTTGGCCCATTCAGACTTTCATTCATGTCAAACTAGCCTTTGGTCCATTCATTTATTCATGTCAAACTGGCCTTTGGCCCATTTATCTTTCATTCAGATCATACTGGCCTCTAGCCCATTCATTCTGTCATTCAAACTCATACTGGTCTCTGGCCCATTCATTCTATCATTCAAACTCATATTGGCCTCTGGCCCATTCGTTTATGTCAGTCAAACTCATACTGGCCTCTGGCCTAATCATTTATGTCATTCAAACTCATACTGGCCTCTGGCCCATTCATTTATGTCAGACTGGCCTTCGGCCTGTTCATTCATTCATTCGTGTCAAACTGGCCTTTGGTCCATTCATTTGACGTAACAAACATTATCCACCATTCAAATTAACAAACTTATAAACTTACATAGAAGTAAGCAATTGGACAACAATATATTTCAGATATCTTTGTCAAGGTATTACTCACAGTGATTGGTTGGTTGGTTTGCCTTGGAGCTTGACCCTACACATCACATAACACATACGGGTCACAAATGATTCAATCCGTTCTTTAATTCACATATTCCTCTTTAGGCTTTATTCTTATTCCTTTAATTCAATTACAATGCTCAATGCATGCCTAAGAGTACTTAGAAGTGAAGGAGAACAGAAAATGAAACACAGAATGCCTTTTTAAAATTTTTAGAAACAGGGTCCCCGCTCGAGCGTGTACTTCCCTATAGCGACCCCGATCTTTTCCCATTTGATTATTGTATCCGGACTTAGGTTCCGTAGATTCTATCATTGTATAATTGTTATTGTCGTCCTTTGTTTTCTCATTTGGAGTTATAGGATGTGTTGGGCAGGTTTGTTTCAGGTTGGTTGGGTTCGGAAACCAAGTGTTGCTGTCCAGTTTTTGGGTTGGTCGCTCGAGCGAGGGTTTGGTCGCTCGAGCGAGGGTTGTATTTTGTGCCTGGTGGCTCAAGCCAGGTTTCCTCCACTCGAGCGAGCGATTGCGTCTAGTATAGACCTGAGAGCAGTGTTTCTTGGCTCGGCGAGCTTTTCTTCGCTCGAGCGAGCTGGTTTGTTCTTCGCTCGAGCGTGCGTCTGATTGCAGACCTGAGGGTTTGAGTTCTTCGCTCGAGCGAGCTTTCCTTCGCTCGAGCGAGCTTCTGGGTTGTTGGCTCGAGCGAGGCATTCTTGGCTCGAGCGAGGGTTTTCTGTGTCTGGTCGCTCGAGCGAGCCTGTCAGGTTTAAATAGGCAGCAACGGGTTTCAGATCAGTTTTTCATCTTCTTTTTTATTCCAAACCCTAGGTCCGACTTCTCTCTCTCTCTTTTCACACCTTCTCTCTTAGGTTTGATCTACTTAGAGTGTGTTTCTACCCTAGATCCTTTATTAAAAAGATAGAGCGGGTCAAGGGCTTCCGTTTAATCTGAACAATCTTGGATTTGGAGCACTTTGGATTTTGGGTCATCATCTCCACCTTCTCCATTCGAGTTCTTTGCTTCGAGGTAGGGATTTCCTACTCCATCTTATAGGTTTTAATCCTAAGTTTTGGTATTTTTGATATGTTGGGGTTATTTGGTAACATTGAGAAAAGCTAGGGTTTGTTGTATAATGTAAAAAGCCCTAATTGTTGTAATGAAATTAATTCATATAATTAATTTTGGAAAAGGTGTGGAAATTGATTTAAGTCATAATATTGGGAAGTTATGAGATTAAATGATGTAGTTGGGTAATTTAACCACTCATCTTTGAAATTGAGATTATATATGTGCTGATACATTTATTTCCTGCTTAGAAATAACTGTTTTGGGCTATCGGTGGAGGATAGTCATGATTGTTGTAGACATTGCATGTGGATTAGGGAAAACTGAAACTAATCAATTGATTAGGTTGTTGAGTATAAAGGGTTGGAATAATACATTAAATTTATGTATTGATTGATCGTGTATATGACTATGTGTTTATATGCATCACTTGTGTATGGGAGGAGATAGGGGATGTACTCCACGGTTTAGGGGAAGATAGGGGATGTACCTCTAAACCGGTTAATGTTTAAGGGAAGATAGGGGATGAACTCAGGGTCGCAGCTCATATGCTCGCCCATTACAGTTATGATACAGCGCTTATGCTTATCTACTGGAGTATTTGTTGTTTGATTCGATACATCACTAAAATGTGTATCAATTGGGAAGTATGGAAGTAAATTTTGATTGAGGTTGATACAACACCAACATGTGTATCCATTATGTTATAAGGAAGGTTTAACTTGATTTGTTATCCCTGTTGAATTTGGAAATATTGTTAATGTGAGATGAAACCTCTGTTGAGTTATTTGGCCAGGTTCTGAGCCATATTTGTATAAATGGAAAGTGAAACGTGTCATAGACATTAGTGTCATGAAATTGTATAATGATGTAATTGACTATCTTGTGTTAACCATCTATCGAATGCTACTGCTTTAGTTAATTCTTATATGTGGTTTAGTATATTTCTACTGGGCTGTGGCTCACCCTATACGGGAGCATCATTTTTCAGGTCCAGGTGATTCATTACCTCCAAGGACTTAGCTTGAGAGGATTTGGACTCGAAGACTTGTCTTTAGTTTATTTGTTTTTATTTGAGATTTCATGTAAACATTCAAGCCAAGGGCTTAAGTTGTAATTGAGTTAGTACTCAATCTTTTGTGTCCAAGTGTTGGCTTGGAAAGATGTAAGCCTTTAGGGCATTTACTTTTGATGTCTTTCAATAAAAGTACTCTGATGGATAATTTAATGATTTGTTTTGATTTATTAATGCATGTTAATATTATATATTATGGGTTTATTTTGAGGGCGTTACATTCCCCGCTCGAGCGGACCCATGAGGTCTGCAAAAGTACTGGATGCATCAAATTTACGCTGGAGCGTGAAGTTGGGCGCTCGAGCTGAAGGCCTCACTACATGGCTCCCCGCTCGAGCGTGAACTTCTGCGCTCGAGTGGACGTCATGTCTGTCGAAAAATACTGGGAGCTCGTATTTTACGCTCGAGCGGCTGTTTCCTCGCTCGAGCGGACATCATGAATCCTGGGTTTTCCAGAATGTGTTCTTGAGCTCGAATTCAACATTCAAACCAACCTTTCTTGCATATTATGGCTCAAACTTCGCATAAACACGTACTACCATGGTACAAACACCAAATTACAACATTTTGAAGCTCAATTTCTAGAATTACTTACATGCATGCTTCAAATTGACCCAAACTCATCAACAATACATTAAATTCAAACATTCAAAACCCACACTTCCATGATTTGCACATGCATGTGAGAGATATACATTATTCTCAACTTAATTGGTGAAGAGGTGATAAAATGCATGGATTTCAACTAAAAATTCAACATGGATTATACACTTATGCTCAAACATGGAAATTCATAGCAATTTCCTACATGCATGTGTCTATTGACCTCACATTCAACAAAACCAACTCAATCCCATCACTTATAGCACAATCCTTGATCTTGATCATCAATCAACTCTAAATTTACAAAATTACAACTAGAATTCATGGATTACTCACCAAGGAGCTTTAATCTTCACAATTTATGGCCAACTCTTGCACCTAGCCTTCCCAATTCACAATTCATAAGCAAAAATACACCAAGATGCCTCTTCTCTCTCTCAAGGTCGGCTCTCTCTCTTTTCTTGAGTTCAAAATCAGTCAAATAAAGCTAAAGAGAGAATTTGAGTGAAAGTGGCCCACTAAATAAGCTCCTTTAATCAAAATTCCTAATATTTAAATAATTGAGCACTACCCCATTAATTTAATCCATTTAATTTGATCCGAATAAATTTTCAATTAAATTTCACTGTAGGCTCTAAAAATTATGCCAACTACAATGGTGCAATCAATTTCAGTTTCTGTGGCCGATAGGGCCTTCAATTTAATTTCCAAAGCAGATAATCAAACAGATATTCCTACGGTGAATAGATAGAAATTCAAAACCACATATTTTCACATAATGGCACACAAAATCATGTCAAACACATAATCATATTCATAATAAGGACCAATTAGCATAAAACGGAACTGGGTCATCACAATAAGGCTATTTTGGGGATCATCAGGCAACAAAAGTAAATTTGATCCGAAATTAAATAATTAAATTTAAAATTAATATAATCAGAACAATGATCGAACTTGATATGCCAAACTGCAAAGCAAATACCTGGTGGTACAAATCAAGAGCCAATGTCAACTACGGTACACACAAATAAACAAGTAATTTAAGACAGTCTAATTAAAACAGCATCACAGTAATAGACAAATCAAATGGATTCATACGGTTCAGGTAATGCTCTACTTGAGTCCAAAGTCAAATCAATTCATCAAAATACATAGAAATTTAAACAATAGGAAAGCATTTTTCAGTCAAGTCTGGCCTACTAACCTGTCACACTTCACTACATGAAGCCTCAAAAGTTTATTCTATATAGAGAACAAAAAATACCCAGAAGCACAATAAAAGAAATAATTTGTACGCTTTTTTTTTTTTTTTTTTTGTGGCAAAAACAGGCAAAGAAATACAACACTGCAGGATGCAACTTTCAAGGACAGCATAAAAGTACTGGTAAAGAGAAAATTGGGAACACAGTAAAATGGGTCAAATGTCATTGGAAGGTGAAATTTCAATTCCTTCATTTTCTTGCATTTTTTTTATCTCAAATTCATTTTATTGTTTTTGTTTCATATTGTTTTGTTCTTTTCTCGGTGTTGTAACATGACAGGTTTTCCTAGGCTGAGTTAGCCTGCCGGCCTATTTGACTGGCTAGTTAGCTTCTTTTGGACGAAACAGAGTAGCCTTCTGGTGTTGAGCATACCAATTTTCGGTGGTCTCCAAGGTGCATAAGCTTCTATTTTGTTTTGGGCTGTTTTTTTTGTTTGAGGCTTGTTGTGCATGGTTGTAGTGCAAAGGGCTTCACTAGCTTATTGTTTTATGCATTTGAGCATGAGTTTCTTGAGCAAATAGCGTGTTTAGTGTTGTTTTACACACAATTTCAGCACTTAAGTCTCTGTAACCTCCCTCAATTCTTCACTCTTTTGTTTGCTTTGAAAGTGGTTTTAAGCCCCTTGTTTGCCAAAGTGTGGAATTGAGGTGTTGCACCTAATGGTTTAATCCTACAAAGTCTATCGGTGCAAGATCAATGAGCTTGGGGGATAATGTGGCTAGTTTTGTGATCGGGGGATGAACCACCTGCTGATGGCACTCATTTTACTCCCGGCATGGTGGATGGCACGCACTGTTTTGTGGCAAATTGAAAATGCTGTTTTTACTTTCTAAACTCGGGTATTGAGTTAGTCTTGTTACGTCGGAGTTTGGTGATTTCGAGGTAGTTAACTTGGACATCACTGTCTTGTTTTGTTTGTCTTTCACTCTTTCTTTTGAGTCTGTTTCTATCATAGAGCCAGTTGCTCCAGAAGATCTAAATGAAATGGCAGTAATTTTCACCCACTTCTTTGTGCCTTTAAATCATTGCATTGACCAAAGTTTTTCAAGACTTTTCTAAATTGTGGTGAAAACAAAGAGGGAGGAATTCCTCGGGATTTGCAAAATTTGATCAACTGAGAGGAACAGAGGTGTGCTAAGCCCTTAATGAATGAGATGGTAGCGATGGTGTTGTTGGTTGGGATGATGATGAAGACGAATTTGACAATGCTTTGGAGAGCAGAATTGAGGGATTCATTGACAAGGTCATAAAAGGATGGAAGGAAGAATTGTTAAGAGAGAATCTTCACAATGACTATGGGATTAATAGATTTGGAATGAAAACTGTACATTAATGTTCTATACATGCCTTTATAAAGTGTGGATGGTAAAATGAAGTAATTTTTATCTATTTTGATTTATGTACGACATGATCTTCTAAATATCATATTTTTTCAAAATGCACAAGTTTCTAAGAAATGTGAAATGAGTTATGAACAAGAAATATGAATTGTTGTAATATAATATGGTGGGCCCAAGGCCGTTCCGTTTATCTGTTCCGTTTATGCTATGACATGATATGAATTGTCATGTCTTTAAGACCTATTGATTTCTAGTATGGAACAAAGTGTTGTACGGAATTAAGTGCTACAGCATGAGTGACCTCTAGAGTCCGTGCGAGTCACCTCTTGGACCCCCCCGGCGTTTGGGAGATCCCATAGTTTTTGGCAACTTTGTTGGGGAGACTAAGAGAACTTGACTCGAGAATTCTAAATATGAGATTTATTTATGTATATATGTTCATTGCATTACACTGCTTTAGAATCTCAATCTTTTGATTGAAAGATGTTACTGTAGGTGTGTAAGCACATTCTCGGAACTTGAGCATAAGACCAAGCTTGTGATCCAATGCCCCTTTGCATGGAAAATATGGTCTGAAATAGCCAATTAGTGGGGGTTTCAATGGGAAATTCCCAGATCCATTGAAAGCCTGCTATGGTGGTGGCTAGGTTAGAATTTTAAATAGAAAGTTAAACAAATCTGGAGGGCACTACCTACTGCAGTAATATGGTCTATTTGGAGGTATAAGAATGACTATATTAAAGTGAGAGTGGCAATCTGGATGAGATCTCAATCTATAGATGCTTCATACTCAGTAAATGATGTCCTCTTCAATTTTCAGCAAGTCAGGAGTTGTATTGGATCATTCTAAGGTGTTCATTCTAGATGAAAGTGGGCATACTGGCTGGTGACAGAGGAGTGCCCTGCTGCTATTTCTGTTCTTTGTTTTGTTTTTGCTTTGTTTTGCCTTGTTGCTTTGCTTTTCTTCCTTGCTCTGTTGGTTTCTCATCAATGTGTGGTTGTACTAACATATGATCGAGCGTATTTTTTTTGTGCCAATCTAGTTGAGATCTTGTAGTGTCACCACAATATTTTTTGCACTTCCCTTTCTTTTATTGATGTAAAACCATACTTTCAGGGCCGGTCCTGAGATTTATGGGGTTTAGGCAGGCTTTGAAAGTGAGGCCTTCTTCCATATATTTTTTATAAAAAAAAATTATGAATAAAATAAAAAGTTACCAATAATTTTTTTATTATTTAATAGCTAAGGTTTTCTAAATCACCTAAGTGTTCAATTCTCAAGTCCAAAAGGATGATTTTGAATTTCCTTTGATTTTCTACCTATTTCTCTTTCTTCTGCCTATTAATGTATTATTTTTTAACTTATCCTCTATCAGTACTACTTCTACCCATTCTTGAATATACTCATTTCTAATTCTATCTTTTCTAATCTTGGCACACATCTTTTTTCTTATTAAAATTCTTGATCAAAACACATAATAAAATCCCTAATTGTTAACCAATGGATTGCTCCATTCCATAAGACCTCGTGAGTTGAGTGCTCATCCCAACATCCATTGGTAGGAATGTGTTTCCAAGACACAGTCTCTGAAGAATATATATATATCAATTAGATAAGGTCCTCCATTATATTTAGATGTCCCTGTAGTTTCAATTGGCTCGATTTTGCCCATTAATTTAACAGATTGTGTCATTTTAGTCCAATAGATAACGACTGTTAAGTTAGTTTAACGGAAAGTCAAACAATGTGTCAATTTGGTCCTTGTACTTTACACGATGTGTCAATTTAGTCACAACTTCAATTATACAACTTTCAATCCCTTGTTAGAGTTGTAAACTCGGACAAGAGGTTACTGATCATATGTCAAGATATGATGATTCCGAGTAATGAAAGAGTCTACTGATCCTATGTCAAGATGTTGTGATTCCTAGTAGTGGAGTGACTACTAATTACATGTCAAAAAAAATAGTGCATCAGTTTTCTAGCAGCCACCACGAGAGCTAAGATGAGCTTTTCCAGCGGCAGATACCGTGTTTCAGTGTCGACCATGGCCTTGCTCACATAGTAGATTGGGCGCTGCTTGTTGAGTTCCTCTTTTAGTAATACGGCGCTAATGGCCTGGTCAGAAACCGCCAAATACATGATGAGGGGATCGCTCGGTGATGGGGTTGCCAAGAGCAGCACTGAACGAAGATAGATTTTCAAGTCATCCAACGCAGCCTGGCAATCGGGAGTCCATGACTTAGCCAATTAGCTAAAAATCGTTCTCGATTTGATTGATTCACTGATTTAACCACCTTTGTCTCTTTATGTTTGATAATTTTTACACTTTGGTCCTTTTTCAACTAAGTCTAAGGCGTTTTCGGCTCTAACTCCCAACCTACGGATCCGAATTACTTTCCTTAGGTTGTCACAAGTCCTATTGGTCACAGCGAAGCTGTCCATGAGGGGCACACGGTGGTTCGGGGGTTGTTTTGAATTTTCGCCCTCGAAATGCCTTTTTTCGACTAAGTTTAGGATGTATTCATCTCTAACTCTCTAACTCACCTAGTACTCCAAGTCAAAAAAAGAAACTAGTTAGAAAAATGCATGATTCCTAACTATACAAAATGCCTAATGCAACACATGTGATATGCTCATTTAGTGGACTTAAGCATCATTTTGGACAAATTGATTAAAGAATGGAAAAGACTATTGAAATCAGCTTACAATGAACCAACCAACATAAAGAAAATGAGTTATATTGCCTTGGTTCGGTCGGACGTTATGCCGAGCCCTGAATGCAGATTTTTGGACCCGGCCATGGCCCATTTAAACCCAGCCGGGTTTCAATGAAAACTTCTCCAGAGTCCCTTTTTAGGCCAGGCTTATCATTTTGGGCCCAGCCGTGTGTTTTGGGGCTTGGTCGGGTCTCAATAGTGCCAAACAGACAGCTGGCGGGAATTTGACAGTTGGCTTTGTTTGAAGATATTATTGACCATTTTGGCTCAAATTTTATAAATAGACCCCATGCATTTAGATTTTGAGGTTAGAAAAATTTCCAAAAGCTTTGAAGAGCTAAAAAGACCTCCTTCCATCTTCTTTTCTTCTTTGACCTTCAAACCTTCTTTAGCTATATATACATAATACATACACCATTAGAGCTTGTTCTTGAAACTTTTTGCTAGAGTTTCAAACCATATTTCATAAACTTGAGGGTGTTGGAATCAAGTTTGTTATGACAATGGAACTTAAGGCTCAGTTTAATTTGGTTTGGTTTGGTTTGGACATTGTCATAGCAACAAATAATCTTCTTTCAATTTGTTTTGTAATTAATCCCCTTCTTTCAGCACAAAATTCATGTACTTCTCTGATAGCTCTAAATATATCAATGGTAAGCATAATTCTGACCTCATCATTGGCTGGAACACACATGAAAAATAACATTGAGCGAAGATTCTAAGCATGAATGTAAGAGAGAAGTTTACACAGGTTTTACATAGTGAAACCTAACAATAAAATAATAACTCTTGTATAGAAGTCTTCCTAGTTGAACAGGGGAGCAAATTTCAACAACAGCAAAAACTCTATGTCTACACCATTTGGAGGTTCTATGATATGTGCTTATGTATATTTGACATGTGATATTATAATTGGTGATATGACATTGTACGTTGATTTGCTGCCTTTAAGCATTGATCATTTTGATTGTATATTGGGCATGGATTGGTTAACGAAATATTGTGCCACTATTGATTGTGTGAATAAAATCGTCATGTTTAGACCACCTGGTCTGAAACTCTGTGCCATGCATAAAAAAGTCTTATAATAACTCTGAATCGCACACAGATCACTCTCAATTCCCACCTTGCTTCCCATGTAACCACCTATTAAAGTATTTTTCAACATTTCTTCACTAATTTTCCAACAATCCACTTTTCAAAGTTCCTAAATTGCAAGTTAGATGGAAATATAGATGCAATATCACAATTTCACTCAATTATAGATTTATCGATTGGATTTGGAAGTGTAGGAATGGAGTAAATGAGTCTACCGGGTAAAGATTGCCTCTCTCGGCGCTCATGTCCAGGAAGCGGAGGATTGGAAGCTTGTGTTGGTTGACAATGTTGATACGACAGGCTTGCTTGGAGTAGATATTGGCTTCTCTTCGTTCATCAATGTTCTGGTGAAGCCTCATGGTGCAGAAAGTTTCCAAAACTATATCCAAAACCATCAAAGTCATATAAAAAACTATCCATAGATATTATAATTTCTACTCGAAGTCAAAGCAGATGAAATGGTTTGGCCAAGCAACAATGCTTCCAATAGCATCTTCAAGCACAAACATGTCACAATTAGGGCGAAACAATGGTGCATTGACTTTAGGATGGTTAACCCACAATTTCCAACACCCAGGGCCAAGAGGCACGTGATATACCATTTGTTTAGAATCTGTTGATGCAATTGTGCCTTCTACAACCACCACCTTTGTCCCATTCCAATTCAACAATTTGCGTTTGGCATTGTCCAAGTTTAATCCATCATTCCCAGTTTCATTCTCATCATGCAACTATCATGAAAGCGAACATAAAATAAGCTAATGAATTGAAGACATAATTAAGGTAATTAATAATGCCACCATCCTCGCTAAATTTTCTTCAAATTTTAATTAAAATGTATCTTCATATTTTAAGGAACTACTTTTTCAAGCATCATCTCCAACAATACTTTCTATAATTTTTAAGTGTTACTATTAGTACTCTATCAATTATTTTGACCACTCCATTTCTTTGGACCCGCACTTATAATTTTTAAAACTCTTAAAATTTCTTAGAATTGGGTTGTTTTAAGCTATTCAATAGGTCAGTGTTGTAGAATAGGTGAGAGTCAATACCTTTGAAACCTTTGCTGGGAGCTTATATTGCTAAATATGCTTATATTTCTTACTCAAGCATATGCCCTGACAACTACCCAAATCATTGATTGATTGAATTTTTCATCTAAATATGTATGAACATGAAAATTCCTTCTTCAAACATAAGTTGCTGATAATAACTATACCTTCTAGTTGTTCAAAATTCTTTAACTTCAGTTGCATCAAGAAGTTATTCTTATTCTTGGTTTTAAATCTGAAGAAAATTACAGCAGTAGACAGGTGGGTTCATTGAGAATTACAGCAGTATTCTTGGTTCTACTTTAGCAGAAAATTACAGTAGTAGAAAATTACAGCGGTATTCTTGGTCTTACTTGAGGTGATGTTCAATGAGATAATTCAAAGATTTTATGAAAGAATTTAGTGTTCTTTATTTCTTGTTTATACCAAACATTGTCCAATTATTATATGAAACACTGAGAGAACTTCTGCAGTTAAATGGCTCTCATTAGATTGGTTTGGTAGCTATGCTTAGGCCATTGTTTGAATCATATAATATAGGACCACCAAGCTGTTGCCTTAACAACTAAATTGCATAAGAAAAATAATTGACAAATAGAATTTTTATAGTTTTCACAACATATCCCACCCATAGAAGAATAATAATAATAATAAGAAGAAGAACAAAATAATGATGGAGGGTTGTCTTTTTATCTTTCAACAGAAATTACCTGTTAAAAGAAAAATATTACAGAAGATAACCTCATCAACTTATTTAAGAACAGTACACACCTTGTAAACACTATTAACTTTTGCCAAATTGATAGTGGTGGAATCCTTAATAGCTCCAAGTGCCTTCCTCAAACTTTTCTACGTACGTCCTCCCAACATTCTCTCTATCAATTACAAAATTCTACACAATCGTCAACTATATAAATAGTGATGGAATAATTAAATGAATCTTAATTCCCCTCAACCAAAAACAATAACTGTTACTACTGGGGATTATAAGAATTAATGAATTTGAATTGTGTGTTAGGAAACCAATCATAAGTTGCTACATCAGCGGGCAGGAGGAGATCCTCCATAATGGATTGGAGGAAAACTCTGTTCATAGTGTAGGGGTCTATTTACACATTTTTATAATTTAGGGGATAAAATGATATTTTTCAATTGTTTAAAAGGTCTATTTGTACGCTTATGCAACTAGGTATATATGGAAGAAATGAGAAAGGAGGGGTTTTTGCTTGCTTACCTGCCCAAATGCGAGCTATGACTGAGGAGAGATTCCATCCGAGTGTGAAAATGCCAAACGCCACAGCTTTCTTGTGAGGCGGAAGATCCTTGCACCCTATCATGCATTTTCTTATTTATGATGTGTGAATGAAAAATTGAATTCACAAGACAATATCAAATTTTGGTTAAATGCTTTCCTGCTCCGCTTGTTCCAAATTGTTGTAAATTATTTGTTATTTTATATATGGTGTGATATTGTCTAGAGCTTATTGAGCTATTGAATGGGTATAGTCATTTTGAAGCAAATAAGAAATGGCAACACTAAGACGATTATAATAATTTTAACTATTATTACATTCTCCACATTTGTCCTATATTTTAAAAATTATTAAGAGAGTTCTCAAGTAGGCCCATTTTAATTTTTTTCAAAAAATAAAAATAAATAAATAAATCACTTCAACTCAATAGTGTTACACTGCATTAATATTTGCACCTGTCTTTGCAATCTTGTAATGACCACTTAGGGGGCAAGCCATACGAAACATATTCACATGCATTTTCACATATCCATCTTTTGGTTTCTGGATCTGATGTATTTTCTGGATCTGATGTATTTTGATATAGTGGATTTATACACTCAATATCGTCCAACAAATCACTAGCCACAAGAACCACCAACACCAACACAAACAACCTCTTCAAAGACATATTTTCCAAACCTAAAACCAAAGGAAAGGAAAAGACTAGATAAAGAAAACTGGTTGAAGTTGTAGTTACAATGAACTATCTATAACAGATTTATAAACTCTTCACATTTCATAAGACATTTAATTAGAATGTATTGACATTAAAATTATCAACTGAAATGTATTTAGATCATGGCATTAATTGTGCATTAAAATTTAGTTATCTGACGGAACTGCAACCTAAACACAATTTAATCCCTCTTGACATTGACGCACGTTGGATTTTGATTATATTAAATTTATGAAATTAATTGTATTTTTCTCTAAGTAGTGTAATTTATTGTACTCCATGTATGATTATGTGTTTAAATACATTATATAAGTATGATTGTTTAAGAAGGAGAAAAGGGATGGACTCCACTGTTTGGGAGGAGAAAGGGGATGGACTCCATTATAATTAAGTTGGTCGGAGTGTTCTGGGTGAAAGTCCCGAAATTTATACATAGGTGCCAATCTCGCGGAAAAAATATCTGTAAAATGGTAGATTGAAGTGTTTGTGTATCAATGACGTGATTGTAAGACCACTGAGTTGTAGTCTTATTTGGGTTATTGAGAAATGATAGAATTAACTCATGTATTGAAATGAATTGAATGTAAATGGATTACGACTTGGATTTGGTACCTCATGGATATATATAAGACGTGAATGTTTTGTCTTTTGGAAACATAATTTTTGAAAATTTAGAATACAAAATTATAACTGTTTCCTCAATAATGGATGTTTTCAAAAGGAAAAAATTTCTTTAAAAGCAGTTATGAAATTTATTTGTCAAACAAATATCCGTACTAGTTTCTTTTTTCCCTTATTTTCGTTAACACAAAATATTTAAAAAAAATGTTAAAATGTGCTATTATATATATATATTTCGATATAAGTCATTTTTTTCCATTCATACGATTAACAAATTATTAATTAAAAAAAAAATCAAGTGTTTTGTGAACTAAAATTTCAAGGGAGTCTGATCTAATTATAAAAAAATTGTGTGATTTATTATATATATTTTTTAAATCTCCAGAAAATTAGTGTAATTTACCCATATAATAGTAACACATAAAAGAATAATACTTGCACACCTTTGATCCACCTATAAAAGGGAGTCTAGCCATAATATAATAAGCAAACAAAGAAATTAGTTTATTGGGCCAATTTCTTTATGACACAGCGGAATGGATTTTGAAGAACCACGCCCAATATAGTGCAAAAATCTTAGGAAACTTTTGAATTTTGAATATTAAAATTTACAAATTAATGTTACAATTCCGCTACATCCACAGTAATTCAACCCCCCCCCCCCTCCCGCCTGCGGGCCGAAATAAACAAAATCCTTCAAGGAGCATAGGCCAAGACATAGAAGGTAAGTTAAATTTAGTACAGTAACAATGATGAACACAAGCAAATTAATAAATAAATAAATAAATAATCACCTGGCTTGAAACAGAGTGATGATAAGATTACCTCCAACATTCATGACAAATAACACATCTCACCGCATATTGAACCCGGCTTAGTAAGATATTACTTACATACTTTTGAAATTTCAATGAAATGCATTTATTTTTATAAATTATGTAAAGTATTGATAACTTTTTGAACTTCTTTAGACTATTGGTCAATCAAGCAACACTACAAATGTATAAAATTCATCTTCAAGCCAACCACAGGTTAGCTATTGTTTTATGTTATTTATTTATTATTATTATTTTTTTATAAATTGTGTAATGTATTGATAAATTTTACAACTTATTTAGACTATTGATTAATCAAGCAATATCACAAATGTTCAAAATTCATCTTTAAGCCAACCACAAATTAGCTCTTATTTTATGTTATTTGTTTATTTTTTAGACTACGTTGTACTAGTATATTTACTTTTCACGGTGTTTATGGAATAGGATGTTGGGATTGTTTTTCTAATATCATCTCCCATGAGAGATTACTAATCTCAACCATAGATGTCTATTATAGTCCCAAAGTATTGTGAATTCACTTTCTCATTTTGCAAATAAACACAATATTACTGGATCCTATATCCATTCTAATCAAATCTCATCCGCTAGAACCTAAAACAAATGGACCCTTGTGTTACTTTTGAGAAGTTTTTAGAATGTTGAATATCATTTTTATGGTTTTTGGAATATTGAATGTTCAATGTTTATTGAAATTCTAGAAATATTTGCTTATGCTGAAAACTTTGCCTGTATTAAAATTTTTCTTATTTTTTACAACTTGTGCCTCACTTTGATGAGGGGTGCGTCTCGCCTTGCACCTCACGCTTAGGCTCCAAGAGACCTTAGTGCCTCAATGCACCGGGAGCTTTTTAAAACACAGATAGGTGAACCTCAAGGGATTGGCCTAGTGGGTGTAACTTAAGGCCTGGGGATGTACTTCCTCTAAGTTTCAGGTTTAACTCACATTAGGTGCTATCAATTCCTAAGGGTCATCCTTGCAGGCTCTGCTTGAGATTTGCCCAATGCCCATTTTTAAATGAGGTTGAAATATTGCATGTTTCACTATTATTATTTTAAAAAAGAAAAAAAAAAGAAGGGAAAGAAATTGATCCTATTTAACTTTAATTTTCATGTCCAGATTAGGGGGGCAAATAAAAGAAGAAAACAATAGGAATTTCCAAGTTATTTATCCAATTTTGGTTTATTTGAAGTCTACTTTCAAGAAAAGTGAGATTTAACAGCGTTAATTTGACGACGTTTAAAAAAATGCCTCTGTTTCTAAATATTTAACAACGTTTTCTTAAACGTCGCATTTTTATTGACTAACACGGTACCATTTTAACTTTAGAAAATTCAACAAATGTGCGTCTTAAGCCCACTTTGTTGAGTGGAAAAATCATGTTTTAAGACCACTTAAGGTGTCAAATCCGCAACTTTAAGCCCACTTGAGGATGGCAAACTCAAACCATTTTCAGAAGCAAACATGAGTTGAATTGTTCCAAATTGAGCAGACTAGTCTATACTTGTATGTGTGCGCATCACATAGTAAGGTTAGCTTAATAACCAGAATAGGAACATATAATGTTGACAAAAATCATATCATAATTAGTAGAGGCCGATCTTTGATCGGGCGAGCGGGGGTGCTCAATTCATGACCTTTCCCTCTCGTACCTAAGTTCCCAAACTGACGTACCTTTGGTGATGACAGACACATGGCCTTTGGCACGAGTCAGGATTTCCTAAATTTCCTCAAAAACAAAAATATTTAGGAGGCGACTCTGTATCTGGCAAAGCAGTCCAATTTTGGCATTATTTGATTGAAAATTGATTTTCCAAAACGATTTGCCGGATCTGGACTTTTTGGTATTTATTTTATTTTTTATGACTATTTTAACCTCAAATCCATCCAAAGAACTGATATTGAACGAGTTTTTAACGAGATGATATTGAACGAGTTCTTAACGAGTTAACTATGAATTGAGAAAAGACTTCTCACAAGTCTCATTCCACATAAACTTTATTCTCTTTCTCGTTAGTCTAGTCAAAGGTGAGGCTAACTTAGAGAAATCCTTCACAAACCGACTGTGAAATTAATTTGTTTAAATAAAATTTTATTTTCAAATTAATTGGAAATAAAAGTTACAATTCTTGTTTCTTTTTATTTTTACAAAATTTAAATTATGTGTTTTTGGTTTAATTTTCTGTGTAGTATAAAATTCTAATTATAATTTTATTTTATAATTTAGAATTAATGGCTACTAAAACTAATCCTCAAACAAGTACTGGTATGGTGGCTGTAATTGCACCAACCCCCTCTCTTGTTGTGACTGTGCCGGTTAATCATGGTGAAAAGCTAGAGAAGTTCTTAGGAACTGATTTTAAAAGATGGCAGCAAAAAATGTTGTTTTATCTTACTACTTTCAACCTATCATGGTTTCTCATGAGAATGCTCCTACTCTGAACGAGGGTGAAGCCCACCAACAATTGGTTGCTACGGTCGATGTCTGGAAACATGCTGATTTTCTTTGCCGGAACTACATCTTGAACGAACTTGATGACACATTGTACAACATTTATAGCCCTATCAAGACGGCAAAGGAACTTTAGGAGTCCTTGGAGAAAAAGTACAAAACAGAAGATGCTAGCTCGAAGAAATTCGTAGTAGGTAAATTTCTAGACTTTGTGATGGTTGATAAAGTAGATACTGTTTGGATGTGATTAATATGCAATTACCTATTTTTTTATGCTTACATGCAAATTCATTGTACTTTCTATTAGTCAATATTAAACATTGACCTTCTCTTATTTGCTTAAGTCATGCCTAAACTACTACCCAAGTTTCAATTACATTTACATTCATTTTCTGTTTTTGGAGCACTGATTGAGGAAAAATTGATTGCTATACCTCCAATGCAATGGCATTCAAGTTTTCTTAAAAGATCTTTGAATTTTTCGACAATGTTCTTGAACCCTCTCATACATTAACTAGTTTGGATTGTGTCAATTGAGCTTGTGAATCTGAATCCAGCCTTGGTTTCCCATCAACTAATCCCTCTTTTTGACAGATGTGTGCATATTTGTGGAGGTAGGGGAGGTATGAATGTGATTTGCAGACAAAACAAGAGAACTTTAATTTGGCGCATGCTATAAAAGAAAATCAGTATGGCTGCATTATATGGCCGAGCTAACGGCATGCGCACCCATAGTTGACCGCCCTAATAGAATGCCACCAAAGTGCTGAGCACGGCTCCAACTCGAAGGCCAGCATGGCTTAGCTCGGCACTGGGATGTATAAATTCTTACTCTAGTGCAACCCAAGTAATAGCACAGTTAGGTACTCCATGTGGACCAATGGAGAGGAATCCGCTTTGGGTATGCATCAATACCGTTTGGTGGTTTGGACAATACTGTTTGGCAGTATTCACATGTACTCGTGTGAGAAATGAAGAGAGTAGTACAACCACGTGTCTGGCAAAGGACAACATAATAGTGCACACACAATCTGGGGCTGTATTGCCAACCTAAAAAAGGAGGCGCGAGGAGACTTAAAAGGGTAAGCAACTTTTAGCCACTTTCTCTCTACAGTGCTCTGTATTTTTTCTTCTTCTCCAAGAAATCTAACTTAACCGTTGGAGGGGTTTTTCGGTAACCCACCCTCCAAGTAACTCACCCCTGTTTGTTCGCAGTAAGACAAAGTCCTATCGGAACAAGACGAGCTTGGGAGCAAGGAGTACGAAAGGCGACGAATATTTTCCCCATGTACAAGCCTCATTGAGAAGTTGGGAAATATTCTTTATTGTCTAATCTCTTGGCTCTTAACACAATGTTTGAATAATGAAAGAATGAATCACTTACATTGCATGCACATGAAAAAATGACTCATTGATGATGTGAAATTTCGAACAACTATGCTTTAGAACAATTGTCACTCGCCTGAAGAAAAATGTGGACTTTATGCTTAATAGATTTAGAGGACCTTCTGTTTGGATGATTATACAAATAGCCTTGTTGAGAAGTTGGGTAATAATCATCTACGTACCTGAAGTTTCTTAGATTGAGGATCTTAGTAGAAAGAATGCCGAATGAGTTTTAATACGTGCATAAAAATGCTTTAGATGCAGCTAATAAGAAAGGAAATTTGGGGGAGGGGGAGATGAAATGAAATTCAACAACTGTAATTGTATATTTTTTTAATGGTTAGTCATATTAGTGAAGTCATAGCATCCTAGTGGATGTGGTCAACCATAGTGGTAGATGGTTGACCACGATGACATACGATCAACCACGTTTTGGATGTTTTCAAAAAAACAAAAAACAAAAGTCGTTAGGTAGCCGTTGAAAAATTGGCTATATAAACCTCAACAATCATTTGGAGTATTTTGACGAGTGAAAGGCACCAAGAGCTATATCACAACTCTTATAAACCCTCATACATATTTTGAGCATAAATCCTACCTTGGTTAGAGAGTGTAGCTATTGTGTCTTCAATAAATCTTGGAAGAGCTTGCTCTAAGGGACTTTTCGAAGTTCTTTGCTTGTGGAAGGCATCAATGTTACATGAACTCTCTATTTCTCTCGTATAGTCCCATGTCCACTGGGTATGACAAAGGTAAGAGTGTGGGATATGTGTTTTGACACTTGCACCCAATGTAGGCAGTTGGATCCTTTAATTTTAGATGCTATTCACAAAAGAAGTTCATATTGCTAGTAAAAAAATATTTTGTCTTTCACACGCACAAGAAAAAGAAATTTCTTATTTTTCTTGTGTCCTATTTAATTTCAAGTATATATCTAAATAATTTACATCATATTTTCTAAGAATATTATACAATATATAATATTTATGTGTTCATGATATGTCCCCATACTTGTACCCATTTTTTGGATACATATCCAATATCCTAAGATTTAGATTTAGGAAGGTTTGATGTTTGGATGTGCACCCACACCCAATATTCGTATATTAGTCCACACAACAAAGGAAAGTATAATATGCATCCCTTAGTGTAGCAAATTCACTAATGCTAGTATATACCATACCACATTTGTCTCACATAGAGACTATATCGCGGTAGACGGTACAATTCCCCTTGTTGAAGTCCATTTTTTAGATTTTATAAAATCTAGCATAGTGTTGGTGGAAGTTGCTGTTTTGTTGCGTGAACCTAAACCATTGTCTAATTGTGGTAGAGGTTTGAGGGTATCCTTGTAAAAAACCCTTGAAGAAGTGGATGTAAATGTTTAAATTAAAGTGCTACTATTAGTACCCCATAAATTATTTTGAACCCCCAAATTTTTAGTTTTTTTATTATAATAATAACCTCAAATAAAATTACTACAAAGGACATCATTAATTTTGGGACACCCCATCTTACAATTAAACCTACACACCTCCTACATCATGAACTAGAGTTTATGAGAGCACCCACCCCCATCACCAACCATCTATCTTTCCCAAATCCCACCTTCAAAACCTAGCCCTCCTCAAAACTTTGAAAACCCTTTGGCGGCAATATTCCGGCGGTAACGATGACAACCATTTGATTACCTACACTTCTCCGGCAATGACAACGAGTGGAAGTTTTTTTGGCAACCATAACTCCATAAGACGAGAGGAGTACAATAATAAAAGCTTAAAGGAGGTTCATTGCTTTGATGTTATTCTTAGCTCAGAGAAAATTGGCCTTGTATGGGTAAGTTTTTTTTTTTAAAAAAAAGGGCAAAAATAATAAAATATGTTCGTTATTTTTTCGGGACTAAACTCCCAAACATATGACCAAAATTCGGGAACACATGCCCGAACATTGTTTATTTGTTCGCGAGTCGGTAACCGAACATTTATTATTTGTTCGGAAATAGGTAACTGAACATTATTCATAGGTTCGAACCTATTTTGCTGATCACATTTTGAAATTTAGCTCTTGTTTGGCATTAACTAAGAAAGATAAAAAGTCAAAAAGTCACTAAAAAAGAAAATATATATATATACTATTCACAATGTTTGGGCGGGAATCTGGGGCTGAATACTCAGAGTGCAAAAAGACGATTTTGCCTTGCTTTTGTCCCTTCCTTTGAGAATACAATTATTAAAGGGATACTAGGGTTTATAGAGGGTCTAACATCAACATCTCCTCTCCTTCTCCAAACACACGCATAAACACTCCTCCATCAAGCCGCCGACATTATTGAATTCAACATAATAATTAAAAAAACAAAATTGCACAACTCACGGGTGAAAAAAAAAAAAAAAAAAACGAATGCAGCTCAGTGCACTGCCTCGAGTTTGACAACTCCATTGACGTGCACGGAAAGCATGTCTCTACTTAGAAGGGTAGAAATGTAATTTTAGTATTTCATACAATATTTTAATACACATTTTTTCATAAAAAGTCAAAAAGTTATTCCAAACAACCATATATTTTTTTTCTCTACTCTTTAAGCCAAAAAAAGTCAAAAAGTGCACTTATATAGTTCATCCAAAACAATCCTTTAATTTGTATTGTTATTTATTTCAGTTTTGAAGAGGCAATGAGAGATAAAGAGAGCATACCAACTGTGATAATGGTTAATCCAGCAGAGATAGTATTCTTCTTCTTCTTCTTCGTGGGTTTTGAAAAAGATGAGACTCTTCTTCTTTTTAGTGGATTTTATAAGGGTTTTTTGGAAGGGAGGTTTTTTTGCCTGTTTGGTAACCATTTCGTTTCCATTTTTTAGTTTATATTTACAAAAATTTTAAAAACTGTCATAAAAACTTGTTTGATAATTTTTTTGGTTTACAAATGGTTGTCTCAGTTTGTAAATTTGGGGGAAAAAATGTAAACTCAAAAAATGAATTTACGTTGGTTTTTAAGCAGAAATTTAAAAATTTGACTAACAAATTTTTTTTTTCAATTATTTTTTTTTCCAATTATTTTTTTTCCAATTATTTTTTTTCAATTATAATGTGTACGATCCCATTGTCATAAATAATAAAAAATAAATATAAATATTTTAGGTCTGAACAAACATATATTTTTAGTTTATGTTTTTAAAATTTTTCAAACATTTTGTTCAAACCAAACACATTTGTAGTTTATGTTTTTCTAAAAATAAACAAAAATCAGTTTATAAAAATTTTGTAAACATAAACAAAAAACGTAAACGTTACCAAACGCTACCTAATGTTTCAAAATTTATAAGTGGGGGTCCAAAGAAATGAGGGGTCCAAAATAATTCATACGGTGCTAATAGCACCACTCTTAAATTACTTGGTGAAAACCCATTTGCTTACTGGATAATGCCGGTAGGGAAGGTCAGGAGTGGGCATAGACAAGTTGTCGTATTGTTGTAAATCTGTTGAAACAATCTTCTGTGTAAAATAAATAACTTGAAACAAATCAAATAAATAAAAATAAATTACTTACAAAATTTATTTTACCGAAATGTAAAGTACATAAAAGGTCAAGTCAATTGTGTGACACTCTGTCTTTAAGATAGATTCGCCCTGCTATCGTGCTTACGGATAAAAGGCGTCTGTCTACCAGGATACAATGATCTTCACAAATTGTAGTAGTACTCTAAACAATTTGTACGGCAAACCAAACCTGTGTTTTATACTCTCTAAGTATTCCCTAAAATTAATATGAAGAATTATGTAAAGAAAGAACAAAGTGTGGACAACAAGAAAATGAATTTTTCAGACTATTTTCGGATCCAAAAGACTGCTGAAATGGCTAGCATTTATAGGCATACAGATCTGTCCGAACAAGTGTTGTCTTGAACCGAACAGGTATGAAACTGTTTTGAACAGATACAGTTCAAAATTCCAACAAATCTGAAGCAGTTTCAGATTTGAATCTGTTTGGAAAAATTGTCCGAAACTGCTGAGCAATTCTGGCAGTTAAAACCTGTTAAAAACCAGTTTATCTGTAGGGAATTTTGGACTGGAAGTGGTACAATTATGGACATAAAATTTGAATTCAAATTTGGTACAAAATTTTGAATTAATTTCCCGTAATAATTTTTGGAAAAAATTCAAACAGATTTTCTTCAAAAAATTAATGTTAGAACCGACTCGACCCACAATCCACACCCGCGCCCGCCCTGCCGATCGGACAGACAGTGGTGGCCCCGCGTGCGCGTGTGGTGGTTTGAGCCAAGGTTTCATTTGTCCATAACTCCTCCCTTCTACAAACTTGGGGTGTCCTTTGGGGCCTAACCCAATTGTTACCACCTAGAACTTATATACACATAAAAGTTCTCTTAGGTTTCCAATATGGGACAAGCATTACAAGGAAACCCACATTTTACTTCTTTAAATGTCCATTCCACGAACCCAAAAACGACGTCAAGTTCCCATTCACTCATAAATGGTTTTGATGAACCATCTTCACCGTGTAACTTTCCATGTAGCAAGGAACACGTCACCTCTTTGGACCTTCCCCAAAAGACGTTTGGGACCTACTCAAATTTGGGCTCAAAGTTGGCCCAAAAGAAGCCTATAAAAACCATTATTTCCAACAATCCCTCACGTGAATGGAATTTGACAAAAAGAAAATGCAACAACATGATCTAATATAGAGAGTACAGAAATTGGAAATATTCTGCAAAGGATAGGTAGCTTTTGGCTTTGAACCTTCCCTTATGAGACACTATTGGATTTACTAGCTAACCAGTGAACATGATGCCTTGAACTGTTCATTGGTTTGCGTAAACCAAGACAATAGAATTCACACAGTATATCACCAGACACAATTTAGTTCTCACTATTGTGTTCATCTTGGCCCTGAACAACCTGGTGTTTCATGAGTGCTCTAGAGAATTGTAGCCCTTCACAAATCTCATTGAACCGCCCTAGTTCACACTCATATAGGTGATTCTTATGAAGAGTATCCTGCCATACTTCACTAGGTATACATAGATATAAGAATCATTAAAAGTATTACTTAACCTAAAATGCTGCAGACATCACTATTTCATCATAGAAATAGGTAGGAGTTTGACTTCGCAGTGATCCTTATGAGTCATACACAACTCGGTTGTCCCTTTGAACCTAGATCTTGGGATCTCCAGTCAACTAGGTTGGGTTGCTGTTGTGGTAACTCTTATTTAATAAGCTTAAGTTCCATTTCCATCGACGAATTCTCAACTAACTCTCTTACTAACCCTTTGGTTAGTGGATCCGCTATGTTGTCTTTAAACTTTACATATTCAATGGAAATAATTCTATTAGAGAGTAGTTGTCTCACGGTGTTATGTCGACGACGAATGTGTCGTGACTTACCGTTATACATATGACTCTGTACTCTACCAATTGCTGATTGACTATCACAATGTATGCATATAGCAGGCACCAGTTTTGGCCACATTGGAATATTTTCAAGGAAGTGGCGAAGCCATTCTGCCTCTTCCCCAGCTTTATCTAAACCTATGAATTCTGATTCCATAGTAGACCTAGCAATGTAAGTCTGTTTGGAAGATTTCCAAGATACAGCCGCCCCACCAAGAGTAAAGACATACCCACTGGTGGATTTTGAGTCTCTAGTATCCGATATCCAGTTTGCATCACAGTATTCTTCAAGTATTGCTGGATATCTAGTATAATTCAATCCAATGTTGCAAGTAAATCGAGGATATCTTAGAACCCTTATAATAGCTTTCCAGTGTTCTACTCCTAGATTACTCGTATATCTACTTAATTTACTTACTGCATAGACTATATCTGGGTGAGTGCAGTTCATCAAGTACATTAAGCTTCCAATAATTTAGGCATACACTAATTAAGAAATACTTTCCTGTACATTCTTAGAAAGAAACAAATTAACATCCACAGGTGTTTTAGTAAGATGATTGTCATCTTTGCTAAATTTGTCAAGTATTTTCTCAATGTAATGTGATTGTGACAAAGCATAACCGTCTGATAGTTTGGTAATTTTCATACCAAGAATTACATCAGCAATCCCCATGTCCTTCATGTCAAAATGTTTATTCAACATTTTCTTGGTAGTTTTAATCATGTCATTATTACTACCTATGATGAGCATATCATCCACATAAAGACATACTATAACATAACCGTTGTTTGTGTTTTTAATATAAACACATTTGTCACATTCATTAATCTTAAATTCATTTGACATCATTGCTTTGTCAAATTTCTCATGCCATTGCTTTGGTGCTTGTTTTAAACTATATAATGATTTAACCAATTTACACACTTTTGTTTCTTTTCCTGGAACAGAAAATCCTTTTGGTTGTTCCATGTAAATTTCTTCATCTAACTCACCATTTAAGAAAACGGTTTTCTCATCCATTTGATGAATTTCTAGATTATATAAAGATGTAATGGCAATTAGCATTCTAATGAATATTATTCTAGTGACTGGTGAGTATGTGTCAAAATAATCAAGAACTTTTTGTCTAAAACCTTTGACCACAAGTCTTGCGTTGTATTTGTCAATTGATCCATCTGCTTTCATTTTTCTTTTGAAAATCCACTTATACCCAAGAGGTTTATAATCTGGTGGTAAGTCCACTAATTCCCAAGTGTGATTTTGCAAGATGGATTCAAATTCACTATTAACCTCTTTTTTCCATAAAAGAACTTTAGGACTGGACATAGCCTCTTTAAAAGTTAAAAGCTCATTTTCTAACAAAAATGTTAGAAAATCTGAACCAAAAGATTTTCAGGTTCTAGCACGTTTACTATGCATAGGTTCCCCTTCATCAATTTGATCTATCTCTTGCTCTTGTTCTTGATCTTATTCTTGATCATGACTAGTAATAGCTTCATAAGATCTTTTATTATTACTAGTCTCTTGTCCAGTTTTATTTGGAAATATAGGTTCAAAGAATGATACATTCCGAGATTCAATAATAGTATTTACATGCATTTCGGTATGTTCTGATTTATGAATCAAAAACCGATATGCACTACCATTCTTGGCATAACCAACGAAAATACAATCAACGGTTTTATGACCTATCTTAGTCTTTTTAGGACCAGGAATATCCACTTTAGTTAAACACCCCCACACTTTTAAGTATTTATAGGATGGTACTCTTCCATGCCACAATTCATAAGGTGTTTGATTCACTTTCTTTCGGGGTGCTTTATTAAGTATATAATTAGCAGAAAGTATTGCTTACCCCCACAAGTTCTAAGGTAATCCAGAACTTATTAACATGACATTCATCATTTTTTTATAGTCCTATTTTTCCTTTCAACAATTCCATTTTGCTGAGATGAGTAAGGAACGGTGGTTTGATGAATTATTCCATGTTCTTTACAAAATTCACCAAAAGGTGATTTGTATTCACCACCTCTATCACTTCTAAGCTTCTTAATTTTCTTACCAAGTTGATTTTGAATTTCATTATTATATTGAATGAAAGTTTCCAAAGCTTCATCCTTGGTTCGAATTAAATAAACATAACTATATCTAGTATGGTCATCTATGAAAGTGATAAAACATTTTTTTCCACCTCTGGTTTGAATTGATTTAAAATCACAAATGTCACTATGAATTAATTCAAGTGGCTCCGTATTTCTTTCAATTGAATGAAAAGGAGTTTGGATAATTTTGCCTCAATACAAATTTCACATTTATGATTTAAATCAATGTCAAATTTAGGTAAACATTCCATATTAATTAATCTACGAAAAGATCCATAATTAACATGTCCAAGTTTACCATGCCATAAATTTGAAAACTCAAGCAAGTAAGAAGAAGATGCATTTTTATTAATAACAGAGGGTACAACAGTCATTACATTCATTTTGAAAAGGTTATCAGACATGTAACATTTTCCTACATACATCCCGTTTTTGGTAAGTACAAACTTGTCACTTCCAAAAACTAGTCTAAACCCAACAAAGATCCGGAAACAAGGTTCTTGCGAATGTTCGATACGTACAACATATTATTGAGAGTGAGTTCCTTTCTAGATGTCATCTTCAGAATAATCTTTCCTTGTCCTTCAACTTTAGAAGTCGAGGAGTTACTCATAAAAAGTTGTTCACCATTGTCCACTATAAAATAAGATGTGAATATCTTTTTGTTGGCACAGATATGGCGAGTAGTACCAGTATCCACCCACCATTCTTTAGTATTTCCGACAAGGTTTGCCTCGGAAACAACTGCAGAAAAATTTATGTCATCAACACCATTGGAAATTTTGTCCACTTCGGTCATATTGGCTTGAGCAGGCTTCTTGCTTGATTTTCCTTTGCCTTTGCGTTTGCTACTGCAATCTTTGGCCCGATGTCCCTCTTTGTCACGGATGTAACACTTACCATTAAATTTGTACTTTTTAGCTTCTCCTCCTTTAGAGCCTTGTAAGGAACTTTCTTTAGAAAACTTCCGTTTTTTGGCTTTTAGAGCATGTTCCACCACATTTGCCTTAGACTCCATTGGATACTTACCAGCCCACTTCTCAGACTTGCGGTTGTCCTCCTTAATCCTCAAACGCACAATCAATTCCTCCAAAGACATTTCTTTGAGCCAACATCTTCTGTTTTGTACTTTTTCTTTAGAGACTCACAAAGTTCCTTTTGCTGTTTTGATAGGACTGTAGACGTTGTATAATGTGTTGTCAAGTCTGTTCAAGATGTAGTTTCAGCAAAGGAAATTAGCTTGTTTCCAGACATCGACCGCAGCAACCACTTGCTAGTCGGTTTCATCCTCTTTTAGAGTAGGAGCATCCTCACGGAGAAAACGAGCCAGGTTCAAAGTTGTAAGATAGAACAACATTTTCTGTTGCCATCTTTTAAAATCGGTTCCTGAGAACTTATCTAGCTTCTCACCGTGACTAACTGGCACAGTCACAACATGAGGGGTTAGAGCAATTGCAGCCACCACACTAGTACTTGTTCGAGCATTAGTTTGACCAGTTTCAGTAGCCATGAATTCTAAATTATAAAACAAAATTATAATTAGAATTTTATACTACACAAAAAATTTAAACCAAAACTATAGAATTAAATTCTGTAAAAATAAAAGAAACAAGAATTGTAACTTTTATTTCCAATTAATTTGAAAATAAAATAAAATTTTATTTAAACAAATTAATTCCACACAGAAAATTAAATTTCTGTAACACTTCAAAAATTAAAATACTGAAACAAAATTTTAATTAATGAAAACTCAGAAATTATTTCTAAAAACGAAAATTAATTTCAGACAAATTTCACAAATAAATATTATGAATTGTTAATGACACCTGTATATTACTACTAGTTGTCAAAGAAAATAAACAGTATATTACTACTATTTGTTTTTCCAACCAGAATATTATTTGATAAAACCACAGAAAATAATTTCTATAAGAAGAAGAAAGAAGAAAAGGAAACAAACAAAAAATTCTATATAAATAGAATAATTCGAATCAGTCTTAATATTGTTGGAATAATCTTCTGTGTAAAATAAATAACTTGAAACAAATCAAACAAATAAAAATAAATTACATACATAATTTATTTTACCGAAATGTAAAAGTACAAAATAGATCAAGTCGAGTGTGTGACACTCTGTCCTTAAGATAGATTCGCCCCGCTACGGTGCTTACGGATAAAAGACGTCTATCTCCCAAGATACAATGATCTTCACAAATTGTAGTAACACTCTAAACAATTTGTACAGCGAACCAAACCTATGTTCTATACTCTCTAAGTATTCCCTAAAATTAATATGAAGAATTATACAAAGAAATAGCAAAATGTGGACAGCAAGAAAATGAATTTTTCAGGCTATTTTCGGATCCAAAAGACTGCTAAAATGGCTGGTATTTATAGGCATACAGATCTATTCAAACAGGTGCTGTCTTGAACCGAATAGGTATGAAACTGTTTTGAACTGATACATTTCAAAATTCCAACAAATCTGCAGCAGTTTCAGATTTGAATCTGTCTGGAAAAACTATCCGGAACTGCTGGGCAGTTTCTGGTAATTAAAACCTATTAAAAACCAGTTTATTTGTAGGGAATCTTGGACTGGAAGTGGCACAATTACGAACAGAAAATTTGAATTCAAATTTGGTGCAAAATTTTGAATTAATTTCCAGAAATAATTTTTGGAAAAATTCAAATAGATTTTCTCCAAAAAATTAATGTTAGAACCGACCCAACTCGACCCACAACCCACATCGGTGCCCAGCCGAGCGGCAGCGCACGCGTGTGTGGTGGTTTGAGCCAAGGTTTCATTTGTCCATAGCTCCTCCCTTCTACAGACTTAGGGTGCCCTTTGGAGCCCAACCCAATTGTTGCCACCTAGAACTTATATACGCATAAAAGTTCTCTTAGGTTTCCAATGTAGGACAACCCTTACAACAAAACCCACATTTTACTTCTTTAAATGTCCATTCCACAAGCCCGAAAATGACATCAAGTTCCTCTTCACTCATAAATGGTTTTGACGAACCGTTTTCATCGTGTGACTTGCCATGCGGGTGGTAAGTCACACGTCACCTCTTTGGACCCTCTTCAAAAGACGTTTGGGACCCATTCAAATTTGGGCTCAAAGTTGGCTCAAAATAAGCCTATAAAACCATTATTTCCAACAAAATCTTGGTGTGAATCTCTTTATCTAAGGCCTTATTTGGGAACAGACTATTTTAGTAACCTTTTAGCTTTTTACGAAAATATTTTCAGAAAGTAAAGAGAGTGATGTGATAATTTATAATGACTTTTTGATATTTTAGCTAAAACGAATAGTTGACAAACGAGGCCTTAATCTTCATCTCTTTATTATGTGCATTCTAATTTGTATACTTACATATTGATATTGCTGAGATGAGTGCTTTTGTACGTCATTTTGGATGATTGGTGAATTGCCACAATCTTGTTCTAAAATAAATTGGGGATGTGAAAAACATAGTTTGAGGCTTTAGGAATTGAAGGGATAATTGATAAATCAACTGTTTCGTCTTGAATCAAGATAAGTAACAACAGTTAACTAATTCCTGAAGTTGTACTCACCAAGTAAGATAACAAACTAGTTAAAGGGATAATTGATGATTGGTTAAGACAAATTCTAAACTAATCCCTTAAGTATACTCATCAATTAAGATAACAAACTAGTTAAATTAAAGGGGTAATTAATGATGTTTAAGACAATAGAAAATTGAATTAAGTAAAAGGTGATCAAATTAGCGAGAAAAGAGAGCAAAATTTGAGTTCCTATTCAACCTCCCCCTCTCCTCTAGGACTAACTTTCACTTGACTGCTGCCCAGGTTCCTTTGCTATGGTCATAGTGAATTGAGTAAACATCCTAATGTTCTCATTGGTTTGTAGAAGGCTATTGTGCTTTACAGTTTACAGAGCATTGGAAATTAGTTTGTCGTGCTTTTGGTAGCATATGAATGACGTATACATGTAATTGGTTTTCAATTTATTCTAATTTCTACTCTACCGTTGATAATTGTTTTGTTTGGTGTCTTTGTAATTTGTGAACATCTATGTTTAACTGTTTTATTTAAGTGCTATTATTTGAGCTGGTTTCAGTGATGTGGCTGATGTCCAACCATTCCTCAAAAAATTATCCCACATTTCAATTTTTATTTTATTTTATTGTACTCTTATATATATACATGTATTGTAGAGTAATGTTGTAGATTTTACTAAAGAAGGCTTGAATACCACCGTGCATTAGAGAAAACAACAAAGTAATGTTGGCAGCAAACTGGAGGAACTATAAAGATGCCTTGTAATTTCATAAAAAGAAGTCCTAGATGAAAAAGAGAACTAAAAAACTCCATATTGACAACACTATTTTGATCTCATATTTTAGAATTTAGTTTTTTCTTAAGCTATTAATATCATATGGATTTCTCTTCGTTTGATTGAACCTCAAATTTTAAATGCAATTCTTTTTATTAGTAAATCTCATCCACATTACATAATTATGTCATTGTGAGATTCTTATAATTTGGTGTAACTTTATCTTTGGCTCCACTCTTACCATGAAGAGAGATTATTGGAATTACAAGTCGTTTTGCCTTTATCTGCAGATAACTCCTAATATCCATTTTCAGAAGGATTTGGGATTGAATGGCTTAGATATTGTGGAGATTGTAATGGCTCTAGAAGAGGAGTTCAAGCTAGATATTCCAGATAAAGAAACTGATAAGATTGATTCCTATTTTTTTGATCCAGAAATGTCACATGATCACGCCCCTTAGCCAATCACAACTTATTATATCATCTCATATTTTTTAATCACTCAATATAAATTCGTGAATTCTATCTTTCCACCAATCAGTTAAAATGTCGAGTAATGGTGGCCCACTTAATCTGGAGTTGGTTCGGGTCTGTCTCTATTCAAAACTGCACTAACTAACCTCTCTGTCTCTAGAGAAACTGATAAGATTGATTCCTATTTTATTAATCTAGAAGTGTCACATGATCACGCCCCTCGCCAATTACAATTTATCATATCATCTCATATTTTTTAATCACTCAACATAAATTCGTGAATTCTATCCTTCCACCAATCAGTTAAAATGTCAAGTAACGGTGGCCCAAGAACCACCAGGGGCACTACATACAAACTGCACTAACTAACTAAACCACTTTATCTGGAGTTGGTTGGGGTCTGTCTCTATTCATTTCTTGATCTTGTGTGTAAAACCTCTCTGAAAACCCTTCCTCTCTCTTCTCTCTTCTCTCTCTATTCCCATTCTTGGAAAGAAGCAACAATGGCGAATCAAGAAAGAAATACAGAGGCCACCGATGATGCAATAATGTCATCTTCTTCGGACTACGATCTCTATCTCCCCATGGACATCATCGTCGACATTCTCCATCGTCTCCCTGTCAAATCTCTCCTTCGATTCAGGTGCGTATGCAAAACCTTCCGCCACCTCATCTCAAACCCTACCTTCATCTCCTCCCACCTCCTCCACCACCGCACCACCACCGCCACCATTTTCACCTTCAAACACCGCATCACCACCTCCCTCTCTCTGTTACAATCACCCTCATCGTCTCAAAACCCTGTCAATCTGGTCCACCCCTTTTCCAACCACACTCGCAATCTACAACTAATCGGCTCCATCAATGGCCTCCTCTGTCTCTGTCTCTCTCTCTCGAACCATCCACTCCATTGCCAGCGACGCATCATCCTCCTCTGGAACCCCGCTACCAAACTCTTCAAATCTCTCCCCCCTCCCACCATCCAAATTCCTCTTAGGCTTTTCCTTTTCGACCGCAACTTTGACGACTCTCTCGGCTTCGGATTCCAATTCCATTCTACTTCGGCCAGCGACTACAAGATCGTCAGGATAATTTCTTATGGCACAGTACCGTCCCGAGTCGAGCTCTACTCTGCAATTTCTGATTGTTGGAGAGAGATTCAGGTGATGGATTTGCGCTTTTATATCCATAAATTGTCTTGTGAGATGATTGTCAATGGAGCTCCCTATTGGTTGCTCTCAACTCCTTCAAATCATTGTCTTTGCTTCACATGGTTTGATGTTCAAAATGAGGCTTTTGTCATGTTGCCGGGGTTTGATTTTTCTGGGTTCTACATCGGGACTCTTGTCCACTGGAAACTAATGGATTGGAAAGATAATGCTGCTGTGGTTGTGTGTTGTCCTGGCAACCCATTTTTTGATGTGTGGATGATAGAGGATCATTGTGGCGGTGAGAGCAATTGGTGTAAGAAATTTGTGATTGGACCGGTTTTGGGTGTTGAACAATTTTGGGTGTTGCAATGCACGAAGAATGGTGAGATTATAGTAGCAGAGGCAGGGGGAAGGATATTCTTGTACAACCCCCGAAATGGAGGGACTAAAGATATTCCAATCCATGGAGTTCAATTCGAAGCTTTTCACTATGTAGAGAGTTTGGTTTCTATCGAAGGATTCAGACAACAAGAACTGAACAATCAGCACTGATGTTCTACAAAGGTCAATTCATCACTCAATCAGATAAATAACTCGAGCATTTGTTTATGCTACTTACTGCAATGCATTTGGTTTATGGAAGGCTATTGTCCTTTACAGTTTACATAGCATTGGAAATTAGTTTTTTAATTCTTATTTTTGTATAGTAGTGTTGTAGATTTTACTAAAGGCCACCACTGTGAATTAGAGAAAACAACAGAGAAGTATTGGCAGCAAACAATAGAACTATAAAGATGTTTTTATAATTTCATAAAGAGAAGTCCTAGATAAAACTAGAAGGCTCCAAATTAACAAAATTATTTTAGAATTCAGATTTTTGGAATTTAATTTTTCCTTGACTTGATTGAACGTCAAATTTATAATGCAATTCTTTTCATCAGCAAATTTCATTGTCAGTGTTACATAATTGTGTCTAGCATGGGATTCTCATATATCTCTGGCTACACTTGTAGCATGGGGAGTTATTATTGGATTTGGAATTACAATTCGTTTTGCCTTTATCTGCAGGTGACTCCTGATGTCCATTTTCATGAAGATTTGGGATTGGATAGCTTAGACAATATGTAGATTGTAATGGCTCTAGAAGAGGAGTTCAAGCTAGAGATTCCAGATAAAGAAGCTGATAAGATTGACTCTTGTTTTCTTGCAATTGAGTAAATCTATAACCATCCATTGGATAGTTAATATTAGCGAATTCCTCTGATTTGAGTTTCAATCCTGTTTCATTTGCTTACACTATCCTTAAAAAACAAGTGTTTTAGTCCTTTCTTTCTTTTGATTTTGGGTGTTAGTACAAATTTTATCCCTGTTAAGGGATGTAATGGAAATAATTGGAGTTCTGTTTGTGTAGTTTGTAGGCTGCTTTGCAATGTTTGCTATTCTTTGGCTTAACAAGATCTAATATTTCCTTCCTCTCAAATTCTCAATCTGTCTACTTTCATTTTTTGAGATGTTATCCTGTTAACATGGTTTTTTTTTTTTTTCTTAATTCTTTTATTTTTGTTGCATTTGATTTGTTTTTGGGTAATTGTTGTGGGATCAAGTCCCGTTAGACCTTTTGCCCTAGATGTGGGGTGACATCAGTGTGTGGTTAGGTCTCTTGATGAGAAGAGAAGAGTGCAAAACCGAGTTAGAGGAGCAAATGTGTTGGACAAATGGATTCTTAAAAACTGCCACTACATTTTCTTTGTTTTTGGCCTACAATTACTATTTGTTCAAATATTTAAAATTGCTATAACATAGAATTCATATATTATATTGTTGTGCCAAACTTCCAGGATTTGTTGAAATTTGACGTGTTTGAGACTGCATATTTTATATCCATGTATAATGATAGTTTGCTACATTTTGTTACATCTCTAGATGATTATTTTGCGTGAAGATAGGATGTTGCCCTTTGATGCTATTTCATTCTTCTTGTACTCTATGCTATTTGAAATTAAATGTTTCTCCAACTCAGTCAAACAATGGATATCGATTCCATTTCTCCTGTCTCTCTTTGATTTCGGAGCACATGTTGTAGCTATTAAATTCATGCTGTGTTTGGTTGGAGGATTTGAGGGGGAATTTGGAAAGGGAAATGGAAAAGGTAGGTGAAATGTGAATAAAACATACCTATATTTCACCTAATTTCACATACATTTTCCCTTTTCTTTTCCAAATCTCTCTCCAAATCCCCTAACCAAACACAACGTCAGTGAATAGATGGGGGCGGTGGTTGGTGTTATGTACTTACAAATTAGGGTTAGAATTTTGTCCAAAAGAATAATTTAATTATGGGATAAATTTGTAATAAATAAAAAGGAATTGAAAGATGGTAGGTGTAAATAGAATTACCCATGACAATCACAAAAAAAATTTGGATTTTTTTATGTATATGGGTTTTACATAGGCTCCACATAAATAAATGATTCAAATTTATTTGTGATATGACTATAAACTTGGTGTAAAATTTCAAAAGCTCTCCATTACTTGGTGTTGGTGGCATCAAAATTGGAAAATATTTGACATCTATAAAAAGCTCTCACAATTTGACTTACAATGAGACAGTGTGATAGGTGTCAATTTTTTATTAGTTGCACATCCAATTATACAAAGCCTACCTTCCTTGCTATATCATTGTGGGTGAAATTGTAGGTGAATTTGTCATCTTAAAATGCGAGTTTCTAATATTACTCCCTCAAAGTTGGGTAAATTACATGGGTTACTTTTGAATTTTAAAATATATATATATATATAACAAACTTTACAAATTACATCAACTTTTAAAATTAAAACAGGTGGAACTCATGCAAATGATATATACACATAATGATGAATAAAGGAAAGGTATATTTTTTTTAAGTGAAAAAGATGACAATATTATAGTACTAATATACTGATGAAAGTGATACAATTTATGATTTTAAAATCTTATAAACTTTCAAGTGTAATTATATTAAACTTATAGAAGTTGACCCATTTTTTTTTTTTTTCAAATCTCCAAGAAAGTTAGTTTAAATTACCTCATGCGGTGTTTGGCATATATTTAGAAAAGTCAATTTTTTTATTTTGAAATTTTTTTTGTCTTTAAGATCTTTTTTTTTTCAAAATTATTTCAATGTTTTTTACATTTTAGGACTTGTTTAGACAAATCTAAAATATTCAAAAAATTCAAAAACAAAATTCACTAAACACTAAAATAAACTAAAAAAGTCAATTATTTTTTACTCTTTTTTTTAAATATCCTTCATGGACTTTTTTCCAATTTTTTTTAATACTTTTTTAATCCGTCTAATTGGATAAAATCCAAAAATTTAAATCGAATTTATTTTTTTAAATTCACTAAAAAAAATAAAATAAATAATCAATCCCAAACACCCTTCATTGAATGTCTGCTAGTGGTGCATTTCTTTCCACACTAATCTTTTTTCCTTTTGTCTCAGGAAGACACTGGTTGGTGTTGAAAAACCCATCAATCAAATATTTGATTAATAAGTAATCAATCCAACACTATTTGAATTGGAAACAAAATTTATAATCCTTATCCATGCAATAAGAGTATTTCTAATATAAATGTTAAAATTTTGTATAAATGTGTTATATAACAAAAAATTATAAAAATGAAGTGCAATTTTGTACGTTAAGATTTGTTAATATAGTAAGGGGTGTTATAATAGAGATGTTAAGGTATGTGTTAAATAAAAATAGGAGAAATTATAAAAAAAAAAATTCTAAGATTTGATCCTTACAATAAAATAAATCTTAAAATTTTAATTTTATCATTTTAAACTCTGAACTTTTTATTTATTTTCAATTTAAACTATTTTATTTATTTATTTTTGAAATAAAATTAATAAAAAATAAATATTTTAATCATTAAATTTAATAAAAACATATATTTTAGATATTTTATAAATCCAAAAATATTCAAAGAAAATAAAATAACATAATATGAGTACAATGTCCCACCACATGCACCTACCACCTGGCTCTCTCTCTCTCTCTCTCTCTCTCATGCATCTCCTTTCCCAATCTAATTTTTTTAATGGACGTTTGAGAGATTATATTAAAATATTTTTTCTATATTGAAGGCCAAATGAAAATAATTTTATATACTGAAAATTAAATTAATACAATTTTAACATTAAAAATTAAACACAAAATTTATATTTGAGAACTTGAAATATAATTAATTAATTATTTTATTTATTTTAATATTTTGCACCCCAGTCTATGTTTCATATAACATTTACATTTTGCTTGATATACATAAATGGGATGGGAAATGCTATACCATATGCACCCTTCTACAATATATATAATTTTATTATAACATTTCGTAACATCAATTTTAAAATGAGTAATCTCGTCATAAATTAATATAAAAAAAAATCATAATCAAGTCACATATTTTTACAATATCAATTACAAAATTTTATTATGCCAATTTATGAAGAGATTATACATTTTATGATTGATAATATAAAATTTTATAATAAAATTATATTTTTTTTAGTAGAATGCACATAATATATGTACTGCTAAGACCATCTTCAACGGTGTATCAAAACTGTCATCAAATTTAAATTTGATAAAAAATAGTTTCTTTTTCTGTTCTAGCTGTTTCGTCAAATACATATCAAATTGAGAATATCAAAAATATTTCACCAAATTGAAGACGTCTGGGACCTTTAAGCATTTCACTATCCAGAGCCGTTATATTTTCACCACTGAATGTCCTCCGGATGATCACCTCAAGACAAAAAATTGTGAAAAATTTGCATTGGCTGGTCGACCATTCAGACATCCGTCTGGTCAACCCTTCAGATGACCACCTCAAGAAAAAATTGGGTGTAAAATTTACACTGACCGACTGACCGGCCGAACATCCATCTTGTCATCCGCCCAATCAGTTGGTATTATGATGAAACCTTAAAAACTTCCGTTAAAATACTTGATATTAAATAGACCTTTTATTTAAATTTTTATTCAAATTTAATAAAAAATTTGATACACGATTAAATGCTCTAAAACGGTGCACACTAAGAGTTCCCGTGTGAAGCCGGTTGAAAGGTGGGGGACATGCTTTGAATCGACCGTAGTGTGTCTTTACAAGAAAATGACATAAAACTGATTTTACAGCCTATTTTAGGAAAAATGTTTGGATCTCCATAGCTAGCCCATCACATTACGTCTTTTTTTTTAATTTATATATATATATTTTAATTGTGTTTAAATTATAAATTTATATACTAATTTAAAATAAAATTATCAAAAAATATATATATATATTTCATTTGTTTTTTTCTTTTTGCTGGGTGTGTCGCCGGGCGTGGAAAAAGGGTTCTGGTTGCCGGTCTCTTATTTTCTCTTTCCATCTATTTTTTTCTCCTTTTATTTGTCTTTTTGTTTAATAATATTGAAAGCTTGTCTTTCTAACTCTTTTCGGTGCCGCTACCACCACAACGCCACCAGATCTACCACCTTCCTACCTCCATGGATCTACCCTCGCTAGATTTTTCTCTGGCCACTGGTGTTGGTGTTGCCTCTCGCTCCTTTCGATCTTCTGAATCTGATGTTTCGTGTGCACCCAAACTTTCACCTTCGCGCCCAAAACATTAAAATCTGGTTTAGATCTTCTCACAATCCGAAGACTGATACTGTTTAACGCGTTCGTTTCATGTTGGGCAACCACCTCAACCTCAATGCTCCATCTTGACCAACAGAGGTAAGGTCTTAATATTTCAAGTTGAAGGTTACGGTGTAATGGAATTTTGAATGCGTTTGGCGACTGATTGCTTTCGATTTGTTTTTTATTTTTATTTTAGTGTACTGTAATAATCCTTCCTATGTAGAGGTTGTAACCCTCCTTCGTAAGGATTTTTTCTCATCCTCTATAGAAGTTAGAATTCTTCCTCTATAAAAGTTTGTTATCTCTTTATGAGATCTTTTGCTATCATTGTATGACATTAATTTGATTTTTTATCAGTTTTACAATGAAAATTTTCTTTCCGATCTAAAAAAAAAAAACTACAGTGTAAGTCAATCATCAATATTGATACTTTCATATTCATAGATAAAATAGTAACATAAATATACATTAATGAAGGAATCACATTTAATGTGTACTAATTCTGTTTAATTTTGAGTTTTTAAATATAACTTTTTATTTTTTATTTTTTGTATTTGTGTCTTTAATGAATTTTTTAAATATTTTAATCAAAAAAATTTAATTTTTTTTAAATATACTTAAAAAGTAAAATATTTATAAAAATGTTATTGAACTTGATTATAAATTCCTTATTATTTGGAGAGCTAGACAGAAAAAGACTTAGACTTGAACAGAGGGATGGCATTTGTGCGCGAATTCTTTTGATTTTAAACTAAATTCTTTTAGTGATATTGTGGGGACATATTTTGTGAATGACAACACCTGGTCAAGGTGACGCCAAAGTGTCAGCCGAGGTGCCACGTGTCTTGGTCATGACGCCAAGGTGATCTCGGCTAGGCCAAGGTTATCTGCGGAGATACCGGAATCCGAGATGAGCGGATAAGGGACAGGAGTCCTAGAACTGGGAAGGACCTTAGTATGGATAAAGATAAAGCTCTTAGGGAGTTTATCTCAATCTAGCTAGGAGTCCAAGATGAGCATTAAGCCAAAGTCCATTGAAGTTAGGCTTCTACAGGGATCATGTTAGTGCTGGCTATAAAAGTAAGGCACCCTCGTGGGTCTAAAGTACACTTTTGGTATTCTGGCTAGTGAGTTAAGCACTATTTGCTATCTTTGAGAGATAATTGAGTACTGACTTGATCGTCGGAGTGCTCCCGGGTGGACGAACCACCGCTGGAGTCTTACCTTTCTGTGACAGGTTGTTCGGGTGTAATATATTCTGCCTGTGCTCTTCTGTCGAGTTCCTGTTTGGCAGTGTGGTCAGAAATCAGCACCCACAATTTGGCGCCATCTATGGGAAGCGTAAGGAGAATAGATGGCCAACGACGGGCAGAAAGAAAAGATTGGGGGCGACATCCCTAGTGGGAGTGGTAAAAATGCCGATCCTAATGTAGAGGAGGACAACTGTAGCGAAGAACCTCGGGATAAGAATCCTGGAGAAAAAGACGTCGGCTAAGAAGGAGACGTACTGAAGAAAGCATGTCAGGGCAGGTATTACAACCAAAGCGACCTCCAGGTATAGAAAGATAGATGCTTGAGGAGAGACGGTGAGATGAAGGGGATGGAAACCAAATTGGCAGACCTGCAATTGATTGTCAATTTCATGATGCAGAACAACGTCATGCAGCCACCGTTCCCATTAGAGGACACGCCGGTTCTAGCGGCCAAGAATGATGCCTAGAAAGGGGGGCAGAAAGCAATCCCCACAATCCCTCAGCATAACAGGGCAAGGGAGCATTCGCATCGGCCTTCACGGGAGGTCGAGTGAGGAGAATTGATGAGAGGAGAGTCTCAGAAGACACATCGTGCCAAAGAAACCTACGTCAAAGAGCATCGGCATGTTCAAGGAAAGGAGCTTTGTTTTGACACGATGAATGAAGGGAGGTCCAAGAGGACTCATAACGACACCGGGAGTAGCGGACCAAAAAGGCTGAAATTCTTTGACAGCCGAGCTCCTGGACGGACTAAGGAGGATTTGAGGGATTACCTCCAGAGGAAGCGACAAGATGCTGAGGTAACATCTCCAGTCAAGCAGAAAGCACCGTTCTCAGTAGAATTGAACAAGTTTGAGGCCCCGAATTCTACATGCTGAGATTCTAGATATACGACGGTAAGTTTGATCCCAACTTTCATGTCGGCTTATATTTGAACTTAATGGCACTGTATACCGGGAATAAGCCGTTGCTCTGCAAGGTGTTCCCCTCATCCTTTGGGGAAATCACATCAGATTGGTTTCACAAAATTGCCAAAAAGAACTGTGAAAAGTTGGGAAGGCCTGACTGAGATGTTTGTGGCGAGGTTTGTTACAAACAAACTACAGCCGTTGAGGATAGACTCCCTGATGGCTTTGAGAATTGGCGAGGATGAAAGCCTTAGGGCTTATGCCAAAAGGTATTATGAGGTGTTTAATCAAATACCAAGGTACAACCAAGAGGTGGTGGTCGTATCTTTTAAGAACGGCCTGAACGATGACTGTCTGCTTCGAAAGTCACTGGCAAAGACATTGCCAAAAAGTATGAAGGAACTTATGGCCAGAATCGAGAAATGTGCGAGAGTAGAGGAAGACATGCCAAGGACAAATGCGTCAAAGCAAAAAAAGAGGAACGACTCGCCGAAGCAAGGCTGAGGTAATACAAATTTTAATAGACAAGAAACAGGACTAAGGGCTGCACAGGCAGTCACCATAGTGTTCCGGATCCCAGTTTACAAAGTCCTGGAAAGGATCAGGAATCAGCCTTACTATAGAGCACCAGGGAAGATTCCTGGCGAATTTATGGGAAGAAGCCTTGGGAAGCACTATGTCTATCATAATGAGGATGGGCATTTGACTCAGGGGTGCAGAGCCCTAAAGAAACATCTGGAAGATCTGGTAAGACAAGGTCACTTAAGGGACCTAGTAGATGAGACAAGGACAAGAGAAGAGCAAGCAAGGCTGCCCCAGGCACCAGCAACACCACCTCTACTAGCACCACAATCGCAAGCATACGGACCTCGAGTAATCAATGTGATTCACTCGAAGGTCAATGAGAATGAGGTGTGTGGGGAGACTCAAAGGGTGAAACACTTACAACATGTGTATCAGATCCAACAAAAGAGGCCTAGAGCAGACGAGTACCAGGGACCAATAGTGTCCTTTACTAAAGCCGACCTAGACATGGTGCAGCATCCACACAACAATGCTCTGGTGATATCCCTTAAGATTGGAGAATGCTAGGTAAGGCGCATTCTGATTGACCAAGGTAGCTTTTGTGACATCATGTATGTCGGATGTTACAAGGAGCTCGACCTTCACCGAGATGATCTGGAGCAGTCCAATAGTCCAATGGTCGGGTTCAATGGAATGCCGACATGGCCCCTGGGAGCAATAAGTTTGGAGGTGCAGGCAGGCACAAGGAAGGTAAACACAAAGTTTACAGTAATTGCCACCCTCTCCTCTTACAATGTTATCTTGGGAAGGCCATGGTTGCATGCAATGAGGGTTGTTCCCTCAACACTGCACCAGTTGTTGCAGTTCCCAGCAGAGCATGGAATTGGGAAGGTCAGAGGGGATCAGGTGCAGGCAAAGAATTGCTCCATGGCAGCAATGAAATCCACCTGCAACGTGCGAGAGGCAGAGACAGTAGAGATTAAGTACGAGGACATGGAGGTCCTAGATGACGTCGGCAAAGAGCCGGCTAACAAAAACGAGGAAGCCTTGAAGAAAATTCTGGTCCAGCAAGAGGATGAAGAGTGCTTCTTCCTCCTCAGCTTAGGCTTGGCCAAGAAAAGAGGAAAGGGAGTTGGAAGCGTTCTTGCGAGCAAACATAGAGGTGTTTGCCTGGACGCCATATGAGATGTCTGGCATTGACCCCAAGGTTACATGGCACAGACTGAACGTAGACAGGTCGGCAAAACTCGTCATTCAGCGAGCGAGGAGGCCGATGTTGGTTCATGTGGAGGCAGTAGAGGAGGAAGTGGACAAGTTATTAGAGGCCAGAGCCATCCGAGAGGTAAACTACCCTACATGCCTGTCCAACATTGTGGTTATGAAAAAGAAGAATGAGAAGTAAAAGGTCTACATGGACTTTACTAGCCTGAATAAGGCTTGTCCCAAAGACAGTTTCCCACTCCCCAAGATCGATCAATTAATGGATGCCACTTCAAGATATGGAAGGATGAGCTTCCTAGACGCTTTTAGGGGGTACCATCAGATAGGAATGTACCCCTCTGGTGAAGAGAAGATTGCATTTATCATCCTAAAAGGGCTGTATTGCTACAGAGTGATGCCTTTCAGGTTAAAAATTGCAGGAGTAACGTACCAGCGGTTAGTGACCAAGATGCTCAGACATCAGATTGGCAAAACAGTGGAAGTATACATCGACGACATAGTCGTGAAGACCAAGGAACCTGAGGGTTATCTGGCCAACTTGAAGTCAATCTTTGATATCCTAAAAACATATCAGCTCCGACTCAATGCTTCAAAATGTGTATTTGGAGTTGGGTCTGGTAAGTTCTTGGGGTACTTGGTTACCAGAAGGGGCATTGAGGCAAGCCTAGATCAAATCAAGGCCATCCTGGATTTGAAAAGCCCAGAGTCAGCAAAACAAGTGCAGATGTTGATAGGAAGGGCCGCAGCCCTGAACAGATTCATAAGCGGAAGTTCGGATAAGTGTAAACCATTTTTTAGTCTGTTGAAAAAGGCCATAGACTTCTTGTGGACAGAGGAATGTGAAGTCACCCTAGCTGACTTGAAAATATACCTGACCACAACTCTAGTTCTCTCAAATCCAGTACTTGGAGAGGAGCTATTCTTGTACTTGGCGGTTTCGTAGCATGCAGTGAGTGCAGTGATAATTAGAGAAGAGAAAGGAGAACAAAGGGCAGTATACTATGTGAGTAAAACCCTATCGGGCGCAGAGACCAGGTATTTACCCCTGGAGAAATTAACATTGGCCTTAATGATGGCCTTCAAGAAGTTGAACCATTATTTCCAAGCCCACAAGATTGTGGTATTAACTGAGCACCCTTTGAAGTCCTTGCTACAGCAAGAAGATCTAACAGGCAGGGTGGCCAGATGGGCAGTGGTATTGGGCCAATACGATTTAGAGTTCAGGCCCAGAACAACAATCAAAGGTCAGGTTCTAGCCGACTTTGTGGCCGAGTTCACACCTGGTGCTATCCCACATCGGGCTCTGGTGAGCTGCGGTTTAGGATGTCCAGGAGAACAAGAAGAGACCCAGCTGGGAATGAAAAACGCCACATCAGAACAAAAGAAATAAGAGAAACTCAAGCCTTGAGATATTTACATCGGTGACTCCTTCCACCTATTTGTTGATGGGAGTTCAAACCGTCAAGGAACGGGGGCAAGAGTAGTGCTAGTGTTGCCAGACGGGCAGATGCTAGAACAATCTATTCAACTAGGATTTAAAGCCTCAAACAATGAAACAGAATATGAAGCACTGATCGTAGGATTAAAGTTGGCAGCAGCAATAGAAGCCGACGAGGTGGTGGTCTTCTGTGACTCCCAGCTTATTGTGAACCAGGCAGCAGGCAAGTATGTAGCCCGCGATGAAATAATGATAGCCTATGTCAAAGAGGTTGTTAGACTACTAGCCTTGTTTCAAGACTGTCGACTACAGCAGGTTAGCTGAGATGACAACAGCCATGCTGATGCCTTGGCTAACCTGGCCAGTGCAATGAAATTAGGGGAGGCAAGGACAATCATGGTTGATTATTTGTTAGGCCCAAGTATGGAACCACTGATCATAGAGTATGAAGCAATGTGTGTGGAGATGGGACCAAGTTGGATGGATGCAATAGTAATATTCCTTAGAGATGAGAAGCTGCCAGATGATCGCAAAGAAGCGCACAAGACCAGACTGAAGTCGGCTAGGTTTAGTCTGACAGCAAAAGGACATCTCTACAGAAGGTCTTTTACTAGTCCCCTTTTGAGATGTGTGCATCCTTCACAAGTTGAAGACTTCTTGTATGAAATACATGAAGGAGTATGTGGAAGCCACGCTGGGGATAGATCACTTGCTCATAGGGCCATTACTCAGGGTTACTGGTGGCCCTACGTGCAGAAGGACGCTGAAGCCTATGTTAGAAAGTGCGAGAAGTGTCAAAGGTTCGCGCCTTTGATACATCAACCACCAGCAGATTTGAACCAAGTATCCAGCCCTTGGCCATTTGCCCAGTGGGGCATAGATCTTGTTGGACAACTACCCTAAGCAACTGGACAAAGGAAATTCTTGCTGGTAGCAACTGATTACTTCACAAAGTGGGTAGAAGCTGAACCCCTTGTGGAGATATTGATGTGAAGAACTTTATATGGAAGAACATCATTACCAGGTTTGGGATCCCAAGGGCAATAATAGCAGACAATGGTACACAATTTGACAATAAGCTAATCAAAAGCTTCTGTGCAAAGTACAAAATCAAGAACTATTACTTCATTCCAAGTTTCCCTCAGAGTAATGGTTAGGCAGAAGCATCCAACAAGACTATCTTGGATGGGATCAAGAAAAGGCTAGAAGTAGCAAAGGGAAAATGGCTGGAAGAGTTGCCCAATGTACTCTGGGCATATCGAACTACGCCGAGAAGATCAACTAGGGAATCCCCATTTGTTATGGTTTATGACACAAAAGCAGTTATCCCACTGGAAGTCAACATCCCAAGTATCAGAACCCAATGAGTAGAGAATGAAACTAACGAGGCATTCTTGGCCCAAGATCTAGACCTACTTGAGGAGAAAAGGGAGAGAGCAACAATTCAACTGAGGGCATACTAGCAACAACTTGCTAGGGCTTATAACAAAAAGGTCAACCTAAGAGAGTTCAAAGTTGGGGACCTGGTACTAAGGAAAAGTAGTCGGCAACAAGAAAGATCCTAGGGAGGGAAAGCTGGGCCCAAATTGGAAGGGGCCTTATAGAATTATCTCGGTCGCCGGCAATAGGGCATATCTGCTTGAAGACAGTGAAGGCAAAAAGTTTTCTAAGACCCTGGAACACTTGCAACTTAAAAGTTTTTCTATTATTAGACTTTTTTGTTTTTCAAAATTTATGTCATAATTTTCTTAGCCGAGGTAGTAATAAAAATTTTTAACCTGATTTTTTAAGAATGTGAAATTTGTGTGAGAGGACTGACCAGTTCTTTGGTGATGTTTCTGATTGAAACATGAAGAATAACTTAGACTTATTATATGGCAGAGTTGAATTATACTTGCATATAATAGAGTTGAACTAAGTTGGCGATGTTTCTGATTGAAACATGATGAATAATTTAGACTTATTATATAACATAGTTGAATTATAGTTGCATGTAATAGAGTTGAATTAAGTTGGCGATGTTTCCGATTGAAACATGACGAATAACTTAGACTTATTATATGGCAGAGTTGAATTATACTTGCATATAATGGAGTTGAATTAAGTTGAATTGAAATTAGACTTACTATGTCGGCATAATTAAACTTGGAATGGAACTAAGTGCATTAACAGAGAAACCAAGGTTGAGAACCTCGACTAGTCTTTGTTTGATTATGACCTCGGTGAAAGATTATACGTGCTTAATGTGAACATAAGTGAAACTTAGGTTCACATTAGGGGGCAGAGAGTTAGAGAATGATGAATGATCTTAAAAATTTGAAGTGCTTTGGACTTGTTGAATTTATAAGGAAATATTTACAGGTTAACGAATTGGCTTAACACTTGTTGAAATTTAAGAAAAATTTACAAGTTGAAGTTAAGTCGAGGTAATATTGAAAGAAGTACCCAACATATGTACTCACCGATATGACCAAGTTGCCAAACTTGGGAAGGATAGAAGACATAAGTGTTGATAGAAGACAGTAAGTAAGAGTAAGGTGAAAAGTTTAAAGAAGCAACACTTGTACAAATATTTCACAATATTTTTAAGTGTCAAACGAAGGCCAAGATAAACAATTAGAAGATATATCCGAGGTACTTTACTCCAAGGAGATTATATAGTTAAAGGTATACTTTTAAGACATGCAAAATTATTCTAAGTATGAAAGTGGTAAACATACATAAGAAGAAAGAAGGTAGTCAAACACTTAGAAGAAAGAAGGAAACTTGCATTCACAAAAAGATTACTTGTTCAATTACAAAAGCGGCACATCGGCCAAATAAGAAGCAAAACACTTTTCAGACAAAACAAAATACAAAACAAAGGAAGAAAAAGAATACAAAGAAAAGATGAAATATCCTAAGTACTAGGATTGATCTGTGATTTGTCAACATCGGATGGCGGTGCTGCATTCTTTTCAGCCACTATCTCGGCGTCTATTTCTTGCAAAGTCTAATCCAGACTCCTTTCGGCACACTGAACCTTGGCCTTAGAGGTGGTTGTTTTGGGAGAGACGCCCTTGGAGACCAAGTCATCCTTCTCATCTTGAGTTAAGTCTATTTGCTTGTTGAGGGTGGGAGACTTGGGATCAGTGGTAGCCTCGTCCACCACTTCATCGGCCTCACCATCCTCGATATCATCTTCGTCAGCTTCATCGCCAGAGTCCTTAGGCTCTGGAGGGAAAGGCACTTGAAGCTGATTGATGTCTCGGAGGTCGGAGTCCATTGGCACAGCTAACTTGTTGAGAGTCGCCGTCTAATCGAGGTAATAACCTCGGTTGCAAGCCAAGTTAACTTGCTATTTATATTGATCACGGACGGCGGCCTACCCCTCTTCAAATGCTTTTTCATCAACCGCCTTTACCTCGGCCTCCTTAGGGATAAGGGCTTCTTGAAGCTTGGCCTCTATGTCAGTTGCCTTGGCGTTGGCTGCTTCAAGGTCGGCTCTTGCGGCCTCGGCTTCGTCACTGGCGGTTTTGGCTTTTTCCTTGGCCAAACTCTGAGCAGCTTTGGCATCCTTAGCCTGGTCCATTAAAGCTCGATTGCTAGCCTCGACTTTGTTAAGTGATGATAGGAGTTTGGCTACTTCTTTGGTCTTTCTTGCCAACTCCTTCCTCATCATCTCGGTTTTGACAGCATATGAGTGAGCATGCTGAATAGCCTGCAAGAAATAAAACAAGATTAGTGAGATTTTACTAAGTATAGAAAGAACTATAAAGGAATAAGTGTTAAGAGGATTACGAAAAATGAGTGCTGCATCATAAGAGCAAAGTTGTCATACTTATGTAACTCGGCCATGCGGTTCATGTCTTTGGGCAGAAGAATAGTTGTTGACAGGGCTGCGCTGACTTCAATATTTGTCGTGCTGTCACCGACAGTAAGGGGTCTATTGTCGACTATAACCTCGGGCGCCCAGGTCATGGTGTGGGAATAGCTGCTGCCTTCTGGGTGGTCGGATCTCGGCTCTTTGGCTGGTAGGGCATCGGATATGGGACCTCAACTAGACGTTTATCGGCAAAAAGGGCGCTCTTTTCAGCCTTGGCAAGTTTGGAAATTGGCACAGTGTCCTCAGAATCGATCTAAGTCACTTTGGCCTTTGCTTTGGCCTTCTTCATCCTTCTTGGCTTCAGATTTGGCTGGGATAGAGAGGACAAGGATTGCACAGTCACAACCCCAGGGATATTGGCGAGTAGGTTTTGAATAACTGCCGGTTTGCACCCCATCTCTTCAGCAGTGGCGGCTATAATCACTTTGGTGCCAAGGCGGATAGCTAGAAGTGCAGTAGGTGGGTTTTCTAGGTCGTAGGTCGATGACTCAGAAAGTCGGTGTTTGCGGCTGCGAGTTCTACCGGCAGGGGCAGAAATTGGAACTCGGCGTCAGCGTTGGCATTGGGTAGGAGGAATCAGTTGTAGAGTAGATGTTGATAGCTGCTCTGCTGGATCAGAAATGGAGGCTTGGTCAGGCCATGGTGATGAAGTGGCAGGGGGAGTTGTTACTGAAGGGGGAGACTTGCTCTTCTCGGGGACGTCAGGCAATGCAAATTTGTACGTCGGTATATAATTGAGCAGCAGGGGGGCTTTGCGCTAGTCAACTGGCATGCCCAGTAGCTTCTTAAAGTCTTTGCCAGGGAAGAAGGTTTTCGAAAATCTTTTGATGGCTGAAGGAGAGCTGCAAGTACAAAAATCAGACATTAGAACATATAAAGGGAATAAAATGATTAGACTTAAAGCATGTAAAGTGACACTTGGTTCTTACCATCACCCTCTTTAAACACTGTTCGGCTCAAAGGATAGAGGTGGAGGTCGTCATCAGGTAAGAACTCCCAGTTGTCCAAGACGATGAAATAATCATCTCCAGCACCTTTGTTGGAGTCTGTGAGGTCGGCTATGAGTTTGTAGGCTGTGGATCCCGACTTGAGGTAATAGACGTAGCCTTTTTCAGATTTCAGGCCACACATGGTATAACAATATTGGATATCGGCTAGTCTTATCCTAGCATTTTCTCAACGAGCTAGAGCAATTATACCATTAATGACTCTATAGGAGTTAATGGCCAGTTGCATCGGGTTGAACTTGTAATAATGAAGGACTTATCAGAAAAGGATGTCTAGAGGGAACCAGAGTCCACACTCGATAAAGGCCACTACTGGGAAGGGCATGGAATCCCCATCAGGCATGATGGAGTCCTCTTCCCTGGCCAACCTTAGATGGACATCGGTTGGGATATAGAACTCTCTCCTAAAGTACTCAAGTTTTTTTGGGGTATCTACCCTCCACCTGAACATACCCATGATGTCGGCTAAAGGAGGAGTATGCAAGATTTCAGAGGTTCGCCGGAGTCAGACGGTGGAAATGAGTGGAGCAGAACAGAGAAAGCTTTGCCAAAGGAGATGAACGGAGTACAGTTGCAGAGAGCTCGATGAAAATAACAATGGAGGTAGAGAATTTGTTTAGAGAGAGAGAAACTTGAACGAAGAGGGAAAACGAAGAATGTAAAAGTGAATAGACGGAGAGAGAATGGGATGTTTTGTTAAAACACGAAAAGGCGGCAAAGCTTAAATGATATGCCTTGCACGACGTGTCTGTTAGGCGGCGTGCGCAGAAGCGACGCAACCTGATGACATGTGTCAGGTACAAATCAATGAGAAAAGAATGCATGGACGAAATGGTTAAGCAAACCGTGCGTGACAGCTCATGCGTAGATAGAACTTTTAGAGTTACTTGATTTAATGAAGTCAGAACCTCGGCTAGAGGAACGGTCCTGGTTAAGGAGCTTGAAGAACTTGGTTCTTGGTCATTGATAAAGTAGACTACAGAGTCTTGGTCATGTCAAGCCAACGTATGATGATCTCGGTCATGAAGGGTGGAGTAAGTCTTGGCCGACATGCTATATGGACAAACGATATAGGTTCCATCACCTTAGGATGCCGACGTAATAGAACCTAGGGGGCAGTTGTGGGGACATATTTTGTGAATGACAACACGTGGCCACGGTGGCGCCGAAGTGTCAGCCGAGGTGCCACATGTCTTGGTCATGACGCCGAGGTGATCTCGACTAGACCGAGGTTATTTGCAGAGATACTAGAATCCGAGATGAGCGGATAAGGGACAAGAGTCCTAGAACTGGGAAGGACCTTAGTATAGATAAAGATAAAGCTCTTAGGGAGTTTATCTCAATCTAGCTAGGAGTCCAAGATGAGCATTGAGCCAAAATCCATTGAAGTTAGGCTTCTACAGGGCTCAGGTTAGTACTGACTATAAAAGTAAGGCACCCTCGTGGAACTAAAGTACGCTTTTGGTATTCTGGCTAGTGAGTTAAGGACTATTTGCTATCTTTGAGAGATAACTGAGTACTGACTTGATCGTCGGAGTGCCCCCGGGTGGATAAAGCACTGCAGGAGTCTTATCTTTCTGTGACAGGTTGTTCGGGCGTAATCTGTTCTGCCTGTGCTCTCCTGCTGAGTTCCTGTTTGGCAGTGTGGTCGGAAATCAGCACCCACAGATATAATTTCATACTTTATTCTAATTCTAATAATTTTAACCTATATATCACTATATTTTATCCTAACCAATCAATGTTCTCCCAAACTCTTTTTATTAAAATTGAATTAAAGCAAATACAATTGGATCAAGTAATTTTACCATAACACAAGAGATTTATAGGCTTCGTTTTAAGATGGATTTGACTTATAGCCTAAGATGGATTTGACTTACAACTCCAAGACTTGAGAGATTTTGTGAAAAATAAAAGAAATTAACAAAAAAAGGTTTCTCATTATTTTTTTAGATTATTAATAAGATAAGTAATGGTGAGAAAAGGGAAAAAAAATGACAAGAAAGGCAAGTCACACAAAACTTAAGTTTTACTTCTCACTAAAAGTGGTGAGCAGGGATGGGCAAGCATCTATCCAATCCGTCAAAACTGAATGGCTTAAACCAATCCGTCACAGAATGGACTATTTCAATGATCCGAATGGACGAATGTAGGTGCATTTTTCTCAATCTGCTTAAGTTCGAATAAATGGTGAATAAGAGGCCAGTTGATTCAACCCGATTCGCCACTCTCCTAAAATAATGAAAATATGCTTTTATACTTTGTGTGTAAAAAAGGACATTTTATTTATTAATTATATTTTTTATTTATAAAATATGAAATTGGCCGTTTATTATTAAAAAAAATGAACAATAAAAAATTTTGAGCGCAAAATAGTGCAGAATTACTAGAAACTAGTTCGAAAAAAAGTTCAAAATAATAAAGTCCAAACCGTCAAATCAACCCGCATCTACCCTCATGACCCGCTCAATCCGCATCTGCTAACTAAGCGGACGGATGCAGATTAATTTTTCTCAATCTGCTTAAGTTCAAACGGATGGTAGATGAGAAACTATTTGGTCCAACCTGATCTGTGAGCACCTTTAGTGGTGAGATTTGATGAGAAACCAAATTACTCTTTATAAAAAATTTATAATATCTAAACTACCCCTCTAAATACAAAACAAATAAAAAGACACATCATTGTCCATCCAAACAACAAGATAAGAAATCACAATCATTTTTTTCCTTTTCTTTTTTCACCTAGATAAGAAATTCAAATCATTTATTTTCTTTTATCATCTAAACATCATCACAAATAAAATAACAAGAGTCAACGATCTAAAATTAATAAATAAGAGCCTTGTCCCGAGATTACCATATAGATTCGAACTCATGTTCAATTCCATTAAATAATATCCAAAGACTTTGTTATATAATTTTATTTTTTATTATATATTTTGTTCTACATAAAAATAATAGAATTCACATTAATAAATTAATAGATGCATATCTTGTATATATAGTGATAAAATAAGTATAAGAAATGAGACTTGTCATCTGGAAACCTCATAAAAAAGTTAATTTTTGATTAAAAAATCAAAAAAATAAAAGACTATTAAGTTGTTTATTATTAGTTAAAAAAATTAAATTTCATGCCAAATTGCACTTGCAAAAAATAATCTTCTCGTATAATCCTATTGACCAAATTTGCACTCCACCAAACGTTGTCGCTTTACTACCTGAAAACATATATAAGCTAGCCGTCGGGTGTTTGTCAGAAACCCCTTTGATGCCTAAGTCAACAAGTAGTCAATAGACAATAAGTTCTGTATATTTGAGAATAATAATTGCAATATCTGTGCATAGGTTTGTCATGAGCTTTTATAAATTTCACCTGGCACAATTCTAATAGGACTCTAACTCTCCTTATCAGAGTCCTCTAAGGAACCACACTGCCACAGGATAATGCATATCCTTAAAACACCCTTCTCACTACCAACCAGGCGAGATAGTTTAAACTCTTTATTTTGGTTGAACCAAGCTATCACGACTCTGTGCTCCCCTTGGCAGAGTCGTGATGACCCTAGCTACAGAATGGCACCTTGCCGAGCTACACCTAGCTCGGCCATCTGCACTGGCAATCATCTTGGTCTGCCAAAGGCCTGTCCTCAGATAGCCAGGTCCAAGCCCTAGCCACACATCTCTGACCGGTATAGTGTCTGCTCGACCTAAGATCGAGCTACACAAACTTTTATCTTGGCCTATTGCGCGACCCAACTTTTAAAGAAGATTTTACCTAGTTCGGCCCAATTTGCACACAAATTACCCTCTCGAGATACATATCTTGTGTCTATAGTGATAAAATAGGTGTAAGAAATGAGACTTGTCATTTGGGGACCTCATAAAAAAAGTTAAGTTTTGATTAAAAAATCAAAAATATAAAAGACTATTAAGTTGTTTATCATTAGTTAAAAAAATTAAATGTCATGCCAACTTTTCACTTACAAAAAATAATTTTTTTTAACAACTTTACAAATGCATTAATTTTTTTAGCTCCTAAAAAAAACACAAAAAGTTAAAAAGCCACATTCACACCCCAAAAAAAAAAAAAAAAAAAAAAAAAAAAAAAAAAAAAAAAGCTAAACAAATCCCAAACGCTCACTTAAGGATATTTGACATACAAGTAAAAAAGTCACATTTGTCCAAACTTTTTTCAATCTTTAGTAATCTTTTTTCAAAATTATATATATATATATTTTTAAATTTTCAAGTCCGTCTTGAATAAATCAATCTAAAACATAAAAATAAAAATTCAAAAATCTTTTTAAAAAATCAAAAATAAACCAAAAGAGCCAACTGTTCTTGACTTTTTGTTGTTGTTGTTGTTATTGTTGTTGTTGTCATTCTTGGACCATTTTTTTTAAATTTTTTGGATCCATCTAATTGAATAAAAGACAAAAGTATAATTTTTTTTTTAAATTTATAAAAAAAGGATTTAACTAAAAATAAAAAATATATATATTAAAAAAGTCAACTCTAAACACTCATTTAGGTACGAGAACTCTGAAGAGCCAAGTAATGAGATTGCCTTGCAATTTCTTCAGTATTAAAAGAAAGATTGGCATGCAACTTTCTTCACATAATGTAGAATCTACTTAGCTTAGCACTTACCAATAGTTTGGGAATTCACTATTTTGTTTGATTTTTTACAACTTTACAAATGCATTAATTTTTTTTAGCTCCTTAAAAATAAAAAAAAAATAAAAAAAAAAAAAGCAACAAAGAGGAAACAACAAAGTAGAGTTGGCAGCAAACTAGAGGAACTATAGATATGCCTTGTAATTTCATAAAAAGAAGTCCTAGATGAAAAAGAGAACGAAAAAGCTCCATATTGACAACACTATTTTGACCTCATATTTTTAGAATTTAGTTTTTTCTTAAGCCATTAATATCATATGGATTTCTCTTGGTTTGATTGAACCTTAAATTTCAAACGCAATTCTTTTCATTAGTAAATCTCATCCACATTACATAATTATGTCATCGTGAGATTCTTATAACCTATGAAGCACAAGTACGTCAATACGGTAAAATTAAAAAAAAAAAAAAAAAAAAAAGGGTACGGATACACCTTGGTACGCTTGTCAAAAATATTTATTTTTAATTTAGAGTAATGTAAAAATTAATTAAATGTTTTAATTTGTTAAGGTGCAACCTACTATTAACATTTAACGTCAAAAGTAATAATATAAATCAAAATTAAATGTCAATGTATGAAATAACTTACAAACCATAGTTTAATTTTAAAATCATACTAAGTATAAACAAAAAAATAAAAAAAGAAATCTAGTGAAATTTATCTATATAGTAGAAGAAAATACTGTTTCAACTGATGTAGGTACAACTTGGGTATCTACTAGGTACGTCTGGGTACGCCAAAAATTAAGAAAACAATTTTTGGTACGTGTTTCGTATACCCGGTACGTATGCAAAAGTACCATACTGTTGGACAATCTTCACTGTATCAAGAATAAATAGTATCTGTGTACTTAACAACAAATAGAAGAAATAAGAAAAAAAGAGAGATTATTTGATTACAAAAATCGAACTAGTAAATAAAAATAAATAAATAAAAACAAAATTTTATTTTGTTACCAAAAAAAAAAAAAATCAAAATCTGATATAAATAAATAATAAAACAGAAAATAAATTAACAACTTACTTTATTAATTTCTCGAACGAAGTTTTGATTAAGTCCAATGTTTAACATTGTGTCCTTAAGACAAATTCGTCCTCTCCACGGTGCTTTCAGATTATGGGTGTCTATCTTCCAAGATAAAATGTTCAATAGTGAATAGTAGTAGCACTACAAACTATTCACACGACGAACACACTTTGTGTTTATACTCTTTCGCACAAGGAAATTAATGCAGCAAACATGCATAAAGCAAAAGCAGAATTTTGGATGAAAATTGGAGTGAAAAAACCAAATGAGAGACTGCCTATTTATAGATGGAATGGTAGCCTTTCAGTTTGAATTCAACAGGTATGGCACCTGTTCGGATAGATCTGGTTTGATTTTCAAACAGATAAAAACTGTTTTGGGTTTGAACAGATTTGGATCTGTTGGACAAATATGGAACTGTACAGAAATTCTGAAGAGGTGCAAACAGATTTGAATTCAAAAATTGAAATTAAACTGGGCAGATTTTCAGAATTAATTTCGAATTCTGGACATATTTTATTTTACCAAAAAATAAAATTAAATTCAAATGATTTTGGCCCAAAAAGATAGGTATTGGGTCGGACAAGCCCAACCCAACCTTGCATCTGCGCCCAAGCCCAACCTAGCCCAGCCCAGTTTGCCCGCCCGCTTGCCGGGTGACATGCGTGTGTGTTTATTTTTGCCCATAACCTCTCATTTCTACAAACTTCGGTTGTCCCTTGGGGCCCTCCCCAAGTTACAATCCCAAGCTTTATAAACCCGCAAAAATTTGTCCACCAAACCAATGTGGGACAAGCCTTAAACCAAACCTTAAGGAATTTTCACCAAAAACTCCATTTCCATGGAGCTCACTTTGTCTTCAATTTCCCATTCACCCGATAATGGTTTTTAGCAACCAAATATACTACGTGAATCACAATGTGGCATAGAACGCGTTACCACTTAGACCCGCCAACTTTGGTGCATGGGTCCCACCTAAAAAATAGACCAAAATTGAGGAAAAATCTTTTTTTCCAAAACCATTTCTAACAATCCCCCACATGAATGGAATTTGATGACAAAGGAAATGCAACAATATGCAAAATTTGTCGAAAGAGTATAAATTGAAAATATCTTGCATCAGGATAGATAGCTTTTGGTCTTGAACCTTCCCTAGCGATAACCTATCGGACTTACTAGCTAACCAATGGACATGATGCCTTGAATTGTTCAGCCGTTTGTGTGAGCTAAGATAACAGATTTCACACAAAATATCTTCAGACACATCGTGGTTCTCATGGTTGTGTTCATTTTGGCCTTGAACGCTCCTGGTTGTTCGTGAGTGCTTTTAGAGAATTTAGCCTCTTCATTCTCATTGAATCGGCCCCAGTTTGACACTCATATGAGTGATTCTTATTGTGAGTATCTCCTTTATACTCGTCTTGATTTTTATACCTAAATCAAGATATAAGTAATCATTAAAAGAAAGCTTATCTTTAAACCCCTACATACAACATATGTTGTAGATATCACACTCACCATAGGAATGGATATGGAATTTTAATCCCTTGGTGATTTCTGGTGAGCCACACATAGCTTAGTTGTCCCTTTGAACTTAGTTCTTGGGATCTCCAGTCATATAAGTAGGGTTACCATTATGATGACTCTTATATAATAGGCTTTAATCCCATCCCCTTCGATGAACTATACACTTCCTCTTTTGTCAAACCTTTTGTTAACGGATCCGCAATATTCTCTTTAGATTTTATATAATCTATTGAGATTATTCCATTCGAGAGCAATTGCCTTACGGTATTATGTCGATGACGAATATGTCATGACTTACCATTATACATATGATTCTGTGCCCTGCATATTGCAGATTGACTATCACAATGAATGCAGATAGCTGACACAGGTTTTGGCCACATTTGAATGTCTTCTAAGAAGTGGCGAAGCCATTCTGCTTCTTCTCCTGCTTTGTTTAAAACAATGAACTCAGATTCCATTGTGGATCGTGGGATGCATGTCTGTTTCATGGATTTCCAAGAAACAGCAGCGCCTCCCAGAGTAAAGACATAACCACTAGTGGATTTTGAATCTTTAGTATCCGATACCTAATTGGCATCACAATAACCTTCGAGTACTGTAGGATATTGAGTAAAGTTCAAACCATGATCACGGGTAAACCTTAGATATCTAAGAACCCGAATGATCGCTTTCCAATGGTCTTCTCCGGGGTTACTAGTGTACCTACTCAATTTACTGATAGCATAAGTTATATCAGGACGAGGGCAATTCATTAGATACATTAGGCTTCCAATGATTTGGGAGTATTTTAGCTGAGACACCGCATCACCTTTATTTTTCGATAAATAAAGACTGATGTCTACAGGTGTTCTAGCCACATTCATATCATCCTTGATATATTTACCAAAAATTTTCTCAATATAATAAGATTGAGATAATGCATATCCATCAGATGTTTTAGTAATTTTCATTCCTAATATTACATCTGCGATCCCCATATCTTTCATATCAAATCTTTTGTTCAGCATTTGCTTAGTTGATTTGATCATGTTTTGACTGCTTCCAATGATAAGCATGTCATCCACATAAAGACAAACTATGACATATCCTTGGTCAGTGTTTTTAACATAGATGCACTTATCACATTCGTTTATCTTAAACCCGTTAGTAAGCATAGCATGATCAAATTTTCTCATGCCATTGCTTAGGAGCTTGTTTTAATCCATAAAAAGATTTTACAAGCCGACAAACTTTCTTGTCTTGCACTGGAGCTATAACCCCTTCGGGTTGCTCCATATAGATCTCTTCATTTAGATCACCGTTTAAGAAAGCTATCTTAACATCCATTTGATGTATTTCTAAATTATACAACGCTGTTATAGCAATAAGCATGCGAATAGATGTTATTTTTGTCACAAGAGAATATGTGTCAAAATAGTCCAGACCTTCCTTTTGTCTGCAACCTTTTACCACAAGTCTGGCTTTATACTTGTCAATTGAACCATCTGCTTTCATTTTTCTCTTGAATATCTATTTATATCCAAGAGGTTTAGAACCGGGTGGAAGATCCACCAATTTCCAAGTATGATTTTGCATAATGGATTCAATTTCATTATTAACAGCTTCTTTCCACAAAGGTGCTTCAGGACCTGTCATTACTTCCTTAAAGCTTTGAGGTTCATTTTCTAACAGGTATGTCAGAAAATCTGAACCAAAGGATTTTGATGTTCGTGCTCTCTTACTTCGTCTTGGTTCTTCATCAGTTAAATCCTGTTAGTCGAGACCATTATTAGTCTCTTGTGTTTGATTGTCATTAGTCTCTTGACTTTGTGTACAATCATAAGTTCTCTTCTGTAAGCTTAATTTATGTCCTCTCCTGTAAGGAAAAACATGTTCAAAAAATATAGCATTCCTTGACTCTGTAATAGTGTTTATATTTATATCAGGTATTTCTGATTTATAAGTCAGAAACCGATATGCACTACTATTCTGTGCATAACCAATAAACACACAATCCACTGTTTTTAGTCCTATCTTAGTCTTTTTCAGAACAGGAACTTCTACCTTTACTAAATACCTCCACACTTTTAAGTATTTGTAGGAAGGTGGTCGAGCTTTCCACAATTCATAAGGAGTGCTGTTGGTTTTCTTGTGGGGTATTCTGTTAAGAACATAATTAGCAGACAAAATGGCTTCCCTCTACAAGTTCTGCGGTAAGCCTGAACTTAGTAACATGTCATTCGTCATTTCTTTAAGGGTTCTATTCTTCCTTTCAGCAATTCCATTTTGCTGTGGAGAATAGGGTGCTGTAGTTTGGTGAATAATGTCATGTTGTGCACAAAATTCATTTAAAGGTGCATCATATTCACCACCCCATCACTTCTAACCGTTTTAATGGTTTTACCAAGTTGATTTTTAACTTCAGTTTTGTAGAGTTTAAACATTTCTAAGGCTTCATCTTTACTTCTAAGTAAATATACATAACAATATCTTGCGCAATTATCGATAAATGTTATGGAATACTTTTTGCCTCCTCTAGTTTGAATAAATTTAAGATTACATACATCAGTATGAATTAATTCTAGAGGTTCGATTTTTCTTTCAACCGATTTAAATGATGCCTTAGTTAGTTTCTCTTCTACACAAATTCACATTTGTGATTAGGATCAATTCCAAACTTTGGTATATAATCAAAACCAATTAATCTACGCAAAGTATCAAAATTCACATGTCCTAATCTACCATGCCATAAATTCGACTCAAGAATATAAGCAAAAGATGTGTTATTCTTATTAATAGCAAGTTTTGGTACAATTGTCATTACATTCAATTTGAAGAGACCATCACTCATGTTTCCCTTACCAACATACATACCAGTCTTTGTTAATAAAAATTTATCAGACTCAAATACAAGCCTAAAACCATTTTTATTTAACAAAGAACAATAAACTAAATTCTTTCGGATGTCTGGTACATGCAGTACGTTGTTGAGGGTAAGTTGACCATGCAGTACATTGTTGAGGGTACGTTGTTGAGGGTAGAAGAATTTCCCATGAAAAGTTGTTCACCATTTGTAGCGTCATTGTAAGTAGTGAACATCTTCTTGTCCGCACAAATGTGACGAGTTACCCTAGTGTCAACCCACCATTCCTTGGGATTTCCAACCAAATTAGCCTCAGACAACACATTAGAGAGATTGATGTCATTTACCCCGTCAGAGATGTAATCAAGTTCTATCACATTGGCTTGATTGGTAGTCTTCTTGTTTGTACTTCCGCAATCCTTCTTAGGGCAGCGGCAATCAGAATCTCGATGTTCGGTCTTGCCACAGTTATAGTATTTTCCTTTGAACTTTTTATTGACATTGTTGTTGCCTTGTTTAGGACCATCTCCAGTAAACTTCCTCTTTTTGTTATGTGGTTTGTAAACTTGTTCAACCACATTAGCCTTGGACTCAATGGGATTTTTACCATTCCTCTTCTTAGCCTTCTAGTTGTCTTCCTCAATTCTTAGTCTTATAATAAGTTCATCCATGGTCATCTCTTTGCGTTTATGTTTTAAATAATTTTTGAAATCTTTCCAAGCCGGTGGTAACTTTTCCACTACAACAGCGACTTGGAAAGACTCGCTAAGAGACATATCTTCAGAATGAATATCATGTAAAATTAATTGAAAACTTTGAACTTGAGAAATTACTGTCTGGGAGTCTACCATAACGAAGTCCAGAAATTTACCAAAACAAATTTCTTTGTGCCGGCGTTCTCTGTCTTGTATTTTTTCTCCAAAGAATCCCATAATTCTTTTGTTATTTTCAGAGGGCTGTAAACATTATATAGCATGTTGTCAAGGCCATTGAGGATGTAGTTTCTGCACAGAAAATCAGAATGTTTCTAGGCGTCTACAGCGGCAATAACTTGCCGATCACTTTCATCCTCTCCAAGTACTGGAGCCTCTTTACGGAGAAACCGAGCCATATTTAGAGTTATAAGATAAAATAACATTTTCTACTGCTATCTCTTAAACTCAGTATCGTTAAATTTTTCCAGCTTTTCTCAATGATTTATCAGAACTTGAACATGGCTTTGGATAGAGACCAGACTTAGTGTAACGATTGGATTAGGAGTACTACTTTCAATAGCCATAATATCTGATTACAAAAAATCAGAAAAAAACCAAAACCAAATTAATTTCCTAATTACTAAAACTAGAAAATAAATTATAACACAAAATAATTTTACTATTCTTGTTACTAAAACTAGAAAAATAAAATACCACAATAATTTTTTGTAACACAAATTAATATTCTGCAACTGTTAATGACACCGGTATATTACTACTAGTTGTTAAAGAAAATAAACAGCATATTACTACTATTTGTCAAATAGTATATTGCTACTATTTATATTTTCCAACTAGAATATCACTTTGTGAAAGCATAAAAAAATAAATACAATAAAGACACCAAAAATATTATGTCTTAAGATTGTTGGACAATCTTCACTGTATTAAGAATAAATAATGTTTGTGTACTTAACAACAAACAGAAGAAATAAGAAAATGAGAGAGATTGTTTGATTACAAAAATCAAACCAGTAAATAAAAATAAATAAATAAAAACATATTTTTATTTTGTTACAAAAAGAAAATCAAAATTTGATATAAATAAATAATAAAATAGAAAATAAATTAACAACTTATTTTATTAATTTCTCGAACGAAGTTTTGATCAAGTCCAATGTTTAACACTATGTCCTTAAGATAGATTCATCATCTCCACGGTGCTTTCAGATTGTGGACGTCTATCTCCCAGGATAAAATGATCAACAGTGAATAGTAGCAGCACTACAAACTATTCACACGACGAACAAACTTTGTGTTTACACTCTTTTTCACAAGGAAATTAATGCAGCAAAAATGCAGAGAGAAAAAGCAGAATTTTGGACAAAAATTGGAGTGAAAAAAACCAAATAAGAGACTTCCTATTTATAGATGGAATGGTGGCCTTTCAGTTTGAATTCAACAGGTATGGCACTTGTTCGGATAGATCTGGTTTGATTTTCAAACAGATAAAAACTGTTTTGGGTTTGAATAGATTTGGATCCGTTGGACAGATATTCTGAAGAGGTGTAAATAGACTTTAATTCAAAAATTGAAATTAAACTGGACAGATTTTTCAAAATTAATTTCAAATTCTGGACATATTTTTTACCAAAAAATAAAATTAAATTCAAATGATTTTGGCCCAAAAAGATAGGTATTGGGTCAGACAAGCCCAACCCAACCTCACACCTGGACCCAAGCCCAGCCTAGCCCGCCCGCCCGACGGCGCACGTGTGTTTATTTTTGGGTCCAATGGGTCTAGCCCAATTTGTCCATAACCTTTCCTTTCTACAAACTTGGGGTGCTCCTTGGGGCCCTTCACAAGTTACAATCCCAAGCTTTATAGACACACAAAAGTTTGCCCACCAAACCAATGTGGGACAAGGCTTAAACCAAACCTTAAGGAATTTCCACCAAAAACTCCATTTCCATGGAGCTCACTTTGGCTTCAATTTCTCATTCACCCGATAATGGTTTTGAGCAACCAAATATACTACATGAATCACAACGCGGCATAGAACGCGTTACCACTTAGACCCGCCAACTTTGGCACATGGGTCCCACCTAAAAAATATACCAAAGTTAGGGAAAAATCTTATTTTCCAAAACCATTTCTAACACATACGAGGTACTATACGCCGGTAAATACCCGGTACGGGTACAACATGTTTTTCAAAATACCCATGCTTCATAGCTTATAACTTGGTGTAACTTTATCTTTGGCTACATTTTTACCATGGAGAGAGATTATTGGAATTACAGGTCGTTTTCTCTTTATTTGCAGGTGACTCCTGATGTCCATTTTTAAAAGGATTTGGGATTGGATAGCTTAGATACTGTGAAGATTGTAATGGCTCTAGAAAAGGAGTTCATGCTAGAGATTCCAGTAAAAGAAGCTGATAACATTGACTCATGTTTTCTTACATTTGAGTATATCCATTACCATCCAATGGCTAGTTAATCTTAGTGAATTCCTCTAGTTTGAGTTTCAATCATGTTTCATTTTCTTATATTGTTCCTCAAAAACAACTATTCAAGTCCTTTCTTTCTTTGATTTGGGTGTTAGTACAAAATTTGATCCCAGTTAAGGGATGGAAATAATTGGAGTTTCGTTTGATGAGTGGATATTTGTTATGTTTTTGCTTAACAAGATCTAATATTTCTTCTCTTAATGAATTGGCATGATCTTTTGTTGTGTCTGCTTTTGTTTTTGGAGATGTTATTTTCATTTACATGGTTTTGTAATCCTTTTATTTTTGTTGCATTGATTTATTTTCGGTTAATAGTTGTTTTGGGTAATAGTCTCATAAATGTATGCTTTTCACCAATTAACTTTTTCCAAAATGATTCATCAACAGAATTTGAGTTTGTCTAAATCGCCTAAATTTGTGCATGCTGATCGACTAATTGAATGATTGCCTGGGTGACTGGTGCGACCTTTGTCAATTGCAGCTGTCACCCTTGCTGTGGGACAACCGAAATGCACAAATTCAGGTGATTCGGGAAAGCCAAAATTCAGTAGATGTAACATTACTCTTAACTCTTTTTTTTTTCAAAAGTAGAATCACAAAATCAACTCATATCTTTTCATTTAGTAATCGCTTAAAATATTAAATATAAATGGATAAATTATAAGTATATCTTCAAAGATTTGCTTAATATGAATTGCTTCATGTAGTTCTAGAAATTATATCCCGCTCTCTGAAATTTTTAATTTCACAACAAATGACTAATTTTATCAATAAATTATCAAATCAATTAATAGTTTTTAATAATGTCATAAATATAATCAAATAATTTTATTATTATATAAAAAAACAAGTAAAAAATTTATTTTTCTAATTAGTTTTGTTCAATATATATATTTACAAAGAGATATTTATAATTTTCCAAATTATAGGAAATGAATCATATTTTAAATATATCTCAAAGGATGTATTTACAATTTATCCAATATAAATTTATGTAGGCTTAGCGTGTGCACACATCACTAATACTATATATAAAGATAGATGAAGAATTTACACGGTATATGATTGAGTTTTTGTAACGCCCCCAAAATTATACAATAATTATAACCCATAAGCGGAAAGATAATAGAAATGATATGCTTTCATTCATCAAGTTTGTATACAAAAGATAATGCATGCGATATACATTCACAAATGTTCATTATGAATCTACAGCATATGTTACAATGATAAGAGAAATGAAAACTAAACAGGTAATCATATGCCGTGTAGGCTTACATTTTTCCAAGTCATTGCTTGGTTACAACAAAAGGAGGCTAGCTCAGTACAGTTAAAGCCCTTGGCTATACAAATGAATACACAAAAGAAAGAAGCTCTTACTCCCAAATGTCCCTCCAACTATTGCCTTGGCAGAGGCATATCATCAACACCTGAAAATAGTTTTTCCCAAATAGGGTGAGTGAAAGACCAGTAGGAATAACCTAACACAATATATGAGATTTAAAAAAGATATAAGTACAATGTGCATATACAATGCCTATGACAAAACATTCACATTTTATATAATCATAAAGTGCCAAATGCATATCTTATTCCAGTTTCCATCAATTCATTTTAAGTCATGAGCCAGTTTCATTATTTTTCAACAACCCAACTGAGACTACAACTCAGTGGTTGTTTAATCAACAAAATTACCACACAAACACTTCAATCTGCCATTTTACAGAAATTTCGTCCGCGAGATTGACACCCATGTATGCGCACGATTTCGGGACTTTCACCCAGGATACTCCGGCCAACTTAATTTCAATATATTCCATTTCCTATCTCTTTCCAAACATGGAGTACATCCCATTTCTCCTCCCAAACATGATACATATACAATGTATTTACCACATAGTCATATTCAATGGCAACCAACAATAAATTCGTCTTAACTAACCTAATCCTCATGCAATTTCTACAACAATCATAACTATCCTCCACCGATAGCCCAATACAGTAATGTCTGAACATATTTTCAATCTCAAGACAGATAATTTATTCAAAATTTCCAAAGGTGAGAGGCGTTACATGTCCAACTCCACCATCTATTTCAATATTCGTCCAATTTCATATCTACAACACCAATTTCATTTATTTATACAAAATAAATATTCGAATCATTTTAGGGCAAACTCCTCTTTTTTCCAAATATCAACCCAATGCCAAAATCAACTATTTTGTAACCATACCATCTTATATTTAACCCCATAACCATTTCCACAACATACACTTAGAAACCCCTCTTTTGATTTTATAACCCAAACCCTAAGTTTGACCATAATACACTTAAACCCACCATTGTTACACAATCATCAAATAACTAAGTAAAAACCATATGAAAGTGTAGAAAATCCCTACCTCAAAAAGAGAAGATGAGCAAGGAAAGGATGAAACTCCAAAGATGCTCAAACCCAACTTTTACTCAGATCAAAACGGAGCTCTCAAGACACTCTACCTTTTTCTTAAAGGCACTAGGGTGAAGATCCCAATGGATCTAGGTGAAATAGAAGAGGGAATGTGAGTTTTTGAGATAGGAACTCAAGATCTAGGTTTTTGGAAATTTTTAGAGAGAGAGATGAATGAAAAAGTGACGAAAAATGTCCTCTTCATGATCTGTTATACACGCAGTCTGCTCGAGCGTGAAAAGTGACGCTTGAGCATAGAATACACACTTTCAGAAGTTTTGCAGACGAAGGACATCGCTCGAGCTCAAGATTGGACTCTCGAGCGTCCACCTGCTCGAGCATAGGAAACGCTGCTCAAGCATAGAATATATTTTTTTAGTATTTGCAGGTCTGCAAAAATACTGAGAGTTTGCAAAGCCCACTCGAGCGCAAGAATGGTCGTTCAAGAGGAGAAGCAAAAATCTGGGCAACAAAGGTTTGGAAAAACAAGCAACCAACTTGTTCAAAACACACAACTACAATCCAATAACCAAATTTCAAGGGGATTACGGGGAAAAACAATAATGAACAACATTCAAAAACTATAAGCCTGACTCCGGAATGTAACTAGAGTTGGGTCAAAACCGGAATTGCTATAACCTTCCCTTTTTAGGAATTTCGTCTCCGAAATTTCAAATCAAGTTCAAAATCATTATTAAACCATTCACAACAATGTTAATCCCACAAGTTCAACACCATGATCCACTCTCTGGTCATCCATTATCATCAATTCGATACACAAGTCCCATATTGAAAGTGCAATTTACAATTTTCCAAAACATTTACAATGTTCAAAATTTACACAACATATACAATGTTTTCAAAAGTGATACAACACACATGATATTCCATATTCTCAAAACATATGCAGTGCTTATATTGAATCCATGTTTCCAAGCACCCCATAACATATACAATGTTCCCATGTTTTAAAACATATACAATGCTCTTACATTTTATTAGCATAATCAAAATCTCAATATGTAATCAAACACCAACAAATAAGTCCGGATATTTCTCTCGGACTCCCAATTCATGCTCCCAAGTTGCTTCCTCAACTCTGTGATGTTTCCACAATACCTTAACCAGGGGAATCGTCTTGCCTCACAAAACTTGATTTTGGGTATCCAAGACTGTCACTGGTCTTTCCTCATACGAGGCATTCTTATCTATCTCTAAGTTGGTCTAATCCAACATATGCGATGGATCTGGCTCATATTTTTGAAGCACGCTAATATGAAACACATCATGAACCTTGAACAGTTGTGGCGGTAACGCCAAACGGTAAGCAACCTCTCCAATCCGCTCAAGGATTTCAAAAGGCCTAATAAATCGAGGGAATAACTTCCCACTCTTCCCAAATCTCATCAAACCTCGTCTAGGTGATATTTTCAAAAAGACATGATCTCCCACCTCAAAAGACAAAGGTCTCCTCCTATGGTCAGCATAACTTTTCTGGCAACTTTGAGCCGTAATCAACCTCTTACAAATAAGTTCCACTTTCTCCGTCATTTCTTGAACCAACTCTGGACCCAACAAAGGTGCATCACCCACCCTGGCCCAACACACCGGGGATCTACACGGTCAGCCATACAAGGCCTCAAATGGTGCCATGCCAATATTCGATTGGAAACTGTTATTATAGGCAAACTCCACTAAGGGCAAGTACCTCTCCCACGACCCCTTAAAATCAAGGACATAACCTCGAAGCATATTCTCAAGGATATGAATGGTATGCTAGACTATTCGTTAGTCTGAGGGTGATACACTGTGCAAAAAGTCAGTCTAGTGCCCAAGGCACCCTGCAAGCTTTGCAACAACCAAGCTGTAAAACGCGGATCTCCATCCGAAACAATCGTCACAGGGACCTCGTGCAACCTCACTATGTCCCTAATGTAAAGGTCAGCAAGATAGTCTACCGAATCGTTTACACACATAGATATAAAGTGTGCCGACTTGGTCAACCGGTCAACTACCACCCAAATGGCATCACTACCCCGTTGAGTCCTTAGAAGGCCCACAACAAAATTTATCGTGACTTGTTCCCACTTCTACTTAGCTATAGGCAAGGGTTGCAACAAACCCGCTGGCCTCTGATGCTCGGCCTTCATTTGCTGACAAGTAAGGCACTTCAATATAAACCCGGCTACATTCTTCTTCATACCTCTTCACCAAAACTGGCGACTAAGGTCGTGATACATCTTTGTGCCTCCCGTATGCACTGCAAGGAGTGAATGACGAAACTCTCGGAGTACTTCCTCTCGGCAAGACTTCGGCACGAATAAACGGTCATGGTATCTCACACTCTAGTCGGGATACACAGTCAAACCTCTTTCTACCTTCCCATTGGAAACCTTCTCTTGGAGGGATTTTACCTCATGGTCACCCCTCTGCGCTTCTAACACTTGGTTCACAAGTGTAGGTTGTGCAACTACCGTAAACAATGCTACAAACTCAACGGACTCACCAAGATATAAGTTAAACTCACCAAGAGTACCTAACATCTCCCATTCCCGAATAGCGATACAAGCCACACTGTTAATTGATTTCCTACTCAAAGCATCGGCCACAAGGTTGGCTTTCCCCGGATGATAATGCAACTCGAAATCATAATCCTTTATAACCTCCATCCGCCTTCTCTGCCTCAAATTCAAGTCCTTCTGTGTAAACAGATATTTTAGACTCTTGTGATCAGAAAACACCTCAAATCTCTCACCATACAGATAGTGCCTCCAAATCTTCAAGGCAAAAATCACCACTAATAACTCTAGGTTTTGGGTAGGATAATTCTTCTCATGTGTTTTCAACTGCCATGAGCCATAGGCTACTATCTTCCCCTCTTGCATCAATACACAACCCAAACCTTTCTGTGAGGCATCACAATATACCGAATAGCCCAAACCCCTTTCCGGAATAATTAATACTAGAGCAGTGGTAAGTCTAATCTTAAACTCTTGGAACGAATTCTCACAAGTCTCATTCCACACAAACTTGATTCCCTTCCTCGCCAACCTAGTCAAATGTGAGGCTAGCTTAGAGAAATCCTTCACAAACCGACGGTAATACCCGGCCAACCCCAATAAACTACGAATCTCGAAAGCATTCTTAGGTTGTGCCCAATCTTGCATTGCCTTTATCTTGGATGAATCTACAGTCACCCCTTCTCCGGATACCACATGGCCTAAGAACTTAACTTCTCTCAACCAAAATTCACACTTCCCAAACGAAGCACCACTCGTAAGTGTTCTTTGTGCTCCTCCTCAGAGGGTGAGTAAATCAAGATGCCATCCACAAAACGATCTAGGAACTCACGGAAGATCCGGTTCATCAAATCCATAAACACAGCTGGAGCATTGGTTAGCCCAAAAGGCATCACTAGAAACTCGTAATGGCCATACCGCGTACAGAATGTCGTCTTCAGGATATCCTCCTCCTTTACCCTTAATTGATGATAACTCGATCTCAAGTATATCTTAGAAATGCAACAAGACCCCTTCAACTGATTAAATAAATCATCTATATGAGGCATTAGGTACTTGTTCTTAACAGTTACCCGGTTTAACTTCTGGTAATCGATACAAAATTGTAACACTCCATCTTTCTTTTTTAGCAAAGAAAGATGGTGCCATTACGAGAAATAACAATTTTAGTGACCAACTTTTTGGTCGCAGAAAGATAATATTTGGTCTTTAATAGTTTTTAGCGACCAAAAAAAGTTGGTCGCCATTTAGTCGCCAAAAGCCCGACACAGAAGGTTTTTGGCGACCATAATTGAAGTTGGTCACTGAAAGTTACCATTAGCGACCATACATTTTGGTCGCGAAAAGGATTTAAATTTGTTGAAGATTGATCATTTGCGACAAAAAAATTGGTAACGAAAATGGAGGTTTTTGGCGACCACAAATTAAGTTGGTCGCAGAAAGTCTATGTTTTAGCAACCACAATAGTGATCACCAATAGTTATTCCTAGAACCTTTCTCAAAGACCTACTGCGACTAAAATGTTATTGGTCGCAAAAAAGCTTTTAATTTCAAAAAATAATTTTTTAAATGGAATGCTAATTTTTTTGAATACCTATAATATATTTGCAATTCATACATAATTCATGTCCATCCAATCAATTTCAACATACCAACCCATCAATAATCCAATCTAAAAGAAAAAAACCATCAATTATAAAGTCAAAATAGTAGTTAATCTATCTAATTACTACCACCTATCAACATGAACACATTACAAGTCCAAAATAACCATCCATCCTTTTAGTTTACAATGAATTCACCACATAAAAAACATATTGAACAAAACCATCAAAGATTTCAAATGCGTGTCATATTTGTTCGATGCAAAGTATATAAAAAAACTCCACGTATAAGCACAACTTAGAATTAATGCATCGGAAAACTCAGGTCCATAAAGACGCATGACTACTCCTCTAGCTACCTGCAATAAAAAATAAATAAACAATAAAAATGAAGAAAGCATTGTTAATAATAATATTTTTGCTTACACTTCTATTTTAATTTTGTAAAAATCTATGGATCTAACTCCACTCCCAAAACTAGCAATCACACACAGCCTTACTGCCCAATTGAAAAAAAAAAAAAGAAAAAAAGAAAAAAAAAAAAGGGGGAATTAATCTAATTAGAGAATGCTTCATTGATGAAAAATAGATGGAAAATATTAATCAAACTCGAAATGTCGTCCTTGTAAGAATGAATAAACAAATGGAAAATATTAAAACTCACCCTTTCTGTGTATCATAATCACAATTCACAAGTATTGCACATATTGACCTCAAGCAAAAGACTATTGAATTCTGAGGGCAAATCATAAACATATATAAGGGGCCTTTTCTTTTCCACCACAGCATTGAGACTGACAAGATTCCCAACGTGTTATGGACTGTCAGGAACATCAACCTGAGTTGGTCGAAGCCATTGAGGCCAATCCCTTATAATTGATAAAACAGATGGTATGCTGCAATCTATTCCATACCAGCCATTGTCGCACTATAGAAAGGAGAAAAAAATAATAATTTTAGACACGAATTTGGAGAAGTTTTAATCTAATTATGCAAGGTATTGGAAACTATTCTTGTATTTTCCCTAAAATTATACTCTAATCTTGTACACACTTAAATCTGAAATAGATTGGATAAGCAACCTAGAGCATCAAAAAAACGTATCCATTACTTCTCAAAATTAAAGAGAGTTTATTTTTTTAAATTATGAATTTAGGAAGTATTAGATTCATATCAGCCACTATTAGAGGAGTATTGAGATCCAATATAAAAACAATAACGAAACAATTCCTTTCTAGAAATACTTCATAGCGTAGAGATTTTTTTTTGAAATTTGTACTGAACATGGATTCCTTCATTTGGTAAAGAAGATTATAGGTTCTTGTTTCATAAATGCATGTATACAAGGTAGTTCCTCTTCTAGCACCTTTCAATGTTGTTCATATTTACTTAAACCAAACCAAACTAAACCTTATGTCTCACTTAAGTGGGTCGGCTGCATGAATCCTTTTTGAAGTGGATAAAATTAGATACAACACATTCTAATAGTATTAAATACATAATTACTACTTGACAAAATCCACCACGGCAATGTCCATGGCCAGAGCATTGATTAATACAAGTGCACAACACAAGCATCTCACAAAATCGCCCCCACATACAATCATATTTGCAATCGCATTCCTCTTTGAATCAAACCTTGGAAGCATATGCTTCTGCTAGGTTCACATTACACCATCCAGGTATGCTAAGATTTGTTGTGAAAATATTATCCAGGTCAGGTTTTGTCCAGTCAGTTGGCTTAGGACCTTCAGGTTCAGAAGGTAAGCTGAAACAGATATCAGGGCATTAACTTGTTAATGTTTAGTTTAGATCATATTCTAACAGAAGTGTTTATTAGGATTCTAAGTATGCTTACTTCACTTTAAACCTGCATGCCTCAACAACAGGACGGTTTGGGTATTTGGTACCTTCGTCGCAGAAAGACATTGGCCTTGTTGTGTCATAATAAGCAGCGCATATTGAGACGACCCAATGCCCATATGGTTGCTCCTTTGATCCTGGAAAATTGCAGTCCAATTGCAGTCTTTCAGAGCACCCTTCCCCTGATCCATTAAAGATATTTTATCCAACAAATTATATGATTGATCAAAAAGCAGCATAATAAAAAAAAATTGTCACATAACGAAACATATAATATTTAGTGTGAGAATAAGAATAATGGCCATGACAAAGGGGTTATTGAAATGAAATTACACAATATAAATATTGCTTTTGAATGTAGAAGTAAGTATAAAAGGAAATTTAGAAGCCAAACAAAAGAAAGAGAGATAATGAGGATTAGCAATTTAACATCCCACCCACCAATTGCTTAACTAAACTTTAAATAATAATAATAAAAAAATATCATATACCATAATCTATAATTTGACAAAACTAAATCAGACCTATCTCTAACAATCCCTTTCAGATACCTTTCTTATTATTATTACTCACCCCAATCTCCTATCTCAGTTGAAAGTTGAAACCATTACATAAATCCCTTAGGCTTTCCAAAATAGTGTATCTCAATTCCAAAAAAGAAAACATGGATGACCACTTCATTTAAACATAATCCATTAGCATCTCCCTTCACTTCCCTTTTTCTCCTTTCAAGACAAACCTTCCATATCACCCGCTTTTTAGATGTGTATCCTTCACCTTAATGACATACTATAGCTCGACTTTTCCACGCCCCCTTTCGGAGAGCTCGAATTGGACCTACAGTTCGGACTCCTGTCACGGTTCTAAATCTAATCTCACAAGGTGCAATGTGAAACTGATAAACACTAAAGAGTCCAATCCGACAAATCTTTTTGGAAAATCGATTTTAAATCAAACAATTCCAAAATTGGACTGTTTTGCTAGATTATAGAGTCACCACCTAAATATTTTATTTTTGGAGAAATTTAGGAAACCCTGACTTGTGCCAAAGGCCACGCATCCGTCATCACCAAAGTTGCCTCGGCTCAGGAACTTGGGTATGAGGGGGGAAGGTCATGAAATGAGCACCCCCGCTCGTCCGATCAAAGGATCGGCCTCTACTGACCATGATATGTTATTTTATAAACATTATGCATTCTTATTCCGGTTGTTAGCTACCATTACTATGTGACGCGCACATAATCAAGTGTAGACTAAAATCATGAGAATTGGAACAACTCAACTTATGTTTGTTTTCGAAAATGGTTTGAATTTTTCACCTTCAAGTGGGCTTAAAACATGCATTTGTTGAATCGTTCCAATTCAAACAATCAAGCCTTCATCCACAGGCATTCATGCAATTAATCATTTAAGCAAATAGCCTCATGGCAAGCATGCTATCGTGGCAACATGGCAATCGCACTCATGCAAGCATGCTAAAGCATAAAACTCACCAAGTACTCGAAGCCAAAACAAAAACTAGTTAGAAAGATGCATGATCCTAACTATGTTAAGTGTCTAATACAACACATGCAATATGAAATTAATAGTCTCAGCTACTAATATGCCATATGATACAATTTGATAACATGCTTTGAAACACGTATTCAAATAAGTATTGAATTTGCAATGCAGTTTGAATGATGCGCCGAGCCTCGGTGCATGCAAGACAAATGAATGGATGCAAACATGCGAGCATAAGGTATGCTAATTGAAAATGTCCCTCATCTAACCATCGAAAGCGATTAAATAAAAGGGAGAAAAACGCGGGGTTGGAAGACATGCACACACGCACGCACACTTATTACAACATTACGCCCCCTCGAAGGAGGGTCCGAATGAATAAGCTAACTAGCTACGATAATTAAGGTAACTATTACAAACCAAAAATTAATTAACTATTCTAGTTAACTAATTATTACAACACTTGAAATAAATTAACTAACTATTCTAAGCTAGCTAAATATTACAAACCAAATTAAACTAATTAACTGCAACACTTGTATGAATGAAATAGTTAACTTATTCTAAGCTAACAAAAGCGATTAAATGGCCTCGACTGCGAGGGATGCATGCATGCTCGGTTGCTCCACCCGAAAATGCCATTGCCTTGCCATCGGATGCCTCTGTTTTGCGCCTGTTTGATCACTGAAAATTGTACCAACTCCCAGAATGCCTCTGCTCCAACTCAGGAGCACATTTGTGCAAAAATTCACTGGTGGTCGGTTGGCTACAAAAAGTGGCCGTCGGCTACTTCAAGTGGCCGGTCGGCCACCCCCTTTCTGGACTTCTTCTTTTGTTACAACAGAGAGCAAATAGAGGCAAAGCAATGTATTTTCAAGAAATGTATGTATTGCTACCCTCCCTATCATCGTACATACTCGAAGGAGTGTAACTCTTGGCTCTCAAGCCATCAACCAAGCATTTTCAATGCATGATGGCTAGAGAGTCAAGCTTGTACAAGGTTAATGAGTGCACAAACAAGACCAAAACATCCACCACCCTATCATGCATGATCAAGGGTGATGGTGACCAAGAAAAGTGGTACGTTTCATCACTTTGAGTATGAAACGTCCCAATTTTCTCGTGTTTGGATTAACATCCGATCTGAACACATGTAATGCAACACAAAGATGCTTAATCTTGCCTTTTTTACTTTGTGCATTTTGTTTACCAATTTTAGATTACCAATCCATTCTTTAATTGATTAGTCCAAAAGTGAAGGTCCTCTAATTGAAAGTAGACATAATCCACAAGTACCTTAAGCATGAAAGAGGCCTCATGCTGTTGGTAATGAACTCCCGAAGGAATTAAACCATTAGGCATGAGGGTCTCAATTCCACACTCAAGCCAACAAGGGGTTCAAAGCCACTTTCGAAACAAATGAAAGAGTGAAGAATGAAGGAAGATTGCAGAGATTTAAAGTGCTGAAATTATATGTAAAACAACACTAAAGCATGCAACAAACACAAACAAGTGGTGTCTAAGGCTTTAAAACATCAAACTAGTGAAGCCATTACACTATAGGCATGCAATACAAAGCCCAAAAGGTACAAACACTTCAAAATAGTCATAAAACAGCCTAAAAGGAGTCCTAAAACATGTTTGAAGTAAGCCAAAAATAGCTAGAATAAGAGGCCCAAAACATAGCACAAGCTAGACCCTTAAGCACAATTGCACTGCAAGCATACGAAGCAAGACTCATATGACCAAACCAGCTCAAAAAAGAGTTAAAACCAGTCAAAACAGTGGCTAAACCATGCTGAGATTGAGGTACAAAATGCTAGAAAAACATGCTCACATGTTAGCTTGCAAACAAGACTCAAGAGCAACTCTAAAAAGCAATGAAAGAGTGAAACAAATGAGCACGTGATAGAGCTATGTACACTGAAATTACATGTAAAAAGACACTACAACATACAACCATCTCAAGTAAATCATGTTTGAGGGCCTAAAACACCAAACTAGTGAAGCCATTTGCATTACAACTACGCAAAACAAGGCTCACATGACCAAAGCAACCCAAAACAGAGCTAAATCATTCCAAATCAGAGGCAAACACATGCTGGAGATAAGCTAAGTTAAGCTACAAAAACATGTTACCATGTGATACTAACTAGGCATGTAAGTGAGACACAAGGAGGGGAGGCTAACCCCTCCATTTTTGGACTTCAAAACATGCTTTCCACCATTGAAATAACTCTAAATTTCAGTGGTTTAAAGGCCCAAAAAGTTTGATTTAAATATGCTAAAAGATGGTGCAAAATCTCACACAAATAAGCAACAATAAGGGTGGACTACCCCTTAACGTAAAATGACCTCAAACCATCATGTTAAGCCTAAAAAATCAGAGCTTTTTGTAGTTGAAAACTAGGCCAAAAATAGTATAAAAAGATGGCAAAGCAAGTGATTAAAATAAAGCCTACAAGGTAAGTCTTATACCTCTTGAAGCGTAGCACAAAACAGCCACACTTTTAGGCTCAAACCTCCTTCTAAAAGCTCAAATTAGGCTCCAAGGGATCTCAGCTCCAAGGTGGTCCAATTTGGTTAAGGGTTAGTGTGCAAAGGTGTAGAGAAAATCAACTATCAAGCACAAAATAAGAAGAGAGAGAGAAAATTTTGATCAAAAAATGTCTAACCCCTCCAAATGGGGGAGAGCATCCCCTATATATAGAAAATCAAGAGAAAGGCTTGTATTCATCCCTCGATACACGTGTATAGAGATGCACTTCAGTGAACAATAGCTGGCACAACTAGCAAACAAATATCTGAAAAAGGAAACAAATGGTTGTCAGCCACTCTAAGTAGCTGACCGGCCACTTCAAGTGGTCGACAAGAAAAAAAGTGGCCAACAAGGACCCTCCCCCTTCCAGTCAAGAGGCAACAAGGTTTGGCCAAAAAACAAGCACAAAACAAAAAGGGTTTAGAGGCTCAAAGACAAGGCGTTCCGCTAAGAACTTCGGGTGCTCAAAACAAGCACAAACAAGCACAATCATTGAGTGTACAAACGATGACGTCCAAGTCTTAAGGTCGGTCAAAAATGGGGTGTCTACACATACAAACACACAAAATGGCCATTGGCCTCAAATTCCACATCTTTTTATCTCTTTAGCCATTGGCCTCTCAAACCAAAGTTCTGAATTATCCATCGAACGACTCTTCGTATGCTATCACAAAAGCTCATAACATTGGGCAATCAAATAAAAGTGGTAGTTATTATTTGTAAAAGCACTATCAAAAGTAAATTGGCATGCATTAACCTCTTATGAATTAAATCAAGCAGAATCGAAGGGCAAAGTAGGGCCGAAATGAACTTCATAGAAAAACCACTGGTAGTCAATTCAATTTATTATGATACTGCCTTTGACGCATAAGCCATGCTACCCTTCATGCAACCCATCCACAATGCACGGTCTATTTGTCATTCAGGGCTAAGAATTAATTGAAATGACAATATAATTTTCTTCATATGACAAAATATATTTTGAAACAAATCACGAACAGTTATTACGAAGATGTAAAATATAGACCAAGATTCATTATAGGAAAAAAGAAGAAAAAAAATTGTAGAAAAAAATATCTTTGGAACACCTTGCATCTATTGTTTTGGTTGATATCACAGATGTAAAGAAATTAAGGGTCAAAGGAAGTTTACCTAGATTGTAAGACAACATCAAATTTGCTAAGCGAAGCACATAAATATATAGAGGGTTAAAGGTTAGCTAAAGGACTCAAGTCTATATGTATAAGACCCCAAAAAAAAAAAAAAACCCACTCTTAACAATCAAAAGCCATATTCAAAATCAATAAACATGTAAAGATAACAATATAATTTCCCAATCAATAAAAAAAAGGAAATGAAGCAAATAAACAAAGTATCACATAAACTAAAAAACCACTAGTGCTTGCAAAATCAAATAAAAGCTTCAAAATCAGACAAAAGCTTCAGTTCCAAATCATTTCCTTTTCCAACGATATTTGAACAGATTAAAGTAATGTAGCTTTATAATGCAACTTAAGCTAATGAAACAACCAAAGCTCCACATAAGAAGATGAAGTTCACACTACCAATGTGTTTATATGTTATGTAAAGCACCCAAAACTCCACATAAGAAATGTATTTAGTAACAACAATAAACCAAATGAAAGGTAAGCTTTTTTTCCCCTTGAACTCACCACAATTTTTTTCTACTTTAAACCAAATTGCCAAGCAAAGCCACAAATGTTCTCTGAAGAACTGGTAACAACAATAAATAAATAAAACGTAAAGGTCATGTAATGATTTTGACCGTGAGTTGGACCTTCCCTACATGTTCAACTTTTTGGGCTGTAAAAAACTAAGAGCAAAAAGTGAGCTCTTGATGTAGTAGCAAAAAACGTGAAGACCAAATGGGGGGCATTTGGATGAGAAAGTTTAGTAAACCTAATATTCTAGTGAATAAAATTCAGATTTGCAGTGCCTATATAAGCGTCTTTGTTGCTGCTTTTATTTTTTGTTTTTGGGTAGAAATTGCCTGCTTGAAGTTGAATATTTGTGCAAAAAAATCAGATTTGCATGTGTTGTGTTTGTGCCCTGTTATGCCATTGCCATGTTTGGGACTGTTTCTTTTTATGATTCTTCTGCACGTATTTCACACCAAATCCCCCCAACACAGATTTATAATTAAAAATCAGTGCATTCATAATATCTAAAAAGCAATAACACCATCAATGGATACAATAGCTCTGACAAAAGAAAAAAATAGTGAAGTAGCATGAACAATATCCTTCATAATGAACAAAAAAATTAAAATCCCTTAACTAGACAATAACCAAAAAACCTAGAATTAGATATAGAGGAACAATCAATCTATAGCAGATTCAAAGAAACTGACCAAGCTATAATGGTGATTTGTGGTGCAATTATAAGAAATTTAAACATCCATGGATTTGTAATGCAATTAGAATAAGGTATAATGGTGATTTGTGGTGCAATTAGAAGAAACATTCATGAGTGTTGAGTTAATTACCTTGTGTGTATCACCAAGAAACACATGATTAATCATGTACCTCCAATCATCTTTGCTAAAAACAATTTGGTCCTTCAAAAACAATAGGTACATTTATTTGGCCAGCAGACATGTAATTTGATTTTGCAGCAGAATTAATGATCTGGTTAATTGCCTGCAACAAAATGAATGTTACGCCCCACTTTTTATTACTTGAAATCATTACCAAATTCATTAGTTTAATTCAATATCAGAGATAACATGCGGAAAAACTCTTTGGTTCAACAAATGGAAATAAATAACGATTCTCTCATTCGTATGCAAATTATATACAACATGAGCACACTAAATAAATTGCCCTTGGGCTTACATCATTAAAAAGTCAAGAAGAAGGGTATAACCCTTTTACATAAATGGCATTCCGCCAACACAAAAGAGGCCCCGTGGCCAACAAATAAGAAGATCCAAAACCTTGCACATCCTGGCTATCACCTGAAAAAGATTCAACAACGTGGGATGAACATATAGTCCAGTAGGGATCTCAACATGATCCCCAACAATAACAACTTACAGATAGCTATGATCATGAATGTTTAATCTCATACTAGAATAGTAATGTGGCAGTTTATACAAAATATACATAAGTATGAACTTTTCTCGAAAATAGCCATTTCATTCAACGCTATAAGCGGTTCACCTTTCTTTCCTTTTCATTACCCATTTTTCCAAACTTTCATGACTATAACAGTTTTAGAAAAAACAATTTCACCAAGCCCATTACTCTTCCCCCATTTTCCGTACTTACAACAAAATGACTTTTTTTGAAAACATGTTCACAAATACCCCATTTTCCTTCACACTTTCCAAAATCTCAAAATGGCATTTTGGTTTGTTCCCAATACATTCATATCAATACATGCATGCCTTAAATAAAAGGGAAATAACAAATCATCAATCATGTATATAATCCACAAATGAGGCAGCTCAGCCTTTCAAAACTGTAACCATCGCAGCCCATAACATACTCAGATACACTGATGATAACAATTAAAACTCTGCTCTACCGGCTATATGCACAGTAAGCTAAGGATATGCCAAAGCGATAAGCGAGATAATAACTCATTTTAAACATTTCATACCTTATAATAGATACACATTTTAGTACTGTATCAATCTCAGACAAAAACACTTCCATACTTCACAAATGATAAACATTTTAGTGTTGTATCAATATCAAACAAAAACACTTCTATACTTCACAAATGATACACATTTTAGTGATGTATCAATATGAAACAAAAACACTTATATACTTCACAAATGATACACATTGTAGTGCTGTATCAATGTCAAACAGTTTCCGGTTTAGAGGTCCATCCCCTATCTTCCCCTAAACCGTGGAGTACATCCCCTATCTCCTCCCACACAACACAATGTATATAAACAATTATCATATACATAATCAATCAATACAACAGAGCATAAATAACAAGTGTAATACATACACATAAACTATTCAATAATGTTTAATCAACACAAGTGTAACGCATACATCACAATTCAACACAACAATGTCATCCTCCACCGATGACCAAGGACAAAACCTCTAGATGCATGTATTCAGTATACCGAATAAAAGAGACTCAACTCTCAAGCAAACCTTAAACCCAACAATGACACTAGTACGATAGGTAAGGATAAAACCCCCAAATGTGTGTATTCAACACTCATGATACAATAGTTCAATTCTCAAATTTATTTTCCGAGACTCACATAGAGTTAACATTTCATTTACCATTTTCAAGATCAACTTTCATAATTTTCTTAAGTCAACATGTTCCATCACTTATTCCAAAAACACTTTTCCCTTTTCACAAAACCAATTGCATTCTCTTCATTTTACAAAATCAATTCCATGGATAATAAGCCATAACCCAACTTGATTCAATACGTTCATTTCAAAATAATTCCAATACCATAATTAATCCCTTAACTGTTAACACCTTCTACACAACTCATATTAACAATAGAAATTTACCAACATTGTTCAACCGTAAATCCTTTTTATTTTACCAAATCAAAATATAATTTAGGGCTTTCTCTTCTTTCAACAATAACATGCTAATTTTACTCTCTAATTAGTCCAAACCACAGTCAATGATAACAAAACCATTCTCAAACAACCAACCCTAGGTTCCCCTCATGATTTTCAAACAAATCCAACACGGATATGATTTTCATGCAATACAAAATTACCACATGTCTATCTATAGACGGAGTATTGAAAAAGAACAAGGAAATCCCTACCTCAAATGGAGAGACCAAATGGAGAAGATGAAGGCCAAAAACCAAAGTGCTCCAAATCGCCAAACTTTCAGATTAAAATGAAGCCCTCAACCCACTCTACCTTTCTTACAAAGGACTTAGTATAGATTTACACTAGAGGGAGATGAAAACCTAGAGAGAAGGTGTGTAGGGAGAGAGAGAAGATGGTTCTAGGGTTTTGAAATCAAAAGGGAGATGAAAAAATGATATTGAAAGGTTGTTATTAAAGCCCATTAATTGGAAAATGAAAGGACAAGTTAAAATTAAATGAACACTAACTAGAATTAAATGAACACTAACTAGAATTAAATGAACACTAGTTAGAAATATGAAAAGACACCAGTTGGCATTAAATGAACCATTATGAAAATTTAATGGCCACTAACCCTTGGTTTCCAAACACAACCAACCTGTTTTAAACCTACCCAACACGACCCAAGACTCATATACAAAGAGTAAAGGATGGAAACAGGAAAAAGACAACAACACATCCACAGAACTGAGTCTGAAATACAATTAAACAATGAAGGGAAAACCGGGATCGCTATAACCTCCCCTCCTTAAAGAATTTCGTCCCCGAAATTAAGAGTACACCAGAAACACAAGGCCAACTAATCACATAGCACTCAACACCCGAGCACTTAGAAAAGAAACTATTCTCTCCACAAACCTCCAGTTAACTCTCATAAAAGAAAGGGCTTACTAAGGAAACACGTTTCAAAAGGCAACACTCAGGCACAAAAGCCTCAAGAAAACCAAACCCTTCCTGAAACAAATCACCAAAACACCCGACTAGCGCTCCAAGCTATGTCACTACTCAACATTCGTAACTTCACATAAGACAATCAAAGCAAATCTTTTGTATAAATATAGGAAAAATCATTCTTTTGTTCATGAGACATTTCTCAAAGATAATCAAATTTTCAACGTTGACATTCAAAAATAAATTTTGCATTTTCCATGCGAAACTCAAAAGTTTTGTAAACATTTTTCATAAACACAGTGTTACCCATAATACATAAACATCTCCAGTTTAGTTGCCAAAAACTACTCGTTTGGAAATTCTCATAACATTCAAATTAAATCAAATCCTCAACATTTTCCTTTTTAACAGCGCCCTTAGAAGGCCAAAACACTAGGAAGAATTTATGTTCCAATCTATTTCCAACATAACACCCACCACTCACACGGTGATGCCACAACCAACATAAAACATAACATTTCTATAATGATAGTTAATAGAAATAACAACCTTGCTATCAACACATAAGGCATAAGAAATTCATGATTTTGCAATTTCATCCTACCTTCCTTTACTTAATCAATTTAAAATCATAAACATGGCCCATTGCCTAGCCGAGTTGATACACAAATTTGCTGTATCAGTGGAGTCCATCCCCTATCTCCTCCCAAACAAAGGTACATATATAATGTAATAAAGCGCATGAGCACATATGTGTGTGGAGTACATCCCCTATCTCCTCCCACACACTGGAGTACATCCCCTATCTCCTCCTAAACAAATACACATAAGAAATGTATTTAAACACTTATCATATACAATGATCAATCAATACACATATTTGCTGTATTATTTCAACCGTCACATTCAATGACATAACACGTTCGATTAGTTTCAATTTTCCCTAATCAACATACAACGTCTACAACAATCAAGACTATCCTCAAGGTGACCAATGCCAACCAAAACCCGATGCCAACAAGTTGACTAATCAACTCAATAAACCGCCACACTTAGTAAACCACACACTGATGTGCCACTCAAAACCATTTACCCCAAACACGGAGTTCCCTACACAAACCCCCAAATTTTGGAATCTCACCGGATTTCCTAAAATTGAACCACACCAACACTGCTTCTAAGGGAGTCTTCACCCCCAAGCCTACATAGCAAGCCTGCCCTTCTCCTCAAACTCAAGACTGACATGGTCAACCTCAATCACCCAATCCCTAATACAAATGACAATTTTAACCAATGCTACCCTCGTTTTCCGAGGACACAAAGTGATTTTCCTTTCAAAGATTGCCGTCAGCATCCACTCAAGAAATTCTCTTCCCACTCACAAACCATACCCAATAACCAATAACACCACTAACTCATTTCACCCACACATAGTCACTAATCGATAACAAGTCACAATACGAACACCACCCAAATACATAACTGATGGGATCACAACAAACTCATTAACTAGCAAAGCCCAAAACACTAATCAACACACCGGTACCATTCCCTATAACCCGAGATACAAATCTCATGCTCCCTCATGTAGACATCCTATAAAGTCCAAAAACAAAACCACACTTAGTGCACAACACAACAGCCTTCCCCGAGGCATACACTTACCACCCTAAACATACATTTCTATTGCATATAAACATTTAAACATTTAAACACATAATCGAATCAAGTCCATAAAAATAGTCACTCATCCCGGAACTCTCAAGGAATTCCTATCAGAAACCACGTTGATCAGGCGTGTTTCCAAGAGGACCTCAAAGCAAGTTCACCGGCTACGAGTACTATCCAGAAAACTTAATCCCATGCTCATATAAATGCAACAAACAAGTCCTAACATTCATGTTAACTATATGCAACGTCCTCACCACATGTAGCAAACCCACTGTAGTAAAAACTACTTCCCACGAGCCCAAAGTATTCAAACCCGGCTCACTCTGATACCAAGTTGTCACGCCCCACTTTTTATTACTCGAAATCATTACCAAATTCATTAGTTTAATTCAATATCAGAGATAACATGCGGAAAAACTCTTTGGTTCAACAAATGGAAATAAATAACGATTCTCTCATTCGTATGCAAATTATATACAACATGAGCACACTAAATAAATTGCCCTTGGGCTTACATCATTAAAAAGTCAAGAAGAAGGGTATAACCCTTTTACATAAATGGCATTCCGCCAACACAAAAGAGGCCCCGTGGCCAACAAATAAGAAGATCCAAAACCTTGCACATCCTGGCTATCACTTGAAAAAGATTCAACAACGTGGGATGAACATATAGTCCAGTAGGGATCTCAACATGATCCCCAACAATAACAACTTACAGATAGCTATGATCATGAATGTTTAATCTCATACTAGAATAGTAATGTGGCAGTTTATACAAAATATACATAAGTATGAACTTTTCTCGAAAATAGCCATTTCATTCAATGCTTTAAGCGGTTCACCTTTCTTTCCTTTTCATTACCCATTTTTCCAAACTTTCATGACTATAACAGTTTTAGAAAAAAACAATTTCACCAAGCCCATTACTCTTCCCCCATTTTCCGTACTTACAACAAAATGACCTTTTTTGAAAACATGTTCACAAATACCCCATTTTCCTTCACACTTTCCAAAATCTCAAAATGGCATTTTGGTTTGTTCCCAATACATTCATATCAATACATGCATGCCTTAAATAAAAGGGAAATAACAAATCATCAATCATGTATATAATCCACAAATGAGGCAGCTCGGCCTTTCAAAATTGTAACCATCGCAACCCATAACATACTCAGATACACTGACGATAACAATTAAAACTCTGCTCTACCGGCTATATGCACAGTAAGCTAAGGATATGCCAAAGTGATAAGCGAGATAATAACTCATTTTAAACATTTCATACCTTATAATAGATACACATTTTAGTACTGTATCAATCTCAGACAAAAACACTTCCATACTTCACAAATGATACACATTTTAGTGTTGTATCAATATCAAACAAAAACACTTCTATACTTCACAAATGATACACATTTTAGTGCTGTATCAATGTCAAACAGTTTCCGGTTTAGAGGTTCATCCCCTATCTTCCCCTAAACCGTGGAGTACATCCCCTATCTCCTCCCACACAACACAATGTATATAAACAATTATCATATACATAATCAATCAATACAACAGAGCTAAATAACAAGTGTAATACATACACATAAACTATTCAATAATGTTTAATCAACACAAGTGTAACGCATACATCACAATTCAACACAACAATGTCATCCTCCACCGATGACCAAGGACAAAACCTCTAGATGCATGTATTCAGTATACCGAATAAAAGAGACTCAACTCTCAAGCAAACCTTAAACCCAACAACGACACTAGTACGATAGGTAAGGATAAAACCCCCAAATGTGTGTATTCAACACTCATGATACAATAGTTCAATTCTCAAATTTATTTTCCGAGACTCACATAGAGTTAACATTTCATTTACCATTTTCAAGATCAACTTTCATAATTTTCTTAAGTCAACATGTTCCATCACTTATTCCAAAAACACTTTTCCCTTTTCACAAAACCAATTGCATTCTCTTCATTTTACAAAATCAATTCCATGGATAATGAGCCATAACCCAACTTGATTCAATACGTTCATTTCAAAATAATCCCAATACCATAATTAATCCCTTAACTGTTAACACCTTCTACACAACTCATATTAACAATAGAAATTTACCAACATTGTTCAACCGTAAATCCTTTTTATTTTACCAAATCAAAATATAATTTAGGGCTTTCTCTTCTTTCAACAATAACATGCTAATTTTACTCTCTAATTAGTCCAAACCACAGTCAATGATAACAAAACCATTCTCAAACAACCAACCCTAGGTTCCCCTCATGATTTTCAAACAAATCCAACACGGATATGATTTTCATGCAATACAAAATTACCACATGTCTATCTATAGACGGAGTATTGAAAAAGAACAAGGAAATCCCTACCTCAAATGGAGAGACCAAATGGAGAAGATGAAGGCCAAAAACCAAAGTGCTCCAAATCGCCAAACTTTCAGATTAAAATGAAGCCCTCAACCCACTCTACCTTTCTTACAAAGGACTTAGTATAGATTTACACTAGAGGGAGATGAAAACCTAGAGAGAAGGTGTGTAGGGAGAGAGAGAAGATGGTTCTAGGGTTTTGAAATCAAAAGGGAGATGAAAAAGTGATATTGAAAGGTTGTTATTAAAGCCCATTAATTGGAAAATGAAAGGACAAGTTAGAATTAAATGAACACTAACTAGAATTAAATGAACACTAGTTAGAAATATGAAAAGACACCAGTTGGCATTAAATGAACCATTATGAAAATTTAATGGCCACTAACCCTTGGTTTCCAAACACAACCAACCTGTTTTAAACCTACCCAACACGACCCAAGACTCATATACAAAGAGTAAAGGATGGAAACAGGAAAAAGACAACAACACATCCACAGAACTGAGTCTGAAATACAATTAAACGATGAAGGGAAAACCAGGATCGCTATAATGAAGATTGAGATCCCTTGGAGACATTAATTGCGAAAGAAAGGTGCCCAACAAATTATAAAGAGAAACTCATATCCAACAAGAGTTGAGATACAAGATTTTAAGTTAATTATCTATTAGTTAAAGCTCCAAAGTAACTTTGACCATTGCAACCAAGTAAAAAAAATATAAATAGAATATCAAAAAATTTCTCTTTGCAAGGTATTGGGAATGACAAAAATATAGAACAACTCCGATCTGCATTGAAAAATTAAATGTCATAAACTCCACAACTGGCCTAAGACCATAATAAGCAGCACATACTCTGATGCCTGCAAATCCAACCTGCAAAATAAGCATTTATACATGAGACATAAGAATTATGGAAAAACGAAAAGCATATGTATATACACACAAAAGTCAATCATCATTGTAGAAATTCAAGAATTCAAATCAGTAAGTTTACCTAAGAAGAGAGAATGAAAATAATTTGGTAAATTAAGCATGGAAATTAACAAAAGGAGCAAGCCATAACAAGTCTAATAATAGGTCCCACCTCAGTGATTGGAGTATCAACAGCCCTGTCGAGTCCATACTTCTCCAAGAACCCTTTGGAAATCTATACAAAGGTAGTATAAATTGATGGTTATATGACCATCGCCATCATCTATATTTTTAATAGAGAGAGAGAGAGAGAGAGAGAGAGAGAGAGAGAGAGAGGTCTAACCTTGTATGCACCTTGGTACTCCCCAACCTGCAATAAGAAAAGGGTACATAAGGAAAGAACAGAGTGAAATCTTATTAAAAAGTCAAAAAAAAAAAATTGAGATGCTAGTAAAATAGCATACTTTTTGTCTTTTTATATTTTTTAAGTCACATCACCTCTCTACTTTTTCTGCACATCTTTTAGTAAAAAGTCAAAAAGTTACTAAAATAGCATTTCCCCAAACAATCCCCAATCACGATTCCTTACCTCTTCACCCATTAAAAAAAGCTCTAGGATCAGCAGACATTTCTTCATCAAGAGTAGAGTTTAGAGCATCTCTCAGTCATCTGTTTAAGTAATATCCAAAATGTAAATATTAGTGTTTTTATGAAAGAAGAACAACACAATTGCAAGCATGAATACAGAAAGGAAAAAGAAACAGATTTTCAAATTACTTTTATAAATTGACTTAGTAACACTACAATATGTACTAACTATCTATATGACTAGGTTTTGCTTTCCTTCTTGTTTTATTTTTGGGTAAGACATTAAGTACCCTTTTTAGTATTTCATATTTAGCAAAGCATTTGAAGTGATCAATTCTAACTCTACCAGTGTCATGCTTAGTGCTTAATCTTTTATATAGAGCCGGTCCCACTTGATTGGAACACGAGGCTTAACTTGGCTTGGCATATCAAGTAATCAATTCCAGCACATCTAAGTCTACATCTACACAAATTGTAAATTATAAAAGGAGAACCTAGCCAAAAAATATAGAAATACGGACAATGGCGCTCACAGGCAGTCACAAGATCAAACTAGAAATTTATAAATACGGTTCACATGCGAAAACAACAACCTCAAGTCCAATGTCGATTCCCCCAAAAGCCCCCAAGTGCAAACCCTTTAAGCCAAATCATTTGTGGCTCAAAAAGAAAGTCCCCAAGTAACAGCATAATAAAGTACATATAGAGCAATTTCCAAAACACCAACAAGTTGAAGCTTTAAAAAGCTCCAAATTAAAACCTACTTCACAGAAAGCAAAATCACTATGTAGACGTCCCGTTCTGCTTGTTTTGCGGGTCTACTACAGCTCGGACTCAAATTGTCACGGTTCTTAATCTGAACCAAAGAGTCCAAATCTGGCAAATCGTTCTGAGAAAAACAGATTTTTTTGAAAGAAGTGCCAAACATGGACTACTTCGCCAGATACAGAGTCGCTACCTAAATATTTTATTTTTGGGGGAATTTAGGAAACCCTGACTCGGTGCCAAAGGCCACGTGTCCGTCATCACCAAAGTTGCCTCGGCTCGGGAACTTGGGTACGATTGGGGAAGGTCAGCTATGAGCACCCCCTCTCGTCCGATCCGAAGATCGGCCTCTACTAACCATGATATCCGATTTTGAAAACGTTGTGTGTTCTTATTCCAATTATTTAGCTAGAATTACTATGTGATGCGCACAACACAAAAGTATAGACTAGATCGCCTAATTTGGAAATAAGCATTGCATATCCGTTTGTTTTGAAAATGTTTTGGGATTTGCTACTCGCAAGTAGGCTAAAACACGGATTTCAATGAGCTATTCCAACTCAAACAATCCAACCTTCACCCACAGGCATCCAGGCAGTTATATCACATAAGCATCTAGCCACATGGTAAGCATGTTATCATGTCAACATCCACACGCATGCGATATGCTAAAGCATAAAAATACTTACATCGTACTCCACGCCAAAACAGTAAACTAGTTAGCAAACATGCATGACCCTAGTCCATGTTAAGTGGCTAATGCATCGCATGCAAAATGTCGCTAGAGTAGGCTCGGCTAATCCTAGAATGGCATGTGAAATGCAATCATTTGATGCACGTATTCAAGTTGGATTTGAAATACTAATGCAGTTAGAATGATGCGCCGAGCCCGGTGTATGCGATACTGATGAATGATGCACGCATGCATAGCATAAGGTATGCTAATTTAGACATGTCCTAATACTAACCATCAAAGCAGGTAAGTAAAAGGGAGAAAGAAGTGGGGGTTGGAAGACACGCACGCACGCACCCACACTTATTACAGATTTGCCCTCGCTCGGAGGGAACGAAAGAATAATACAATTCAAATAATGAATTAAATATCCTAGCTAATTAATTATTACAGGCCAACTAAATTAATTAAGCAAATTAATTAATCTAAGAAAGCAAGAAACAGCAGCCTCGGGGAGAGGGCTTGATGCATGCGCGCTCGGCTTCGCCCGGAAATCCACTGCCATGCATAGGCTGCCTCTGTGTTCCTTGCTTTGCCTCTCTGAAGACTGCCAAAGTCTCAGAATTGCTTCCCTGGACATTGGGAAACACCACCGGCTGAGGAGAATGGCCACCGGCAGTAGGATGTGATCATCGGCTGTTGATGAAGCTATTGGCCACCAATTCATGGCCGGTCGGCACTGAACACTGCCGGTCGGCCAAGAATGCCTGCAGAACCTGCAATTGACAGCAGCAGAGGGCAAGGCATAGCATGGCAATGCATTTTAAGCAATGTATGCACCAACCATATCCCTTATCATGTTTATGACTCAAAGGGACATGGTTCTTGGTTCTCGGACCATCAATCGCGCATTTCAATGCGTGATGGCCCAAAGAATCAAGTGTGCATTGTTAATGTGGAATGCAATGCACATAATCACATAAGAGGGCCAACCTCTATCATACTCACTTCAAGAGGTAAGGCAATGCATGCACAATGCAATGCAACCTAGGCATGCGAGCTAAGGATGCAACATGGCAATGCAATGTGTACATGCAAGTATGCAAGCAACCATGCGAGGTGAGCATGCAAACAAGCAAAGAGATGGACTTAAACATGATTAGGCAATTCTCAAACAAGCCTAAATCAGTGGCCAAAGTGCTCAAACATGGAGGCCAACACACGCACACACATGCACATGTTAAAGGGCTAATACTTAAGCACAAAAGGGCAACTCTTAAGCACACTTGAAAGAGGCATAACATGGACAATTAGCATGCAAATTAAGCTTTGAAAATCATGCAAGAACATGGTGCCAAACCAACCCAAACAATGTAATCAAGGTATGCAAGCAAAGTCCAAGATTCAAAGCAAGCTAATGGGGTATTGAACCACACTTAACAAGACCAAACATGGCATGAATTCAATGACCCAAAATAGAGTTTTAGCACATAAAACAAAGCCCAAAAGACCACTTAAATGGCATCTAAATGGCTTGAATTCAAAAGCATGCATAACGACCAAATATGGAGCACAAGGCATGACCCTTTGACACATCAAAGGGACCATGAAATGCAAACATGCAAGCACACTAAGTGGACTGAAACGACATGGGAAATGGTTCCAACTCACTAAATCAAAGCAAATAATGCATGCTATACACTCACACACTTAAGGTCAACAAACCAAAAATGCAAAGGGGCTATGCAATACATGCTAAAGTCGACTCAAACAACTAAGGACAGACCTTAAACATGGCAAAATAAACACAAAAGCTTCACAAAGCCAAGCCTAAAACATGCTAGAACAATGGTTTACAACCTAAGGCATATTAAGGCAACAACATGGCATTACAAGGCATGTATGCTAAGCAAGCTTGGTGTACCAAAACCAACATACAACAATGTTATTTCATGGGAAAATAAGCATAAATGACAGCCAAGGCATGGTCAACATGAGCCTAAGCTAGGTGCTCCCTCAAGAGGCAAAAATGACCCTTTTCAAGGATAACAAGGAGAGGGGGTGGCCCTCTCCTTCTTGGGACCTCAAGGCACCATCCTCACCTCTAAAATCCCTCAAGATTTCAGTGGTGAGGAGGCCCAAACACCAAGGTCTCGGAGCTTGCACAAAATAGCACAAAATGGAGCCTTACAAGGCTTAAGGGGGGTCAAACAACCCCAAAGCTCAAAACACTCTTAACAAACTATTTAGAGGGCCTAAAAACAGAACTTTTTTATGTTATATACTAAACACAAAAACAGTTGCAAGATGGTCAAAAAGAGTATGCAAAAATGGGGCAAAAAGGAGCAAAATTGTTACCCTTGTAGACCTTCTTCACCAATGGAGCTCCAACAGCTTCTTTAGGTTAAAACCAGCACAAGGACCTCAAGAACACCCCTTTAGCTCCTCAGCAACCAAGGCAAGGTGTATCACTAGGTGTGCTAGTGTAAAACTAAGGACTTAAACACACAATGTAAAAGAGAGGGAGAGATAGAGATAGAATACACACAATATTCAAACCCTAGAACTTCAAACCCTAAAAGCTGTCTAAAATGTCTAACTCCCTAAATTTTTTCTAACCCTAAAGCAAGGGAGAGGAGAGCTCCTCTTATAGAGAAGCTAATCTTGTAAAGCTTACCAAGGAAGCTAACAAGAAGGCCATCCCTCCATACACATGTATGGAGGGGAACAAAATGCATGCCAGCTGTATTAAAATATCTGAAAAAGCAGATGAACAGTAGTCGGCCGGCAAAAGATGTCATTTTGACAAAATAAATGGCCAATCGGCAACAAATAATGCCGACCGGCAATATACATTGCCGATGGCATAAAATCACTGGCCGGTGGCCTCAAGCCATGGCCAGTGGTGTGTTGGGATGCCTCACAAGGCATTCCCTGCCCCTTCAAGGAAAAACACAAGTGTTTGGTGCAAAACCAGACACAAAACAGTCGAGTCGAGAGATCCTGAGGCAAGGCGCGCAACCGAGATCTCCGGGAACTCAAGACGAACACAAACATGGATGATCACCGAGTGTTCAAGCGGTGACGTCCAAGTCTTGAGGACGGTCAAAAATGGGGTGTCTACACACTAACTATTACACCTTAACATGTGATGGAACAAGCAGAAATCACATAACACAATAGAGACCCCTGAACCAATCACAGCTCTGTAATTTGGGTTTTTTGTAGACCTAAGAAGGTCAATTGTTTCTCACAAAATAACAATGAAATGGTGGGTATTCAAAATGTGATAAAAAAGTGAAAAGGGTCAAAAAGCAAGAGACAAAACGTAAAACAAAGGAGCAAAAGAGATCAGAGAACACTCGGTTCACCTGAATTAGAGGCAAGCGACCCGTTTCAAACATTAAATCTCATATCATTGTGTGTGTGTGTGTGTGTGTGTGTGTGAATACACTTTCACATGAACTTCACGGTTGGCTTCTTTATCGAAAATGATAGAAGATGGTTGTCATATATATATATATATATAGATATATAGAGAGAGAGAGACTAACCTGGTCAGGAGATGCAACGATGAAGAGAGCCGAAGATGAAGAGGCAGCAAAATAGGGGATGAAGTGAATGGAGATGGTGGCTAAGGTTTCGTTACTGATTGGGAGTGTAGAGAGTGAGGAGATGCAATGATAAAGAGAGCAACCAATCTGACTATGGGGAGTCGAATGAAGAGAGCAACGATGAAAAGGAAGCTCAATCGATTGAGGAATTCATTTTTGATTTAGGTAATTTTGATAAAAAAAAAATATATGGTTTTTTTTTTTTTTACCGCAATAAGTTAGTCACCAAAGGTTTTGACATCCCGCTTTTTTATTTCTCTCTCCCGCCATTACTTTCTGCGACTATATTATATTTTGGTCGCAAAAAATTAATTATTAGCCACCAAAAAGTTGTTGGTCGTGAAAACACAACCTATTAGCGACCAACTCAAAAAAGGTTGTCACCAAAAGTGTTTTTTCTTATAGTGTGCTCCCCAAGGTGACGTACTGGGGTGGATAAAACCTTTATCTAGCAATTCCTGGAGTTGAATCTTCAACTCACTCAATTCGGCGGGTGCGAATCTATACGGTGCCATAAAAACCGGTGCCGCGCCAGACACTAAATCAATAGAGAACTCGATCTCTCGGTGGGGTGGTAAACTAGTAAGACCCTCGGGAAAGACATCGGGGTATTCACAAACCACCCTTAGCAACTCAATCTGGACTTTATCACACTCACCACCCAAGAAGGTTGCAAGAAAGTAACTAAATTCACTTTGCCCACGCGGTTCATATACAGACAATAAAACTTTATCCACCCGGTCCCCCAAGAAATAAAAGCAATCACCGCATAGGGTACATACAGTAACCCTCTGACAGTAGCAATCTATAATAGCTTGGTATGACGATAACCAGTTCATGCCCAAAATAACATCAAAACTAGACATGTTAAGCAATACGACTGCAAAAGGTAATCAGCGATCGGTAAACTCAATGTCACAACCCCGACATCCCTATTTATCTCACCCTCGATAGGTGACACTACACAGATAGGGGATACTAATTGAGCCAACTCTAACCCCAAAATCGATGCAAATGCAGACGAGATAAAAGAATGGAATGCATCCGTATCAATCAATAGATTAGCAATTGAATTACAAAACAAGAAGGTACCTCTCACTACAGAAGGAGCAGGTATAAGATCTGGCATTGTAATAGCATACACACGGCCCGTAAGTCTCTGCTCAACCTGCTCATCCCTCGGAGTATAAGCCTGATGCACTGACTGAGCCGAAGAGGCTCCCTAATTAGTGCTCGAGGCCTGTGCTGACTGTGCAAGTTGGTGACTCTGTGTCTGCCTCGAACCAGACACACCAGATTTGCCACCTAACTAAGGGCAAAATCTCTTCATGTGCCCTGCCTGTCCATACTGATAACAAGTGAGCAACTGCCCTCTCCCTGACTTTGGCCTTGAGAATGAGCCGAAAACGATGCAGACCGTTGCCCTCATCCCCTTTGCGGGCAAGCTGGAGACTTGTGGCCCAACTAAACACATTTATAAGAAGTAACATCTCCCTGACCACCCCTCCCTGAACCCGAACTTGGTACTGGAAAAGTGGACCTCGACTGAGCTCCTTGAGACGCCTGGGGGTTAGAACCCCTCTACCTCTTACTGTCCCCTTGATTATCCTGACTCCTCCTAGAGCCCCATATCCTCTCTTCCTCTGCCTGCATAATAGTCTCAAGATGGGTCGTCGCCTCCACAAGGCGCCCATAATCTCTAATCATGGACCCGGCCACTCGAAACATGAGCCTGGTCCTTAACTACTTCTTGAACTCTAAACAACGGTGCTCTTCAGTCGTCACTAGCTCAGGAGCAAACCTAGACAAGCTAGTAAAGGTGGCCTCAAACTCGGCCACTGGTGTGTTAAACTGCACTAGCTTGGAAAACTGGTCTCTCAACTTCTCCCTAACCGTGGGAGGTAGAAACCTGTCCTGGAAGGTGCTGATAAAAGCCTCCCAAGTCACTCCAATGTGCCCATGCGCATACTTCCACCACTGACCCGCATCCCTCTTCAGTTGGAAAGACGCCAAGGTCACCCTCAATTGGTCATCCTTGATGCCAAGCATCTCGAACGTCTTCACTATTTACTCTAGCCACTCATCTGCCTTCAGTGGCTCATTGGGATCACCCAAAAACTAATTCGGATTTAACTGGAAAAACTCTTTATTCAGAAAAGATGGCCCTACCTTAGCTACTTGGGCCTGGACTTAATTCTCAGCTCTGAGAATGTCTATAGATTCTCGCAATGCTCCAACCATTTCATGGGCCAAGGCACCCATGGCCGGTTGACCCATTGGTTCGACCACATTGGCCTGACCAACTCCTTTCTTTTGTGCCGAAATATTGTCTAGTATGGGCATCTTGTGCCTTCTAGGCCTGCCACACCTACCACCACCACGTCCTAACATCCTAATGAATGTAACAAAAAGCGGTTACCACATTTATAAATGTGTTGAAGCTAACTCACTCACGTCCTAATGCGTTGGACAACAGTAATTCACTCCATATAAGCACATAGTCACATAAACACATACGAATCTCATTTCTAGATAATGACCATCCCGCGACATTGCTAGAGTTCTAATTAGAAATATCAGTGATCAAGTGCTCTTCTAATAGGACTTCCAGAAACATGTAGACCCACTCAATATCTTAGGAACTAAATCACATACCCATATAAACATATAAGCATGTTATCACACAAGCATACAATACATACTAACGTCTCAACTAAGCGAGACAAACCCATTGTGGTAATAACCACTTCCCACGTACCCAAAGTATTGAAATCTGGTACGCTCTGATACCAAGCTGTAACGCCCCAAAATTATATAATAATTACAACCTATAAGCAGAAAAATAATAGAAATGATATGATTTCATTCATCAAGTTTATATACAAAAGATAACACATGTGATATACATTCACAAATGTTCATCCTAAATCTACAGCATGTGTTACAATGATAAGAGAACTGAAAACTAAACAGGTAATCATATGCCCTATAGGCTTACATCTTTCCAAGTCATTGCTTGGTTACAACAAAATGATCCTAGCTCAGTACAGTTAAAGCCCTTGGCTATACAAACGAATACACAAAAGAAAGAAGCTCTTGCTCCCAAATGTCCCTCCAACTATTGCCTTGGCAGAGGCATATCATCAACACCTGAAAATAGTTTTTTCCTAATAGGGTGAGCCAAAGCCCAGTAGGAATAACCTAACACAATATATGAGATTTAACAAAGATATAAGTACAATGTGCATATACAATACCTATGACAAAACATTCACATTTTATATAATCATAAAGTGCCAAATGCATATCTTATTCTAGTTTCCTTTAATTCATTTCAAGCCATGAGCCAGTTTCATTATCTTTTAACAACCAAACTGAGACTATAACTTGGTGGTTATTTAATCAACACAATTACCACAAAAATACTTTAATCTGCCATGTTATGGAAATTTCGTCCATGGGATTGGCACCCATGTATACGCGCGATTTCAGGACTTTCATCTAGGACACTCTGGCCAACATAATTTCAATGGAGTCCATCCCCTATCTCCTCCCAAACATGGAGTACATCCATTTTCTCCTCCCAAACATGATACATACACAATGTATTTACCACATAGTCATATTCAATGACAATCAACAATAGATTAGTTTTAATTAACCTAATCCTCATGCAATTTCTACAACAATCATAACTATCTACCACCGATAGCCCAATACAGTTATGTCTAAATAGATATTCAATCTTAAGACAGATAATTTATTCAAATTTTCCACAGGTGAGAGGTATTACATGTCCAACTCCACCATCTATTTCAACATTCGTCCAATTTCATTTATTTATACAAAATAAATATTCGAATCATTTTAGGTCAAACTCCCCTTTTTCCAAATATCAACCCAAGGCCAAAATCAACTATTTTGTAACCATACCATCTTATATTTAACCCCATAACCATTTCCACAGCATACACTTAGAAACCCCTCTTTTGATTTTATAACCCAAACTCTAAGTTTGACCATAATACACTCAAGCCCATTATCGTTACACAATCATCAAATAACTAAGTTAAAAACCATATGAAAGTGTAAAAAATCCTTATCTCAAAGAGAGAAGATGAGCAAGGCAAGGATGAAACTCCAAAGATGCTCAAACCCAACTTCTGCTCGGATCAAAACGATGCTCTTGAGACACTCTACCTTTTTCTCAAAGGCACTAGGGTGAAGATCCCAATGGATCTAGGTGAAATAGAATAGATAAGGTGAGTTTTAGAGAGAGGAACTCAAGATCTAGGTTTTTGGAAAGTTTTAGAGAGAGAGGAATGAAAAAATGATGAAAAATGTCCTCTTTACGATTTGTTATACACGCAGTCTGCTCGAGTGTAAAAAGTGACGCTTGAGCGTCAAACACAATGTTCCGCTCGAGCGTAAGAAGTAACAGTCGAGCATAGAATACCCACTTTCAAAAGTTTTGTAGACGAAGGACATCGCTCATCACTCTTTTAGTATTTGCAGGTCTACAAAAATACTGAGAGTTTGCAAACCCCGCTCGAGCACAAGAATGGCCATTCGAGCGGAGAAGCAAAAATCTAGGCAACAAAGGTTTGGAAAAACAAGCAACCAACCTATTCCAAACACACAGCTACAATCCAATAACCAAATTTAAGGAGGATTAAGGGAAAAAAATGATAATGAACAACATTCAGAAACTATAAGCCCGACTCCGGAATGCAACTAGAGTTGCGTCAAAATTGGAATCGCTATAGTTTTTAAAATTTATTTTTTATAAAAAAATCAAAAATTAATTAGCAAAAACACGAAAAAAAAAATATTTGTTATTTTAGAATATTTTTTACTTTTGATTTTCGGATTAAAATAAAATTTTAAAATATTTTTTTAATATTTAAATTGTCAAATCCATTTAAAAATAAATAAATTCAAGACTCAACCAATCAATCATAGGTAGTTGCTTACTTCAAAAAAAAAAAAAAAAAATCATAGGTAGTTGCTGAACTTAAACCGCTTTTGTTCGTTGGTCAACAAGAAGAAACAATAGCCCCTTTTAGCGGTGACCCGACTTGCTTTGGTGGCAGTATGGCATTTTAGTCATCAGCGAGAGAAGTTTTTGGCGGGTCTAGGACAGCGTGACACTTTATATATATTGGAATTGGTAGAGAATGTAAACTTTATTTGTGTTTGAGTGATTGAGTAATATAAGAGGTATGAAAGTTTGTGATTGGCTTAAGACATGACTATATAATGCCCGCAAGATCAAACTAATAATTTTTTTCTTGTGGTTGATTTAAAGACAACGTCACGTGATGCTCTAGATATATTGTGATTGATGGTGAATGTATAACTCATGTGTTAAGTGATTACGATCATGAGTATTCATAGAGGTTGATTGGTTTAAAATATGGTTACGTGGTGTAACATGACCAACCAATAATTTTCCATCCGTTATTGTTTTTGTGTAGAAGAATTATTTTTTGGTCCACAAGTGTCACATGATCACGTCCCTCACCAATCACAATTCATCATACTATCTTATAATTTATAACCACTCAACAAAAATTCGTGAATTCTACCCTTCCCCAATCACAATACTGTTAAAATGTGAAGTAGAGGTGGCCAAAAAAACCACCAATAACTTGTCTTCGGTGCACTACATACAAACTGCACTAACTAACTAACCCACTTTATCTGAAGTTGGTTGGGGTCTCCATTCATTTCTTGATCTAGTGTGTAAAACCTCTCTGAAAACCCTTCCTCTCTCTTCTTTTTTCTCTCTCTATTCCCATTTTTGCAATTATGTCATCGTCTTCGGATTACAATCTCTATCTCCCCATGGACATCATCTTCAACATTCTCAATCGTCTCCCTGTCAAATCTCTAACCCTACCTTCATCTCCTCCCACCTCCTCCACCACCACACCACCACCACAGGTGCCACTATTGTCACCTTCAAACACCGTACCACCACCTCCCTCTCTCTGTTACAATCTCAAAACCCTAACAATCTGGTCCACCCCTTTTCCAACCACACTCACGATCTACACCTAATCGGCTCCATCAATGGCCTCCTCTGTCTCTGTATCTCTCTCTATCTCACCATCCACTCCATTCCAATCAACGCATCATCTCTCTCTCATTGCCAAAAACTTCAAATCTCTCCTCCCTCCCACCATCCAAATTCCTCGTAGGTTTTTTCATCTCTCTCTTGGGTTCGGATTCCGATTCTGATTCCCATTTCATTCTACTTCTTCTGCCACTGACTACAAGGTTGTCAGGATAGTTTCTTTCAAGTTACAGACTCGAGTTGAGGTCTACTCTGCAATTTCTGATTGTTGGAGAGAGATTCAGGTTATGGATTTGCGCTTTTATATCCATAAATTGTCTTGTGAGGTGATTGTCAATGGAGCTCCGTATTGGTTGCTCTCAACTGCTTCAAATCATTGTCTTTGCTTTACATGGTTTGATGTTCAAAATGAGGCTTTTGTTATGTTGCCGGGGCTCGATTTTTCTGGGTTCTATGACAGGACTTCTGTCCACTGGAAATTAACGGATTGGAAAGAAAATGCTGCTATGGTTGTGTGTGGTCCTGGCAACCCATGTGTTGATGTGTGGATGATAGAGGATTGCTGTGGCGCTGAGAGCAATTGGTGTAAGAAATTTGTGATTAGACCGGTTTTGGGTGTTGAACGATTTTGGTTGTTGCAATGCACGAAGAACGGTGAGATTATAGCAGAAGATGCACGGGGAAGGATATTCTTGTACAACCCCCAAAATGGAGGCACTAAGTATATTCCAATCGATGGAGTTTAGTTCAAACCTTTTCACTATGTAGAGAGTTTGGTTTCGATCAAGGGATTCAAACAACAAGAACTGAACAATCAGCACTAATGTTCTGCAAAGGTCAATTTGTCACTTGATCAGATAAATAACTCGCGCATTTGTTTATGCTACTTACTGCAATGCATTTGGTAGCATATGAATGGATAGCGTAGACAAAATGGATAGTCGAGACAATATGGATAGTTAATATTCCTTTAATTCCTCTGATTGGATAGCTTAGACAATATGGATAGTTAATATTAACTAATTCCTCTGATTTGAGTTTCAATCCTATTTCATTTGCTTGTACTTTCCTTCAAAAACAAGTGTTCAAGTCCTTTCTTCAAATTTGGGTATTAGTACAAAGTTTTATCCCAGTTAAGGGATGGAATGGAAATAATTGGAGTTTTGTCTGTGTAGTTTGTAGGCTGCTTTGCAATGTTTTCTATGCTTCTACTTAAAAGGATCTAATATTTGCCTCTTCTCACGCTGTGTTTGGTTCAGGGATTTGGAAAGAAATTTGGAAAGGAAAAGAAAGGAAAGGAAAAATGCATGTGAAATTAGGTGAAATGTAGGTATATATTTTATTCATATTTTAGCTACCTTTTCTCTTTCCGTTTCCAAATCTCTTCTCAAATTTCCCAACCAAACACAACATCAATGAATTGGCACAATTCTTGATGTGTTTGCCTTCATTTTTTAGATGTTATTTTTATTAACATGGTTTTTTTTTTTTTTTGGATAATTGTTGTGGGATCTACTAGTCCTGTTGAACCTTTTTCCCTAGATGTGGGGTGAGGTCTCTTGATGAGAAGAGAAAAGTACAAAACCAAGTTAGAGGAGCCATATGTGTTGGATGAATGGATTCTTAAAAACTTCTACTACATTCTCTTTGTTTTTTGTATATGTTTAGGACCATTCATTCTTGGCCCATAGATGTTCTGTAATGGTCAATTCGTCATTGGAATCCGATAAATTTTTGACCAACTTGAGCATTTGATTTCTTTATGTTACTGCAATGCATTTGTGTGTGATGTTAGGCTTTACTGCATGTTTTAGATACTATAATTTTCATTGACACCCCTTTGCTAAGATAATTCCTTCTTTCACTGGATTGCTGCCTAGTTTCTTTTGCCATGGTCATACTGAATTGATTAAACTTCCCAATGCTTTGATTGGTTTATGGAAGGCTATTGTGCTTTAAGCTGTGTTTGGATCATGGAATTGGTTAAAGATTTGAATAGGGAAAAGAAAAAGTGAGAAAATGTTAATGAAATATAAGCTAAATTTTTTCTTCATTTCTCTGACATTCTCCTTTCCTTTTCCAAATCTCTACTCAAATCATTGATCCAAACAGCCTTACAGTCTACATAGCATTGGAAATTAATTTTTCTTGCTTTTGGTAGCATATGAATGATGTATAATTGTATTTGGTTTTCAATTTAACTAATTTCTACTCTACGATTGATTATGGTTTTGTTCGCTCTCTCTCTCTCTCTCTCTCTCTCTCTCTCTCTCTCTCTCTCTCTCTCTATTTATTTGTCAACATCTGTGTTCAACTGTGTTATGATGTAGTATCATTTGGGTTGGTTTCAGCAATGTGTGTCCTGTGACTGATGTCCAAACATTCCCCACCCTTAAAAAATACCTTGCATTATAATTTTTAATTTATTTTATTATTATTTTTTTAATTCTTATTTTTTAGTGCAATGTTGTAGATTTTACTAAAGAAAGTCTTGAATGCCGCTGTGCATTAGAGAAAACAACATAGAAGTGTTGGCAGCAACCAATAGAACTATAAAGATGCCTTGTAATTTCATAAAAAAAAGAAGTCCTAGATAATATTTGTGTATATATATAAACAAAAACTAAAAGGTTCCATGTTAACAACATTATTTTAGACCTCATATTTTTGGAATTTAATTTTTTTTAAGCCATTAATATCGTTTGGCTTTCTTCTTGACTTGATTGAACTTCAAATTTCAAAAGCATTTCTTTTCATCAACAAATTCCGTATTACAACATTACCTTTTCATGTCTAGCATGAGATTCTCCTAACTTGATGTTACTCATCTCTGGCTTGACCTATACCATGGGGAGATGTTATTGGAATTATAGCTCATTTGCCTTTATCTGCAGGTGACGTGACTCTTGATGTCCATTTTCAAAAGGATTTAGGGTTGGATAGCTTTGACAATGTGGAGATTGTATTGGCTCTAGAAGAGGAGTTTGAGCTAGAGATTTCAAATAAAGAAACTGATAAGATTGACTCTTGTTTTCTTGCAATTGAGTAAATCTATAACCATCGAATGGCTAGTTAATACTAGTAAATTCCACGGATTTGAGTTCTAATCCTATTTCATTTGTTTATACTATACTTCAAATACAATTGTTCTAGTACTTTCTTTCTTTGATTTAGGTGTTTGTATAGAATTTTATCCCAGTTAAGGGATGCGGTGGAGATAATTGGAGTTTTGTTTGTAGTTTGTAGGCTGCTTTGCTATGCTTCTGCTTAACAATATCTAATATTTCCTTCCGTTCATTGAATTGGCATAATTCTTGATGTGCCTGCTTTTGTTTTTGGAGATATTATTTATGTTCATATGGGTTTTTTAATTGTTGTATTTTTTGTTACATTGATTTATTTTTGGGTAATTGTAGTGCGATCTAGTCCTGGTGGACCTTTGCCCTAGATGTGGGGTGACATCATTGTGTGGTTAGGTCTCTTGATGAGAAGAGAAAAGTGCGAAACTAAGAGGAGCAATATGTGTTCAACAAATGGATTCTTAAAAATTGCTACTACATTGTATATGTTAAGACCATTCATTCTTGACCCACAGTAACTATCTATTCAAATATTCAAAATTGCTTTAACGTAGAATTCATCTATTATATTCAGAACAATGAGATAATTTCGGATTGTTGCGCCACACGTCCAGGATTTGTTAAAATTTGACATGTTTGAGACTATATATTTTATATCCATGTATAATGTTAGTTCTGCTACATTTTGTTACGTCTCTAGATGATTATGCTTCTGCTTAACACGATCTAATATTTATTCTCTCTTAATGAATTGGCATGATATTTTGTTGTGTCTGCTTTTGTTTTCGGGAGATGTTATTTTCATTTACATGGTTTTTGTAAAGAAGTTAGTCCAAGACTATAGGTTTAAGATAGCCACATGAAATATAAAAACTTTAACTAGTAAGACTATGGAATTGGTAGACATCATGATTAGGAGGAGGGTTAGTATAGCTTGTATACAAGAAACTAAGTGGATGGGTGAGAAAGTTAGGGAAATAAAGAATACCGGTTTTAAACTATATTATAGTTGCAAGGATAAACAAATGAATAGGGTAGGAATAATAGTTACCAATGGTCTTGTAGAAAATGTAGTTGCGGTAATTAGGAAAGGTGATAGGATTATATTAGTTAAACTAGTTATTAGAGAGAATATAGTGAATGTTATTAATGCATACGTTCCCCAAGAAGGATTAGAGATGATTAGACTAAGAGATTTTTGGGACCAAATAGATGATGTATTATAGGGGATACCCGTATTATAGGTGGAGATTTCAACGGCAGGAATAGATAAATCAGATTATGAAAGGATGCATGGTGGGTATGTTTTTAGGGATAAAAATGATGCTTGAGAGAGTATTTCAGATTTTCCATTGGCTTTTAACCTGGTGGTGGCCAATAATATGTATGAAAAGAAAAATGAGCATTTGATAACTTTTAAGAGTGGGTCAATTAGGAGCCAAATAGATTACTTTCTAGTAAGAAAAGTGGATCGTCTAAAATGCAGCGACTGTAAAGTGATTCTTGGAGAGAGCCTGGCGTTTCAATATAGGATTTTGGTACTAGATTTATGCTTTAAAGGGAAATACAAAGCTAGAAAAGATAATGGGTGTTGTAGGACGAGATGGTAAAACCCTAAAAGGGGATAAACTAGAAATATTTAAGAATAAAATTGATGAAGAAGGTACATGGGACTTGGAAAATGATGCTAACACTATGTGGAACTCGATGACCAATTGTATGAGAAGAATCTCAAGGGAAGTCCTTGGAGAGTCGAAAGAAAAGGGACCCATTTTCGAAACTTGGTGGTGGAGGGATAAGGTTCAAGCAGTAATAAAGACGAAAAAATAGTGCTTTAAAAAATGGCAGAAATATAAAACTGAGGAAAACCTTAAGAATTATAGATTGATTAATGAGGAGGCCAAAAAAGTAGTGAGAAAGGCTAAGTTGAAAGCCTATGATGACCTATACACTAAATTAGATAGTAAGGAGAAGAAGAAGAGAATATACAAACTTATTGAGATAAGAGAGGAAAATAAAATATTTTTATCAAGTGAAGTGCATCAAGAGCGAGGACTCTAAGGTGTTGATGAATGATGGAGAGATTAAGGAGAGGTAAAAGAACTATTTTGAGAAATTGTTAAATACGGAACATGGAGAAAGTTCAAAAGGGGAGGAAGTAGCAGTAATACGAAAATCTAAGACTACAGGTTCTATTGCATGATTAAGAACTTTGAAGCGGAGATTACACTTAAGAAGATGAAATTGAATATAGTTTTAGAACTCGATGGTATCCCTATTGAAGCTTGGAAATGTTTGGGTAAGAAGGGATTACTTGGTTGATTAGGTTATTTAGTAAGATTTTGTTGATTCGGAAAATGCTACAAGAGTGAAAGAAGAGTATTTTAGTGCCAATTTATAAAAATAAAGGAGATGTCTATAATTGCAACAACTATAGATGAATCAAGCTGATGTGGCATATAATGAAAGTGTGAGAGAGAGTAATGGAGCGTCGATTATAAGATATAACAGAAGTGTTAGAGAATCAATTTGGATTTATGCCTTATACGTCAACAATAGAAACAATCTGTCTTTTGAAGAGAGTAATAGAGAAGTATAGAGAGAAGAAAAGAGACATTCATATGGCCTTTATTGATCTTGAGAAAGCATAGAATAGAGTGCTTCAAGTTATAGTTTGGTGGGTATTAGAAATAAAAGGGGTGGCAAAATGCTATATTGATGATTAGGGACATGTATAAAGGTGTGGTGATGACTATTAGATCGCCGACTGGAGACACAAGTAAATTTTCAATTACTGTGGGGTTATAATAAGGATCAACTTTAAGTTCTTATCTTTTTTGCTTTAATTATAGATGAGTTGACGAGTAATATTCAGGATGATGTACCATAGTGTATGATTTTTTTAGATGATATTGTGTTAGTGGATAAGACTAGAGAATGAGTTAACAATAAGTTGGAGATTTGGAGAGAAACAGTTGAATCTAAAGGATTTAGGATAAGTAGAACTAAGACAGAGTACATGGAGTATAATTTTAGTAATAGTAACAATGGAAACAGAGGAGAAGTGAATATTGAGAACCAAGAACTACCTAAGATTGAACTTTTTTCGTTATTTAAGATCGATTATCACCACGGCTAGAGAGATTAGAGCAGACGTGGTTCATAGAATTAAAGTGAGGTGGTTTAAGTGGATGAATGCGTTTGGGATATTATGTGATAAACGAGTACTCACTAGATTAAAAGGAAAGTTATATAAAATGATTATTAGACCAGCAATGTATGGGACAGAATGTTAGGCAATAAAGAAACAACATGTAGATAAGATAAGTGTTGCGGAGATGAGAATGGTAAGGTAAATGTGTAGCAAGACTAGGAAAGATAGAGTTAGGAATGAGTATATTCGTGAATGGGTAAAAATAATACCGATATAAGATTAGATGTGGAAGAATAGATAAAAATGGTTTGGTCATATACAATGAAGACCAACAGAGACAGTAATGAAGAGATGCAATACATTGACGGTAGAGGGAAGTGTTAGGGGAAGGGACAGATTGAGATTGACGTGGGTTAGCGTAAATAGAGATACAAATCTTTTTAATTTGATTAATCAAATGGCCTTTATAGAGTTGAGTAGAGAAGAATGATTCATATAGCCGATCTCATTTGATGGGATTTAAAATTTGGTATGATTTTTATAATCCTCTTATTTTTGTTGAATTGATTTATTTTTTGGGTAATTGTTGTGGAATCTAGTCCTGTTGGGACCTTTTACCCAAGATATGGACCAAAAAAAAAAAAATTCAATGCAACAATGACTTCTCATTGTAGACGCGCCCTCGTGGGCCTCACTACAGTTCGGACTCAATTTGTGTCGGTTCTTAATCTGATCTTGCAATGTGCAATGCAAGACTGATAAATTACCAAAGAGTCCAAATCCGGCAAATCATTTTGGAAAACAAATTTTTAGAAAGAAGTGCCAAACATGGACTGCTTTGCCAGATACAGAGTTGCCACCTAAATATTTTATTTTGGGGGAATTTAGGAAACCCTGACTCGTTGCCTAAGGCCACGTGTCCGTCATCACCAAAGTTGCCTCGGCTCAGGAACTTGGGTACGATTGGGGAAGGTCAGCTATGAGCACCCCTTCTCGCCCGATCAAAGATCGGCCTCTACTAACCATGATATCTAGTTTTGAAAACATTATGCATTCTTATTCCGGTTAATTAGCTAATCTTACTATGTGATGTGCACAACACAAAAGTATAGACCAGATCGCCTAATTTGGAACAAAGCATTGCATATCCGCCCATTTGAAAGATAGTTTGAATTTTGCTACTCGCAAGTAGGCTAAAACACGGATTTCAACGAGTTGTTCCAACTCAAGCCATCCAACCTTCACCCACAGGCATTCAGGCAATAAATCAACTAAGCAGTTAGCCTCATGGCAAGCGTGCTTTCATGTTAACATTCACATACATGTGAGATGCTAAAGCATAAACACTCACCTAGTACTCCAAGCCAAAACAAGGAACATGTTAGTAATCAAATGTATGATCCAAGTCGATGTTAAGATGGCTAATGCATCGCAGGCAAAATGCAACTAGAATAGGCTCGGCTAATCTATAGATGGCATGCGAAATGCAGCAGATAACATGTATCCAAGTTAGATTTGAAATACTATGCAATTAGTATGATGCGCCGAGCCCGGTGCATGCAATACAGATGAATGAATGCACGCATGCATAGCATAAGAATGCTAATTGAAATATGCCCTAATACTAACCATCAAAAGTAGGTAAGTAACAGGGAGAAAGACGTGGGGTGGGAAGAGATTCACACACACACGCACACTTATTACAATTTTTCCTTCACTCGGAGGGTTTGAAAGAATAGTACAAATTAACTAACTAACAAGCTAATTAATTATTACAAATTACTTAACTAATTAGCAAATTAATTATGTTAAGAAAACAATAAACAGCCTCGGGGAGAGGAGCGGATGCGTGAATGCTTGGCTTTGCTTGGAAATCCGTCGCCATGCACAAGCTGCCTCTGTTTACACTGCTCTGCCTCTCTGAAGACTGCACAAGTCCCAAGGATGCTTCAGCACCACTCCCTGATCACTGTGGAAAGTCACCGGCCAAAAGGAAACACCACCGGCCATGGTAAAATGGTCATCGACCATCTATTGAGCTCTCGGCCATCCATTGTTGGTCAATCGGCACTGAATGTGGTCGGTCGGCCATCCATTCCTGCAGAACCTTGTTTTGACAGCAGCAGTGGGTAGACAAGACATGGCAATGCATTTCAAAGCAAATGTTTGCACAACCACTCTCCCCATCATGTTGTGGACTCAAGGGAGTTTGGTACTCGACCCTCGGACCACCAATCGCGCATTTCAATGCGTGATGGTCCAAGAAGTCAAGTGTGCATTTTCAATGTCAAATGAAATGCACACAAAACAAACAAGAGCCCCAAACTCTATCATGGTGATTCAAGAGGCAAGGCATGCATGCCAAAATGCAACCTAAGCATGCGAGTTAAGCATGAGCATGTGAACACACACGCAAACATGCAAGCATGTAACAAGTATGCAAGCTAGCAAGCATGCAAAATGCAATGTAAACATGCAAACGTGCAAGACATGTAACATGTTAAGCAACCAAAACAAAAGGAAGAATGCATGCCAAATGCAATATGATTCAAACATGCAACAACATGCGATAGGCTAAACATGCAACAACACGCAAGGCGAGCATGCAACAACATGCGAAGGATGGACTTAAACTAATTTGGGCGGCTCTCAAATAGGCCCAAAACAGTGGCCAAATGCTATGGAAATGAGGTCAAATTTACATACAAACATGCATGCAAACATGGTCCAACACTTAAGCATCAAAGAGACAACTTTTAAGCACACTTAAAAGAAGATAAACATGGACATATGTCATACATATCAAGCTCTGAAAATCATGTTAAGGACGGTGCCAAACCAACTAAACAAGACAAGCATAGCATGCAACATGGTCTAAGGCCTAAGGCTCACCAAAGAGGTATTGAACTACACTTAGCAAAACCAAACATGACATGACTTGAACAACCAAAATCAGAGTTTTAGCATGTTAAAACAAAGCCAAAGACACATTGACATGGCATCCTAGAGGCCTAAACATGATGGCATACGCAATGACACATTCATGGAGCATGAAACACAAACTCTTTAAGGTCTTAAAGAAACATCAAAAGCAAGCATACAAGCATACCACAAGGACTGAAATGATGCCATAAGTGGTGCCAAACCACTAAAACAAGCCAAGCAATGCATGTTCAACACTCACACACCCAAGGCTAACAAGCCAAAATGCAAGGTGGCTATACAAAGCATGTCATGGATGGCCAAAACAATTCCAAACAGACCTTAAGCATACTAAATCATGCACAAAAACTTCACAAAGCTAAGCCAAAATCATGCTAAAACAAGGCTCAAAGCACAAAGCATGTTAAGGCAATTTCATGGCATTACATGACAAGTATGCAAGGCATGCATGGTGTGTCTAAACCAACTTAAAACTGTGCTATATCATGGAAAAATACTACCAAATACCAGCTAAGACATGGCCAACATGGACTTAAACAAGGTGCTCACACATGAGGCTAAAATGACAAGTATTGAAGGTAACAAGGAGAGGGGATGGCCCTCTCCTTCTTAGGACCTTAAAGCACCATCCTCACCATTTCAGTGGTGAAGAGGCCAAAACAAGGTGGTCCCGGAGCTCACCAAAATAGCACAAAAATGGGGCCAAATAAGGCCTAAGAGGGGTCAAACAACCCCAAACACCAAAACAACCTTAAACAACTATTTTAAGCACTCAAAATCAGAATTTTTATTAGTTGTAGACTAAGCTTAAAAACAGGTGCAAGGATGGCCAAAAGCCTAAGCAAAAATGGGGAATAAAGGGGTAAAGTTCTTACCCTTGAAGACCTTCCTCACAAAGACTATTCCAACAGCCTCTCCAAGCTTAGATCAACTCAAGAACTCTGAAAATCACTCCTTAGTACCATAGTAGCCAAAGGAAAGTGTAACACTAGGTGTTTGTGTACAAAACTATGAACAAAACACCTTAAACACACACAAAATGGAAGGAGAAGGAGATATAGAGATAGAATAGATACACAATCCTCTAACCCTAATCTCAGAGCTCTAGAATTTCTTGGAACCCCTAAGGCGTGAGGAGAAGCCCTCCTCTTATAGAATTCCAACTCTTGCAAAGCTTACAAAACAAGCTAAGCAAGAGTGAAATCCCTCCATACACGTGTATGAAGGGGGTGCAAAGTGTATGCCAGCTATCACAGCTGGCATAAAATATCTGTCAAAAGCAGATGCACAATGGTCGGCCAGCCAAAAATGACAAATTGACCAAATCAATGGTCAACCGACCAGAAAGAGTGTCGACCGGCCATCACCAATGGCCGGTAGAAACAAAACAGGGCCGGTGGCCTCAAGCCATGGCCGGTGAGGTGTGGGGATAGCCAACAAGCTATTTCCCACTCTCAGAAGCAAAAACACAAGTGTTTGGTGCAAAACCAAACACAAAACAGTCGAGTCGAGAGATCCTAAGGCAAGGCGCGTAGCCGAGACCTCCGGGAACTCAAGACGAACACAAACATGGATAATCACCGAGTGTTCAAACGGTGACGTCCAAGTCTTGAGGACGGTCAAAAATGGGGTGTCTACACTCATGCAATTTTATATTTAAATTTTTGGACAATTGTTAGATGAGAAATATGGATTGATTTTAAAAAGTGATTAATAGTTATCTAAATTTCATAGGCAGTTTGGGAGACCAAAATTGTGTGGCATAGTTCATTTTTTTTTTTTTTTTTTTTTCAAAAGGTACTTAGTCCATAGGTTCATTTGTGAAATTTTTTGGGTCAATATGTTTAAACTTAAATCTTTTGGGCCAAAACGATATTGGTCTATCCAAATGTCACGTGTTCAAATATTACCTTTGTATACATGTCATCTATCTATACACGTGTCATATATTTGTGTAATGTCACATATTTGTTCACCTTGTTGCCACTAGCCATCATTGACTTTCTAAGAATTTTTTGGCCAATTTTCTTTGTGAAATTTTGGCGACTTTTCAACTCTTGTTTTTATTACAAAAAAAATAAAAATAAAAATAAAAATAAAAAAATTAAATCTTTAATTAAATAACATATGGTCTCATAACTGTATGATTTTCAGTGATTAACCTTTTTTTCAAAAGAAGCATTGTAAAATCAACTCATATTTTTCATTTACTGACTGCCTATTTTAAATATTAATTTTTGCATGCTTAGCATGTTCACTCATCCCTAATATATATATATATATACTAGTTTCAAAAGGCGTGTACTATTATTATAGTATATTGAAGTTTTGTATTTTGATATATTTTTAAAAATTAAAATATTATTTTATGAAATTGAATGGAACAAATCATTAAATATATGATAGAATTATATAGTACTATATGTATTATTTTTTGTTTTGTTATACACCAATAATGTAGACTCTAATTCTATTATCATACCATTTTGGGTGAATTTATGATTCTTTAATATTTCTTATGAATTTATAAATAAAAAAAAATTATGGTGTATAACTTTTCTCAACAGATAAATATAAAACAAATACTAAGATAATTCTCTCATCTAAAAAAAACTACTAAGATAATTTATTGAACTAATAAAAAAGTAGAAGAAAATACTTATATATACAAATGACTAATTTTATTAATACATAAATTATACTCGCATAACAAATGACTAATTTTATTAACAAATAAATCATTGAATAAATTAACAATTTTTAATGATATGAAAAATATTTTTCAGTTAATCATTTTTTTAAATAAATAAACCATTAAGTCAATTAACAGTTTTTAACGATATGTGAAATATTTTTCAATAAACAATGTTGATAGTTTATTATTGCATAGGAGAATTTTTTTTTTCCTAAATATTGTGTTAAATTACAATTTATAATAAACGATAGTTATAATTTCTAGTATTATAGGACCGATTCATATTTTAAACTAACCTTATGTGTGTATTTATAATTTATTAAAAAATAAAATATTTATATTTCATAATTGACCAACAATGTTTGCGTAATTACGGAAAAACCTGTTTCATAATTGACTAAGAATCTTTGCGTAATTATAAAAAAAACCTGTTGCATAATTGACCAAAAATGTTTGCGTAATTAAAAAAAAAAAACTTTCACTCAACATGTAGGCCATCATTAGTAAATTATTCAAAATAAAAGGGTAAAGTTAGAAAGAAAATATGAACCTCAAGTAGCTAAGCGGTTCTTATATATATAGATATGTATGTATGTATGTATGTATGTATGTAAATTCCTTCTCTAAAAAGTATAGCAGTATATTTCTCTCTCTCTCTCTCTCTCTAAAAAACCTCTCTCTTTCTAAACCTCCACCCCGGGTCTCGCTGTTGACCAGCCGGCCGTCGCCTTTGGCGATGGCGGTCGGCTGGCCTCGCCTTTTTCGTGCATGATCGTTGTTTTCTGTTTTAATAAACTTGAATCCCCATAGTTTTTCCATTTCTTTTTTAGTTCTATTGGGTGTTTGGGGTGGGTTTCAGTCTTGGGGGGTTTCGATCATGGAAGGTGCCTTGAATATGGGAGGGTTGGATTTGTTTTGGAACTTCATTCGTGCGTTCCTACGCAAGTGGGAGTTTGAGGGGTGGATTTCAGTCAGATCTATGGAGGCCGGCGTTGGGCCGATTAAAGAGTTGTTGGTCTTGGGGGAGTCCAGAGTGGGTGAAGTCTGACGTGGGAGTTACGGCCATAGTTTGCAAGTAGCAGAACAGCAGATCGTGGGGGTTCTTGTTGGGTGTAAGTGTTTGTCTCGGTGGGTGTCTCGATATTGGAAGTACTGCAAAGGGAGCAGTGCTACGGCTTGGGAGTTCCGCCAGAGAATTCGAGTAACAGCATTGCAGAACGGAGATGTCAGGCGTAGGAGAAGGCTGGTGGAAGGAGTTTCTTTAGGCGTGGAAGAAGGCGGGTCTGCCGTGTTTTGTGCAGCGGTGGAGGCAAGGAGTTTTTCCGGCCATGTTGGCTATGGAGTTTTCCGGCCATGGAACGTCCAGTGATGTGTCTTTATAGGATCATATTTTGCACAACTTTTGTGCTTATTGTATCGGCTCACATAGTGTGGTAGATTACTAGTAGGAGTGTTAATGTGAAGGGAGGAGTCGGCAGGTGGGCGTTGTGCAGGGTTTTGGGCTGGCTAAGTTGTGCAGGGTTCTCCATGGCTGGCAGGTTCGGCGTGGGAGTGTAGTAGGCATGGGTGTGTAGCAGCATATAGGTGAATAGACTAGTGTTGTCAGGCGTAGGAGTGTAGCAAGTGGCGTTGGGTGTTGTAGCAGCATAGGTGAATAGACTTGGTTTTAAAAAATAGCAAGTTGGCGTAGGGAGTGAAGTAGATTTGGATTTGGTGTTGGGTTTTGGTTGTGGCTTTGGGTTTCGTGGGCTAATTTTGTGGGGATTCATGTATTCTATTTTTTAGTTAAGTTCTTCTTAACTTTTTTTTGTTTAAAAAAAAAAAGTGAGGCCAAGGGGTTGGTTGTATGGGTGCGAGTAGCAGTAGTAGGGGTATTTTATACTTTCCGAATCTCTCTCGATGCATGTCATCTTCCTGTACCTTTAATTTCATACTGTTAATAAAATTTTCTTTGTTGATCAAAAAAAAAAAAAAATTTATGTTTGTATGTATAGATAGATGAGGAATTTACATGTTATTTGATTGAGTTTTTAAATTTTATTTTTAAATTCTTTTCCTTAAAAAAACAATACTTATTGTTCTAAAAAATATTTTTATTTTTTGAGTTAAAATCAAATTTATAATTTTTAAAAATATTTTTTAATATTTAAGTTTGTCAAACCCATTTTACAAAAAAAAAAAAAATGGTTTCAATTTTTTTGAAATTAAGTTTTTGTTTTTCGTTTTTTTAGTGAATATTTTTAAAATTTTAAACATTTTTTTTTTAACTTTTTTAGATGCACTTTACTTAGATATATCTGAAAAAATTTTAAAAAAATATTTTAAAAAATTAATAAATACACGAGAATACGAAAATGTACTAAATTTTCATTTTTTTTTGTATTTTTGGTATTTATTGAATTTTTAATTTTTTTTACAAATATTATATATTTTAAATATATTATCAAGTGTATTTATAAATTAAAAAAATTTGTTAAAATATTAAAAAAAATAATTAAAAATAATAAAGAAATGAAAAATAAAAATTTTAATTTTTTGAAAAGTAAATCTTGGAAAAGTGAAACAAAACAATGGCATTGTTTGAGAAGTTGACTATTTTAGTAAGCTATTTTAATTTTTGACTATTTTAATAGGTTAAAATTTTTGTGTTTAGAAAGATTGTTGAACTTTTTTTTATAATTAGATGTGATATTTATGAGAAAAAAATAAAATAATTATAAATTTGATATAATATTTTATATTATTAACTATTTTAAAAACTAAAAATATTTTTTAATATATTTGCTTATTTGCTTTTGTTCATTGGTCAAAAGAGAAGAAACAGACAACAGCCCCAATTTGCGGTGGCCCCCACTTGCTTAGGTGGCAATGAATATGGCATTCAGTCATTCCCTGTCGTTATGGTGCACTACACACTCAAACTACACTGCACCCACTTTATCTGAACTCCATTTGGTTGGGGTCTCTACTTCAATCAGTTTCCTTCGTGTTTTTAAATTCATAACAAATTACTTCTTTTATTAATAATTTATTAAATTAATTACTAACAGTTTTTTAATAATATTAAAAATATATTTTAATTAATAGTTCAAATAATTTTATTATATAAAAAAATAATTACGAATTTCATTTTTCTAATTAGTTATGTTTAATAAAAAATTCTTATAAATGAATATTTATACTTTTCTAAATTACATGAGATAATTTATATTTTAAGTATTCCTTAAAAGATATATTTATAATTTATTCAATATAAATTTATGCACGCTCAGCGTCTGCACCTATCACTAATATTAGCCAGATGAGCAATTTACACATTATTTGATTGAGTGTTAGGTTTTATTCTTGGCAATCCCGGTTGACAAGGATTTATATAAAAAGTTGGTTTTCTTTCAAAATTAGGATTACTTTGGATTTCTATAAGGAATTGGTTTTCTTCCAAAATTAGGATTACTTTGGTTTTCTATAAATAGTTGGTTTTCTCCCAAAACTAAATTAATTCCTCCAGATCTTTTTATTGGTTCTTAAGGTTTATATCTGGGGATATTTTGTTAGTTTTCTTTGATGTTTTGTTGAGTATTCAACTCATGGTTTAAAGAGAGTACATCAAAGGTTTTGTTTGTTATATACAAGAGAGAGAGAGAGTTGTTCTTCGGTGGATTCTGAAGAATTCGAGCCTGAAGCTTCGGTGGATTCTGGAGTGGCTCATCGTAAAAACAATTCCGAGGTGAAGACGGGGTTGGAAGAGGCACATAGAGGTTGGTTCAATTAGGCGTGGATTCGCTAGGTAATTGAGAGTATACCTGTGTAATTCCTTTAAATCTTCTTAGTGGATTGTTTTGTGGCTGTTGCCCGTGGTTTTTTAATCACAGTTGGAGGTGTCCAATTGTGGTTTTTGCATGTAAAATCGTTGTGTCGATTTGTCTTTTATTGTTTTATTGAGATTGTTATATTCTGCTTAAAATTGGTACATAATCACAAATCAACATCTAGGGTTTCTAGATTTTTCGATTGGTATCAGAGCAGGTCGTTTTATTTTTTTTTAAAAAATTCTTTTAGAACGAGATCTTGTTTGATTTATGATAATGGATTCAATTCATGAGAGAAATTCTATGGTTCGACCACCCCTACTTGACGAATCCTCGGGCAGTGAAGATGAAGAACTTCAGCAAGCATATCAAAAGTTGTATAAGGAGTCTCTTAACTTGTTCAAATTGAATGACAAACTCATAAAGAAACTCAAAACATGTGAAAGTGAGAATGTCAAGTTAAAAAAAGAGATTTCCGAGGCTAGGAATGATGCCCTTAAGATTTCTAATGATCGACAAGCTCTTTGTGCAAAACTCTTGATTTGTGAGACAGAGAGGAATGAGCTACAGCAAATTTATGCAACATATGAAGAAAAGATTGAAACTCTCGAGATGTCTCAAGTTGCTTTGGAAGAACTAATGATCAAGAAAGAGGAAGAACTCAAGTGTGCTATGTGTAGACAAGCCCGCGGGGGACCTCGGCTACAGTTCGGACTCCCTTTTTGTTTGTTGCGGTTCTTAATCTGAACCAAAGAGTCCAACTCTGGCAAATCGTTTTGAGAAAAACAGATTTTGAAAAGAAGTGCCAAACATGGACTGCTTTGCCAGATACAGAGTCGCCACCAAAATGTTTTATTTTGGGAAATTTAGGAAACCCTGACTCGGTGCCAAAGGCCACGTATCCGTCATCACCAAAGTTGTCTTGGCTCGGGAGCTTGGGTACGATCGGGGAAGGTCAGCTATGAGCACCCCCTTTCGCCCAGTCCGAAGACCGGCCTCTACTAACCATGATACCCGATTTTGAAAACATTATGTGTTCTTATTCCAGTTATTAGCCTAGAATTACTATGTTATGCGCACAGCAAACAAGTATAGACTAGATTGCCTAATTTGGAAACAAGCATTGCATATCCGTTTGTTTTTTGAAAAGCGCTTTGAAATTTGCTACTCGCAAGTAGGCTAAAACACGGATTTCAATGAGTTTTTCCAACTCAAACAATCCAACCTTCACCCACAGGCATTCAAACAGTTTATCTCATGTAAGCACTTAGCCTCATGGTAAGCACACTGTCATGTTAACATTCACACGCATGCGAGATGCTAAAGCATAAATACTCACATTGTACTCCATGCCAAAACAATAAACTAGTTAGCAAACATGCATGCCCTAGTTCATGTTAGAGTGACTAATGCATCGCATACGGAATGTGATTAGGATAGGCCCGGCTAACCCTAAAATGGCATGTGAAATGCAATCATTCGGTGCACGTATTCAAGTTAGATTTGAAGTACAAATGCAATTAGCATGATGTACCGAGCCCGGTGCATGTCAACAAATGCATGGATGCACGCATGCATAGCATAAGGTATGCTAAAATAAACGTGCCCTAATACTAACCATCGTAAGCGGGTAAATAAAAGGGAAGAAATAAGTGGGGGTTGGAAGACATGCACACCACTCACACACGCTTATTACAGATTTGCCCTCGCTCGGAGGGACCAAAAGAATAATACAGATTAACCAACCACGCAAGCTAATTAACAATTACAAATTGCCTAATTAGTTAACAAATTAACTAAGCTAGAAGAAAACAGTAAATCGCCTCGGGAAGAGAGCCCAATGCAATGCATGCTTGGTCTTGTTCGGAATTGCACTGCCATGCGTAAGCTGCCTCTGTTTTCCCTGCTCTGCCCCTCTGAAGACTGCCAAAGTCTCTGAATTGCTTCCCTGGACATTGGGAGACACCACCGGCTGAGTAGAATTGCCACCGGCAGTGGGATGTGGTCATTGGCTGATAATGCATCCATCGGCCACCAATTGATTGCCGGTCGGCACTGAATACTGCCGGTCGGCAAAGAATGCCTGCAGAACCTGCAATTGACAGCAGCAGAGGGCAAGGCATAGCATGGCAATGCAATTCAAGCAATATATGCACTAACCCTATCCCTTATCATGTGTAGGACTTGAAGGGACATGGTCCTTGGTTCTTGGACCATCAATCGCGCATTTCAATGCGTGATGGCCCAAGGAACCAATTTGTGCATTTTCATGTCAAATGAAATGCAAACCAAATAAGCACATAAAGGCCTAACCTCTATCACTTGATTTCAAGAGGCAAGGCATGCATGTTCAATGCAATGCAACCTAAGCATGTTAGCTAGTATGCAACGTGGCATGCAAACAAGCAATGCAAAACATACATCAATCATGCAAGGCCTAGACAACAATCATGCAAGGCATGGGGCAAGCATGTTAATATCAAATATGTGAGATGTGTCCCAAATGTGCAAATATACAAGACATGCAACATCACATAAATGGGACCAAGCATGCAACAATATACAAAGTAAGCATGCAACACAAGGTAAGGGAAGGACTTACACTAATTGGACAGCCCTAAATTAGGTCCAAAACAGTGGCCAAAGTGCATGGAACAAAGGGAAAAACAAGTCAATGAAGCATGCTCATACAAGAGGCCAATGAAGCACATAAACCATAGCTATATGGTACAATGCATGCAGGTCTCAACCACCTCAAAATAGTGTTTCTATATGCTAAAACCATGCTGAAAATGCCATGATCATGCACCAAAACAAGCTCAAATGATATGCCCAAACAATGGGCTCTTGAAGCACATGAACTACAACTATGTAATGCAATGTATGAGAGTTTTATCCTGCCCAAAACAGAGTTTATACATGTTAATTTAGGGCCTAAAACATGCTGGAAAATAGCCAAAACAAACTAGCAAAGCATGCTCTCCTTTAGGCCATTCTAAGCATTTAAACCACAACCATGCAAAGCAATGCACAAGCCACCTTAACACCTTAAAACAGAGCTTAATCACAGCAAAATATGGACTATTGCAGGCCAAAGTTAAGCTAGCACATGTTAGGAAGATAGGCTAAAGCATGAAACAAGCCAGGCTAGGGAGCAAAATTACACTACAAGTATATGAAACAAGCAACCAAGCCCCCCAATCAGACCAAAACAGATCTGAAACATGGCAAAACAGAGCCTAAAACATGCTTGGCTTAAGCTAAAACAAGCCACAAAAAGATGCCACTTTACAAGCCTAACAAGGCATAACAACTAGCTACAAGGAGGAGGAGCTAACCCCTCCTATTTGAGGCCTCAAAACTGGTTTTTGATCACTGAAAAACCTCTGAAAAAAAGTTGTTTTTAGGCGCAAAAGAGGTTTGCTTAAAAGAGCTCAAAGGTGGATCACAATATCACAAAACAAGGAGCAAACAAAGGGGGGGACACCCCTTAACTCATAAGGACTTCAATCCACCACTTTTAACACATAAAAATAGAGATTTTGACAGTTGAAAATCAGGCCAAAAGAAGCATGCAAAAGTAGCTATACAAGTGCACAAAATCAAGCTTGAGAAAAGTAGGAGCTTACCCTTGAAGCTCTGCACCAAAACAGGTTCTTCTTGGACCAAAACCAGCCTTAGGAGCTCCAAATACACCTCCAAGAATCACCTTTTCAATATAGGTAAGTTTGATCAAGGGTGGAGGCTCAAGAAATGGGAAGAACACTCACTTTTGGGCACTTATATGCTTCTATACACACAATATAGGAAGAGAGAGAGGGATGATATTTGGCTGTGGAATTTCTAGAGAGAGAGGGGTCTTTTAGAGTGAGAAGCTCCCCAAAACTTGCTTTTTTGTTCCCCCCCCCCCCCTCAAATATGAGATATAAGGCTCTATATATTGCAAAATAAAGGCTTTTGGTCGAAATATCCCAATTGAAAATATCTGATGCAGTGTATAGCAGCTGGATGAAAACTATCTGTCAAAAATCTGAGTTTTTGGGCGCTTTTGGCCGGTCGGCACAATATTTGGCCGGTCTGCTAATTTTTCTGGCCGGTCGGCTAAATGGATGGCCGGTAGGTGGTTGGTAAGGTCAAAAAGTGCTGGTGGATGTCCAGATTGAAGCCCCGGAAGTTAGCTTTCCAATGGCGCAAACCTTGCATTAAAATTCCTTCTGTACAAAAAGTTATGCCATTTTCGGTGAAGCCGCGCAGATTCGATCCAACCGGGATGATGCCCAACTTCAACGAATCATATCTCCCCCACCCGGACTTGGATGTAAGAGATTATTGAATGAAAAATGAAGCCCTGGAAGTCTTCTTTCCAATGGTAGTGGCCTCATAGATTAACTCCGAGTATGCAGATGGATACGCTTGATTTAGCGAGGACTGCTCGACTCCCTTCTACCCGGATCCTTGCCGAACTTCTTCTCCAACTTGTTTTCTCCCCTCTTCTCCTCTCCTCTTCAACTTCAAACCCCTAAGTAAGGTGTTTTGAAAGATTTTTCAAAGATTTCATCTCTCTTTCATTCATGTCCACTTTGTCCTTGCTCGGTTTACCGAAAAGCGCAACATTTACCGAAATGCGAGCGTCGGAACATCGTGGGAATTTTATTTCAAAAATGTTTTGAAAGAGAGGTTTTTAAGGTCTAAAAACCATCCAAAATAATTTTGGTCCAAACTGGGGTATGAAGTTGAGATTTGCCTCTCTCCTTGCCGAAGAAACTGAACCTTTGCCCTGCACACCTTTCTCCAACAAGTAAACCATCAGTAACACCCAAGTCTCGAGGGCGGTCAAAAATGGGGTGTCTACACTATGGCTACCATTGGTCTTTGGAACAGAGGATCAAAGACTTTGGACAATATCATTGGGTCTCAACAAATTTGTTCTGACAAGAGTGGCATTGGCTTTGGTGGTAAGAAAGAGCAAAAACAGAAGGCTTCCACAACTCAAGGAAAGGGAGAACAAAAAATTCAACATGAGGATAGACTTTTCAAACTTCCTAGAGTTGGTAAGGCCAAAGAAAAGAAGGTACACTTTGTTTTTATTTGTCATCATTGTGGTATGCATGGTCATATTCGCCCTTATTGTTATGAATTGCATGGGAGAATGTCTCATAGAGATAGAAGAAATTCTAATATCTCAAGGGGTAGGAGACACTTCGTTGTCATAAGGAGGTTAAGGGTCATAATAAACCTTGCTATTTTGATTTGCTTGAGACCAAACATGAACAGAGGTTGTGTTTACCTAGACCTAGGAATAGGAAGTTGAAAACCATGTCAAGACGGGTTCTCATTGAAGGGGAAGGGAACCATAACGTCAAGACACCACCCAAAAACCGCAATTCTCACAACTTTGTTTATACTAAAGCGGTGGGTGAGAAAACTTGACTTGTATTAATTTGTTTATTTGTTTTAGTTTTTGGATTTCTATGTGTTTTTTTTAATGAGAAAAAAATGTGTGCTTGGTCGTTTTCTGACATGTTTTGTTTTCTAAAAAAAAATAAAATGTGTGCATATTCGTTTTTGTCTTGCTTTGGTTAAGAAAAAAAAATGAAAAAAAAAAATCTAAAAAGATTTTCTTAGTATGGTTTTGCAAACTTGAATTTTTTTTTGAGATGTCCTTGGTGCATATTGGAATTGATAAGAATATCCATTACATGTTAATATGTGTGTGCTTTCTGTGGTCATCACTCATTTTGGAGTGTGTGTTTTTTGATTAATATGTGTAGACACCCCATTTTTGACCGTCCTCGAGACTTGGGCGTCACCGTTTGAACACTCGGTGATTATCCATGTTTTTGTTCGTCTCGAGTTCCCGAAGGTCTCAGCTACGCACCTTGCCTCAGGATCTCCCGATTCGACTGTTTTGTGTCTGGTTTGCACCAAATACTCTTGTTTTGCCTTGGAGGGGCAAGGATTGGCTTGTAGGCCATCCCCACACATCACCGGCCATGGCTATAGGCCATCGGCCAGTGATTTGTTGCCATTGGCCATATGTGTGGCCGGTCGGCATTCTTTTTGGCCAATCGGCCATTTATTTTGTCAAAATGACATTTTTGGATGGCCGATCACTGTTCATCTGCTTTTGCAAATATTTCTATGCCAGCTGTGCTAGCTGGCATACACTTTGCTCCCCTCCATACACGTGTATGGAGGCATCCCTCTCTTGTTTAGCTTACTTGAGAAGCCTTACAAGGGAGAGCTCTATAAGAGGAGGCTCCCTCTCTTTCCATTAGGGTTAGACAAAAAGTTCTAGAGGAGCTCTGATTAGGGTTAGGGTTTGTGAATCTATCCTATCTCTATTTCTCTCTCCTTTTTTGCCTTAAGGTGTTTTAGTCTTACTATTGCACACAAACACATAGAGTTACACTTTCCTTTGGTTGTTGAGGAGCTAAGGGACTGTTCTTGAGGTTCTTGGGTGGATTCAACCTTGGAGGAGCTGTTGGAACACCATTCTTGAAGAGGGTCAACAAGGGTAAGACATTTGTCCCTTTTTTACCCCATTTTTGCTTAGCTCTTTTACCTACCTTGCAACTGTTTTTGGGCTTAGCATATAACATATAAGGTTTTGTTTTTGAGTGCTCTAAATAGTTTGTTAAGGGTGTTTTAAGCTTTGGGGTTGTTTGACCCCTCTTAAGCCTTGTTAGGTCCCATTTTTGTGCTATTTTGGGTGAGCTCCGGGACCATTGTCTTTGGGCCTCCTCACCACTGAAATCTTGAGGAATTTCAGTGGTGAGGATGGTGCCTTGAGGTCCTAGGAAGGAGAGGGCTACCCCCTCTCCTTTTTGTCCTTGAAAAGGGCTATTTTTGCCTCTTGAGGGAGCATCTAGTTTAGGTTCATGTTGACAATGCCTTAACTGATTTTTGGGCTTATATTGCCATGATATAGCATTGTGTTAAGTTGGTTTAGACACACCTTGCATGCCTTGCATACATGTCTTGTAATGCCACACTTTTGCCTTAACATGCTTTAGGTTTAGACCCTTGTTCTAGCATGATTTAGGCTTAGCTTTGCGAAGCTTTTGTGCTTGTTTTAGCATGCTTAAGTTCTGTTTTTGGTTGCTTTGGTCGACCATGACATGCTTGGTATAGCCACCTTGCATTTTGGCTTGTTAGCCTTAGGTGTGTGAGTGTGGAGCATGCTTTACTTGCTTTGATTTAATGAGTTGGAACCATTTTCCATGTCATTTCAGTTCACTTAGCATGCTTGTATGCTTGCATTTGATGCCCCTTTAATGCTTTATAAGGTTGTCGTCCTATGCTTCATGTTTGGTCATTGTGTATGCTTCCATGTATAAGTCATTTAGATGCCATCTAAGTGGTCTTTTGGCTTTGTTTTAGTATGCTAAAACTCTGGTTTTGGACATTTAATTCATGCCATGTGTGTTTGCATTAAGTATAGTCCAATACCTCTTTGGTGAATCTTAGACCTTGGACCTTGTTTGCATGCTTAACTTGTCTTGTTGACTTGGTTTGGCACCTTTCATGACATGATTTCAGAGCTTAATGTGCATGCTATTTGTCTATGTTTAGTCTCTTTTAAGTGTGCTTCAAGGTTGCTCTTTGTGCCTAAGTGTTGGTCCTTGTGTGCATGCATGTTTGCAAGCCATTAATCCTTCATTTTTGGGCACTTTAGCCACTGTTTTGGGCCTAGTTAAGGGTTGCCCAAATTAGTCTAAGTCCACTCTTCACATGTTGTTACATGCCTTACACTTTGCATGTTTCGATTGCATCATGTCTTGCATGTCCATTAGCCTTGCATGTTGCTGCGCACATGGCCTATCATATGCTTATTTGCATGCTTGAACATCCTCATTGTATTTGGCATACTCATTGGTTTGCATTGCCTCTTGACTTGCATGCTTGCTTGCATAGGTTTCATGCCTAGTGTGTATTGTGCATTGCATTTCCATGTTGCATACTTAGGTTGTATGCCTAGATTGCATTACATGAGCATGCATGCCTTGCCTCTTGAATTGAGTGTGATTGAGGTTGGGTTTCATTTGTTTGTTTGGTGTGCATTGCATTTGAAATCAAAATGCATACTTGGTCTTTTGGACCATCACGCATCAAAATGCGCGATCGATGGTCCGAGAACTAAGGAGCACACTCCTTTGAGTCATGAACATGATAAGAGGTGTGTTGGTGCACACATTTGCTTGAATTGCATTGCCATGCTTTGTTTCTCCCTCTCCTGCTGTCAAAACAGGTTCTGTAGGAAGTTTTGGCCGATCGACCACACAGAGTGCCGATCGACCAAAAATATGTGGCCGATAGCTTCATTTTTGGCCGATGACTACCAAATCGCGGCCGGTGATGATCCCCCTCAGCCGGTGGTGCTCCACAATGTCCAGAGAGGATACCCCGAGACTTTGGCAGTCTTCAGAGGAGCAGAGCAGGGAAAACAGAGGCAACTTGTGCATGGCAGTGACTTTCCGAGCGGAACCGCGCATACATTGCATGGGGCCCTCTTCCCGAGGCTGTTTATTGTTTTCCTAGATTAGTTAATTTGCTTAACTAGTTAACGGACTGTAATAATTAGTTAGCTCGTAGTTAATTAATTGTATTATTCTTTTGGTCCCTCCGAGCGAGGGCGAATTTGTAATAAGTGTGGGTGCGTGTGTGCATGTCTTCCAACCCCCACTTCTTTCTCCCTTTTACTTACCTGCTTTGATGGTTAGTATTAGGACACGTATAATTTAGCATACCTAATGCTATGCATGCGTGCATCATTCATCGGTCTTGCATGCACCAGGCTCGGCGCATCACGCTAATTGCATAAGTATTTCAAATCTAACTTGAATACGTGCTTCAAATGGTTGCATTTCACATGCCATCCTAGGATTAGCTGAGCCTATTCTAGATTGCATTTTGTATGCGATGCATTAGGCAGTTAACATGAACTAGGATCATGCTTGATTGCTAATCGGTTCATTATTTTGGCACGGAGTACGATGTAAGTATTTATGCTTTAGCATCTCGCATAAGTGTGGATGTTAATATGACAGCATGCTTACCATGTGACTATGTGCTTACGTGATATAACTGCTTGAATGCCCGTGGATGGAGGTTGAATTACCTATATTAGAATAATGCATTAAAACTGTGAGTTTTAAGCCCGCTAGATAGTGGCAAAACCATCCTTTCTAAAGCCCACTTGAGGGTGACAAAATCTGCATTTTAGCCTACTTGCGAGTAGCAAACCATTTTTGAAACAAACATGAAATGTTTCGTTCCAATTTAGGCGATTTGGTCTATACTTGTTTGCTGTGCGCATAACATAGTAATTCTAGGCTAATAACCGGAATAAGGACATGTAATGTTTTCAAAACAAGATATCATGGTTAGTAGAGGCGGATCTTTGATCGGGCAAGAGGGGGTGCTCATAGCTGACCTTTCCCAATCGTACCCAAGTTCCCGAGCCGAGGCAATTTTGGTGATGACGGACACGTGGCCTTTGGCACCGAGTCAAGGTTTCCTAAATTCCCCAATTTGAAAAATATTTAGGTGGCAACTCTGTATCTGGCAAAGCAGTCCATGTTTGACACTTCTTTTCTAAAAATCTGTTTTTTTTTTTTCTCAAAGCGATTTGCCGGATTTGGACTCTTTGGTTCAGATTAAGAACCGTGACAATTTGAGCCTGAACTGTAGTAGCCCACAAATGAACAGAACGGGACTCATCCTCCCGGGGCGTTTGGCGACGTCTACAGTTTCTGGCGATTCTGCTGGGGATTTTTAGAGAGCTTGACTTAAACTCGTGATATCCTGTTTTGATTTCACTTATGTGTTTCTTTGCATTGCATGTGCATTGGTGCGCCTAGGAACACAGTGTTTTCCATTTGCTATTCCTGAACGGTTTGCCGGAGGCTTGTCTTGTCAAGGCAGGACCATAAGGCTGACCGGTTGCAGGCTCTGCCAGTATGGGAACACAAACCCCGGTTTTACCGGGGCACCCATTTTGCCCATTCGACCTAGTGCATATTCGGAATCCATAGTGACCATTCCAAACTAGGATAGGTTGCTTACCCGATGTTAGGTTGTTTGAAAACGCTGCGTGCGTAGTGAAACCCTAGTTCCTGACAAAATAGGACAGGGAAACCCTACCCCAACATAGGGGTGTTTTGCCTCTCTCTTATTTGCTATGTGCTTTTCGAGTGTATCTCTACAGGGAACGCATATACCAGTTCGCAAGTCTGAGTGTCAGGCCTAAGGGCATCAGTATCAGTGTTTGTGAGAATCAGTCATATCCGCGAGTATCAGATTCAGTATTTTGGGGACAGTAATTTGGGGAACAGTGATCAGTTGTCGGAAATGGTGGTTCAGTTGTACTTCTGTCTGTTTTAATGAAGTTGGGCTGAAATACTGCATGTTTTTCCCTTTCAGTTCAGAGATTCAGTACAGAGTAGCCGGTATTCTCCTTCGCTGAGGCAAGGCAGATATCTAATCCGTCAGTCACCGTTCGGTTCAGAGAACTTATGACAACCCAAAGTTCAGAAGAAATAGTGGTTATGACAGCCGCATTAGACCAAGGAATCACTCTGCAAAGTGAAACCAATGTTGATGTACCACATCCGCCCAGGTCGCCTGTCGCGTACCCAATCTGGGCCCCCCAGTTGTATCAGGCTCGTGAACCCACCACGTTCGAGTTGATGGGAATGATCGGCGACCTCCAGAGGTCCGTGGCTGACCTCACCTACGGGATGTCGGCTTCGTCACCAGCCACGTCATATGTCGAGAACTTTGTACCGCAGGAGCCCCCGCTACTAGGACGGATTGTGATCGAGCTCAGCCAACCAGAGGTTGCCTCCAGCTACAGCAATGACATGTCAACAACAACCGGGTTTCGCTCTGATATAGCAACCCAAACCCTCGATCAGGCTGAGGCCAGAGGTAAGAACAAAATGAAGATAGATGCTGATCCTGTTGAACAACTACTGTGGGTAGTCGAGGCTTTGAAAGCCGGGGGGATGAATAAGCAACAGATATCCACAGTCGTGGCCAAGACTATGGATGATGTTTTCCCCACTCCGACTGAGGAGAGTTCCCGTCAGGCGGAAAACCGGGATAGGCCCCGTCATGCCAGAACAGTTTCTCCTACTCCCAACTCTACACCTGGGAAAGATCAGAAAACCAAGGCAGTGCCTGCCGACCCTTTCGCTAGTGCGTCTAGCAAGAATACTCAGACTTCAAAGTACCTGCCTCGAGGGCGCAGAGTCTTTCATGCCCTTTACAGTTCTGGCTAAAAAAGGGCATCTTAAACCCCTCGAGCCTCGGCCTCTCCCAAAAAATCTCCCTCTCTCACATGATGCTACCTTGTGCTGCGCGTACCACCAACAGTCCGGTCACAGCATCGATGGTTGTTTCCGCCTTCGCCACGAAGTGCAAGATTTGATTGACAATGAGGTTATCCTCCCACCTACCTCAGCAAAGTCTGTTACTACTGAGTTGTTGGACTTCGAGGATACTGCAAGTATGTGATCAGGGGTTAGACCACCTGCGGGCGATGTCCGGTGTATTTCAGATGTGTCGTCCGGCACGCACTTTTTGAGCATCTGCGAGTGCCTTTTTTTTGTGGTTTCTGACTTAGGTGTTGAGTCAGTTCGGTGGTCTTGTTTTGAGTCTGTCTCTTTGTTTTGAGTCAGTCTTTTGCTTAAGGGTCTGTCTTGTGGTGACGAGTCGGTCCCGTTGTATAGAATATCAGGTGATCCCGGGGTTGTTGCTTCGAACACTGTTTCGTTTTGTAATTATCTTTTTGCTTTCTTCTGAGTCTGTCTCTGCTATGGAGCCAGTTGCAGTTGGAGGTTTTGAATGAAACAACTACGGCTATCATGTTTCCGTGCTTACTACTATTGAGCTAGTTGTGCCAGAGGATTTGAATGGAACGACAGTACATTCCACCTGCTCTCTTGTGCCCTGAAAATCATTGCTTCGACCTGAGTTTTTCAAAACTTTTCGAACACTGCGGTGATGAAAACAAAGAGGAAGGAATTCCTCGGGGTTTTTTTTTTTTTTTTAAAAAAAAAAAGCTCTTTGATCAAATTGAGAGAAAGAGAGGCATGCTAAGCCCTTAATGAATGAAATCATGCTTGTCGGCGTGAGTACTGAGAAGGACCCTGGCTTGATCCAGACTGGTTCCACACTATCTTCAGCGCGAGCGATTTGTCACTTCTTTAAAAACTTTCAAAAATAAAATGTTTTGCGCGGTCCTATGAAGACCTGTGTGGAATCGCTCTCGAGATTGCGCAGCTTAGGATCGCTCTCAGCCTCAAGACTTAACCCATTCACTTTCAAACCTTGAACTTAGATTCAGAATGTTCAGAGGTCAATCATGATGTGAGGCCTGTGTGGCCCGATTTGAAGCAGCCTTCGAACAAGAGGCAAGAAAGGTCAGATCAAAGGAGATCAGACGTCATCAAAAGGAAGCTTGCGAAGCCAGATAAAAAGTACCCCTCGAACTAGGGGCAAAAATGTCCGATGTGCTCGTAGAGCCGAAGATGGATCCTTTTGCAAATCAATACAACGGTCATTTTCCTGGATTCAGATGACTTCAGGACCTCAAAATCATTTGGCATGGACTTGTTACACTTTTACCCTTTGAGAGGCTCGTTGGGCCGAAAACCCGGAAGGGCGACCCAGGCAAAAGTTAGAGCAAGAGAAAAAATACAAAAAATACAAAAAAAAGAAAAAAGAAAAAAATACAAAAAAGAAAAGAAAAATGAAGAAAATGAAAAAGAAAAGATGAAAAGAATTGAAAAAAAAAAGAGGGAGAAAAACAAAGCTCGCAAAGTCGAAAACCCGCAACGGGCGCCTTGGCAAAAGTTAGAGCCTAAAAAGTGAAGGTTAAATACCCGAGTGTACCTTAACCGAAACTACATAAGGCTTGATTCCCATGTTTGGGATACGTAGGCAACTTCATCCTGAAGTGCAGCCCCTAACGCTTTCATAGAAACCATGTCCATATATTGGTTTTGACCATCTTCGTCTTCTCCGCATCCAAGAGTTCATTTGCAATCATCACTGATGAGGACTGAGTACAACATGCTGCGGCATTATCCAGACAAGGGGCAACTTTCCGTTGCCGTAAGTCGCCTTTCAAACTAGGGGCAACTTTCCGTTGCCGTGCAGTGCCATCCACACAAGGGGAAATTTTCCATTGCCTCCAATCCGAGGTTGTGCATCTCGAGAGTAAGTCTTGTGCTCGTCGAGCATTGACTGTTTGCAAACAATAGTTTTTGAATTTTTTTTTTTACTGAGGTTGACTATTTTCTCGAAAACTATTCCATTTTCCAAAACTAGACCACTTCTTGGACCTAAAAGGAAAATTTTCAGTGCTCATAGCCTGACTTGTATGATTTTGAATCAAAAATCGAACAAGTATGTTAATCTGACTCTCATTTTGGTCAAAACTATTTTAGTAGAAAACCGAAACAAAAAAATGGTCAAGGTAATGAACTAGGGGCACAGTCGAGTCAGGTGTTCTGTCTCTCCCTCGTCATCAACATACTTGCCAGAAGGGCACTTTATTTGCCAGAAGAGGGCACAACTGAGGTTAACAACAAAAGGGCTGAAAGCTCTCAACATCCTCCAAGCAACGAGGTGTCAAACCAAGTGCGAAGCAAAAAAGTGGGTGGATCGAAATACTTCATTCCCTCGCCCAGGGCACCAACTAGACGTCCCTAGAGGGAATAGCCGCAAGCTAACAGTGTTGGGTGTAAACCCACAACTTCCTATTCACCCATCAATCACCCTGGGGAGGGATGAAAAAATGAGAGAATAAAGAATAGAGAGGTTCAAGTTGAGAGAAAAGTAGGCGAAAGGGTTTTTGAGAGAAAAAAAACGAGCTTGAGGACCGAGCGATGTGAGAATCACAAATCAGAAACGGGGGGAACAATACCCAAAGAAACTGGCTCCTCGCGACCCTTGAGGTCTTTTATTTTTGTAAACACGTCCGTGTGTCGTGTCTTTTGCTTTGCTTATCTCAACTTTTGTTTTGAGTCGGTTCCGAGCGTGTCTCGTTGTGTTTAGGTCGTGCACCTTTCGTTTGAGTTGTTTTTGCTGTGTTCAGTCGTAGGCTCAATACCCGATTGAAAACCCTTTCCTCAAGTCATCTGTGCTCAGAGTGCCGTGCCATTCTCCACATTCATGCGAAGCAAGAGAAGAAAGAGAAAATTTGGGGGCATCTGAGTGTGTTTCAGCTTCAGCCGATTCTACCTTCGTATTCCGTCACGTCGGGTTGAACTGTTTGTTCAAGATGGGTCGTATGCAGGTTAATCCCCAGTAGAGTATGAGCTGAGTGTTCGGACTGAGCAGTGGGTTGTTTGAGTTGCCGTTGGCCGGTTCATTATCTGATTATTGCAATACAAGTGTTTGAGTTTCAAACATGGAGATCAATCCCATTTGCATTGAGGTGTAATATGATGCAATGCAATGCAGTGTATGAAATGTACAAATGTAACACTTTTTTAGATAAAAAGCCTGTTCCATTTCATCATTTTTCAAGTACATAGTTTTGAAGAAAAGAAAAAAAAACCTATCTGCGGCAGTACAAGGTACTAGAGCTACCAACAAAAAGAAAAAGTAACAAAAAAGGAATAAAAGCAACGAGAGTCTGGGTCAACATCAGTAGTCTCAAGCCTGGGGATTTGTCCTCGCCCTCTTCTTGGACGAAGGTCTAGGAGCATCATCATCGGCACCACCATCTGAGCCTGAGTCTGAACCGTCTCCAGTCTCCTCCTCAGATGACTCAGCCTCTACCTCTGCCTCGGACTCATCATCATCATCATTAGGAACGGGTGCCCGAGAGCTACTCCCAACATGAGTGCGCCCTACCTTGATGCAGGGATGTACAGTGCCTTCTCGCCCTCCTCGAGCAGGAATAGAGGGCCCAGCCGGAACACCTCCTACAACAGGAATCTAGAATGGGGCCTGAAAAGGCACAAATAACAGATGCATCAGTATGCTACGCAAAGCAGAATATGGATATCAGTGCATAATGTAGTGTATGAGTACAGTGTGTGAATACTGTGAGCAGTGTATCAGTGCAGAATGCAGTGTATGAGTATAGTGTGTGAATACTGTGAGCAGTGTATTAGATGCCGTGAGGGCCGTGTATCAAGTGTTGTGTTGTGCATCAGATTGTGTGAAACAGTGTATGGTTTGAGACTATAGTTAGAAGAACATACAAGAATGCCGTAGATGGCCAGCAGGTCGAGGCTCCGTTGGAACATCCCCATCACAGAGGCGGTCAGCTCCAGGGACTGGCGAGTGTACTCGGAGGAAGCCTGCAAAAGTGTTAGATGCATCAGTATTCTACGAAATATGAAATGAAATGAAATGACAATGCAAGATGCAAAATGCAGTAGTACATACCGGAGGCAAGCCATGGAACCCGACCAACTCATGATCAGCCGGAGGAGGAGTGATGGGGATCTGGTAGGTCTCCCCACCCTGCCCTCGGCATGTCATCGTCGTGGGCAGTGCTGGCCAACTAGCCCCCCGTCCCCTCTGAGCTCCACTCCTGCCGTGGACCCGAGCCATCCTCGATGCTCCTGCCCCTGCTCCTGTCCGCGCCGCTGGCCTCTCTCTCTCAACCCATCGGCCACCGCTCAAGGGTCGCATAATGTAGGTCCGGACGTACTCTGCGTAGTCGCCCTCGCCTTTGTGACGCTCAGCACCCCAGCCAACAGTGTAATCCCTTATATGCTCGAGGGAGAACCCCTCTGTATTCCTCATATGGGCAAGAGGCGGACTCGGAACTATCTGCTCCGGTAAACCTAGGGTCTGACGCAAGAAACGCTCACCCAGGTACCAAGCCCGACAGACCGAGCCCTCTAGCAGAATCCTGAGGCGGGCAATCTCCTCAGCGCCCTCATATCGGTCCCTCACCTCAGCCGGCAATGGAGCCCAGGGCTGCCAGGTGATCTGCAAGTAACAGGCAGTTTGTTATCTATCTGCTATTGAAAATACAGTGCAAAATGAAGCTCAAATAAACTCTAAAGTTGAACATACCTCCGCGGCGGTGATGGTGTCGAAGTAGCGGGGGAAGAAAATAAATGACTCCTGGGGTCTATGCACGTACCTCACGTCGAAGCGATGAGAGAAGGGGACGCCGAGTGGGGTCTCCACATCAGGTACTGGTGCAAGCCTCGGGAAGTAGGCGTAGACCCACAACTGCAGAACAGATATCAGTATGCTTATCAGTTAAAGCAGAATACAGAACAAAGCAGAAACGACAGAACTGTGTGTTGTGCAGTGTATTGTGTAGAGTGTACAGTGTGTGTAGTGTACAGTCAGTGTAAGGTAGAGTGTATGTGTGCCGTGTGTGCAGTATACAATCAGCGTGAAGCAGACCACAGTGTGTGCAGTGTGCAGAATACAGGAAATGTAAAGCGGAAATGTAAAAAGACAGAGAAAAGAAATGTACCTCCCAAGCTCGCCAGTAGCCGCCAAGTAGCTGTCCGCTGAGGCGGGAAGAAGAGCTCATGTAACCATACAGTGTGGCCAGACCTACGCCATCCCAGTCGTAGCGGTGGATCCACCTGACGTCCACCAGTGCACTCAACAGACAGAGGGGCACGGTGTTCGCCCGGTCGGCGAAGAGGGTCGTCCCTAGCAAAAACATGATGAAGCCGCGCGCATACTGCTCCACCTCCTCCTGGGTCATCTACACCTCCTCGGCCAAGGCTGGCTGAATCCTGAAGTGGCTCTCGAACCACGAGTATCTGACAAATCCTGCCTGAGCGAGGGGTGGCTGAGTGCCGAGCAGGTACAACTGGGCAGCATCCCACTCGTCCATGTCAGTGTCGAAGGGGATCGGATCACCCCCTACCCCGATGCCTGTGAGCATCGAGAAATCATAGGGAGTCATCGTCATATCTCCCGCGACAGAGAAGTGGAAGGAGTTGGTGGTATCCCACCACCTCTCCACCAAAGCAGCGAGCAAGGGCCTGCATGTGGTAAGTCGAGAAAGCCCTCTGCAGAAGGTGCCGAAACCGGCCTAGTCAACGATGTGACGAATTACGTCTGGCAGCTCCATGTACCAGTCTCGAGTGGCAACATTCCCATACCCGCGGCAGGTATGGGAATCCCCCTGTATTAAAAAAAAAGTTGCGAAGCGATATTCAAAATACAGTTTTGAGGAGCATTCAGTACAGATACAACGTGTGTGCACGTGTTCAGATTCAAACAAACATCGGGCGCCGGTGTGTTGGCAATGAATTACAGTGTATGATGTGCCAGGCCGTTTGAGTGATTCAGGGCAAGCGCAGTGTGTGTGCGCGTGTTCCTATGCAAACAGATATCAGTACAGATGTGTTCACAGTCAATTACAGCATATAATATAATCGGTGTATTCAGATCAAACAATTGAATGCAGAATCAACTATGGCAGTTAGGGTCTTTACTTTGCAGAAAATAAAATCGGGAAAAGAATGTACCTCGGAGGCGCCGTGAGACAGATGTGACTCTGGATCACGCAGTAGCAACTCGGGTGGCATGCCCCTCTCGAAGCTCCTGAACTGGCGCAGTCCATCGGGGAGTAGCACGTGAATCGCTGGTCTGTAAGCCTCCGGATCGAACGGCCGGATGTGAAGCGGCAGAGGCTTGGCCTCGGGATCCATCTCGTGATCCGGGGGGGTCCCGCCCTATGGAAGATCGTCTGCCATGACAAAAGTGGTGTGAAAATGGCCGGAAGAGGGAAAACCGGGCGAGAATGTGAAGAGTCAACAAAAAGTCAACCCCGGAGGGCGGAAAATGGCCAGGAAAGCCGGAATGTGGAAAAGGTACAGGGATCGAGGAAAACTCGAGGGAAACAAGCCCCGAGTGGCGGAAATCAAAAACTAGACACCGAAACGAAGTTTCGTTCGGTTCAAAACGTTCGAAACGCGAAGGTATTCGCGAATCGGACGATGAAACGGGGCCGAAAACACAAGAAAATGAGGAAATCAAAGGAGGAAAATGCTCTAGAGAGAGAGAGAGAGAGAGTTTTCGACCAAGAACAAGTGAAGAAAATAGGGCTAGAGGCCCTATTTTAAAAGACCCGTGGCCAAAATGTCCAAACTACCCCGATACAGGCATTTTTGGCCGGTCGGCCACACTGTTGGCCGATGGAAATTTTTGATGGCCGATGGATGGCCGGTGATATATTTTGATGGCCGGTGAACAGCCGATGGCCTCCTCCAGTGGTTTTTGAGCCTTCTACACCCTTGTTTGGGTCATAAGTGTGGTTTGGGGCCTTCATTGCTCAAGACAGGGCAAGACAGTGCGTTTCCGAAGCTTAACCGGTCTCCGTTTTGACCCCAGACCGCGTCTTCTATACGTGGCACTTGAATACGGGCGCGGTGTATCCTTTTTGTATCCTTTTGTCTCTTTCAGGATTCGAAAATTACCCCACATGAGTTACTTTACAATGCTTTGTCGTTAACACGCATTGGTTGTGCGCCATTTCATTCGTGTTGTTGCGCACACGTCCCGCGTTGTCATGCACATGCCATACTTGCATTGTCATGCATTTTGCCCGGTCTGGTGAGACCTTAAATACGTCCGGTCTGGCGAGACCTTAAATACGCCTGGTCTGGCAAGACCTTAAACTCGCTCGGTCCAGGAGACCTTAAATCCATCGGTTTGCATTGTTATGCATGATCCTCATCACGCGTTGTCATACTCACCTTACATGCATTGTCATGCATCTCAAAAGTTGCACGTTGTCGCGCATTTCAAGTTCACATGCATTGTCATGCATCTCAAAAGCCGCGCATTGTTGCGCATTTTGAAATCATGCATTTTCATGCATTTAAAAAAAAAAACTCATGCATTGTCATGCATCTCAAAAGTTGCGCATTGTCGCGCATTTCAAAACAATGCATTTTCATGCATTTCAAGCGACTTACGTTGTCGCGCATTCAAGATCACATGCAACAACATGCATCACGCATTTCAAAAAAAAACACAAAAATATGCATTTTCCCTTTACGTTGCATATGTCATGCATTTCATCGTAAATATTGCATATGTCATGCATTTCATCGTAAATAGTGCATATGTCATGCATTACATTGTAAATATTGCATATGTCATGCATTCCCCTGTATATAGTGCATATGTCTTGCATTCACTGTAAATATCGCATCTACATCCATTGCATATTATATATATCGCATCGTAGCTTACATGCATTCATTGCATCACATCCACCTGTTGGCTTGCACCTTTCCATGTTGAGCTTGGTCTGGTATGTGCCCATACTTTTCACGTCGAAGCACAGTTCTGCATGTGTGCGCGCCTATTCCACACTGGTATGTTGGTTTGAGGGTTGCGGCACCTTTTCTGTGTTAGACATGATTTGTACGTGTACATGCCTTTCCTAGGCAATATATGTTTTGGCCCGCGTGCCTTATCCATTGTATCCATTCCATCCATTACACATTGTATATATTGCATTGCGTGCATCCACTGCATCACCTTCATCTATGGCTTGCCCCTTTCCTTGTTGAGCTTGGTCTGGTATGTGCCCATACTTTTCATGTCGAAGCACAGTTCTGCATGTGTACGCGCCTATTCCACGCTGGTATGTTGGTTTGAGGGTTGCGGCACCTTTTCTGTGTTAGACATGGCTTGTACATGTACATGCCTTTCCTAGGCAATACATGGTTTGGCCTGCGTGCCATATCCACCGTATATAATACATTGTAATGTAGTTCAATAGCATCCAGCATTAGGATCATTGTTCTTTCGTTAGCGGGTCGTTTCTCCACTTTTGTCATTCCACCCAATTACTCGTTCTTATGTCCATTTACATCACTCATAGTTCTGCATGTGTACGCGCCCATTCCACGCTGGTATGTTGGTTTGAGGGTTGCGGCACGTTTTCTATGGTAGACGGGCTTTGCTTCTCCATCATTTCTATTGACATTTGTATGGTTTTGAACCGCTCATGATTTGATCATGATTCAATTGCATCGCTTTTTTTGCATTGTTTATATATAGTTTTGTATATATTGCATATCATTTTGCATCCATTTTGCATTGTCATGCATGTTGCTAACAATATGGTACCTGTTGAGTTTTCTTTCTCTTTCAGGCACGATATTGTATGTACGGTTCATTTGAGGCTAGCGCAACCAGACGAACCACACAGGTATTGTATTCTCTGAGTCAGACGTATCGAGAATTGCATGATTCTCTCACACCCTCTCTGCATTGTAGTGCAGTTTGGCCTGTGCTAGCTTAAAACTGTTGCATTGTATGTGCTTCATTACAGCTTTTCTTTGCATGATCATGAGTTATGCTTAGCTTCTTGCATTTTTAGTTGCATTTTGCCCCTGCCTTCGGACGCATATCTTTATTGTCTTGCATGCTTTGTCTAAGTCTTCGGCCTTGTCAAAAATGGGTCGTATCTGGGCTTTGACACTCACTCCCGTCATTCCTATGACTTTCGAGTTCTGTCAAAGAGGGGCAACTGTAGACACCCCATTTTTGACCGTCCTCGAGACTTGGGCGTCACCGTTTCAACACTCGGTGATCATCCCTGTTTGTGTTTGTCTCGAGTTCCTGGAGGTCTCGGCTACGCGCCTTGCCTTAGGATCTCCCGACTCGACTATTTTGTGTCTGGTTTTGCACCAAACACTATTGTTTTGCCTTAGAGGGGCAAGGATTGGCTTGTAGGCCATCCCCACACATCACCGGCCATGGCTATAGGCCACCGGCCAGTGATTTGTTGCCATCGGCCATATGTGTGGCCGGTCGGCATTCTTTTTGGCCGATCGGCCATTTATTTTGTCAAAATGACATTTTTGGATGGCCGATCACTGTTCATCTGCTTTTGCAAATATTTCTATGCCAGTTGTGCTAGCTGGCATACACTTTGCTCCCCTCTATACACGTATATGGAGGGATCTCTCTCTTGTTTAGCTTACTTGAGAAGCCTTACAAGGGAGAGCTCTATAAAAGGAGGCTCCCTCTCTTTCCATTAGGGCTAGACAAAAAGTTCCAGAGGAGCTTTGATTAGGGTTAGGGTTTGTGAATCTATCCTATCTCTATTTCTCTCTCCTATTTTGCCTTAAGGTGTTTTAGTCTTACTATTGCACACAAACACATAGAGTTACACTTTCCTTTGGTTGTTGAGGAGCTAAGGGACTGTTCTTGAGGTTCTTGGGTGGATTTAACTTTGGAGGAGCTGTTGGAACATCATTCTTGAAGAGGGTCAACAAGGGTAAGACATTTGTCCCTTTTTTACCCCATTTTTGCTTAGCTCTTTTACCTACCTTGCAACTGTTAGCATATAACATATAAAAGTTTTGTTTTTAAGTGCTCTAAATAGTTTGTTAAGGGTGTTTTAAGCTTTGGGGTTGTTTGACCCCTCTTAAGCCTTGTTAGGCCCCATTTTTGTGCTATTTTGGGTGAGCTTCGGGACCATTGTGTTTGGGCCTCCTCACCACTAAAATCTTGAGGGATTTCAGTGGTGAGGATGGTGCCTTGAGGTCCTAGGAAGTAGAGGGCTACCCCCTCTCCTTTTTGTCCTTGAAAAGGGTCATTTTTGCCTCGTGAGGGAGCATCTAGTTTAGGTTCATGTTGACCATGCCTTAACTGATTTTTGTGCTTATATTGCCATGATATAGCATTGTGTTAAGTTGGTTTAGATACACCTTGCATGCCTTGCATACATGTCTTGTAATGCCACACTTTTGCCTTAACATGCTTTAGGTTTAGACCCTTGTTCTAGCATGATTTAGGCATAGCTTTGTGAATCTTTTGTGCTTGTTTTAGCATGCTTAAGTTCTATTTTTGGTTGCTTTGGTCGACCATGACATGCTTGGTATAGCCACCTTGCATTTTGGCTTGTTAGCCTTAGGTGTGTGAGTGTGGAGCATGCTTTACTTGCTTTGATTTAATGAGTTGGAACCATTTTCCATGTCATTTCAGTTCACTTAGCATGCTTGTATGCTTGCATTTGATGCCCCTTTAATGCTTTATAAGGTTGTCGTCCTATGCTCCATGTTTGGTCATTGTGTATGCTTCCATGTATAAGTCATTTAGATGCCATCTAAGTGGTCTTTTGGCTTTGTTTTAGTATGCTAAAACTCTGGTTTTGGTCATTTAATTCATGCCATGTGTGTTTGCATTAAGTGTAGTCCAATACCTCTTTGGTGAATCTTAGACCTTGGACCTTGTTTGCATGCTTAGCTTGTCTTGTTGACTTGGTTTGGCACCTTTCATGACATGATTTCAAAGCTTAATGTGCATGCTATTTGTCCATGTTTAGTCTCTTTTAAGTGTGCTTAAAGGTTGCTCTTTGTGCCTAAGTGTTGGTCCTTGTGTGCATGCATGTTTGCATGCCATTAATCCTTCATTTTTGGACACTTTGGCCACTGTTTTCGGCCTAGTTGAGGGTTGCCCAAATTAGTTTAAGTCCACTCTTCACATGTTGTTACATGCCTTACACTTTGCATGTTTCGATTGCATCATGTCTTACATGTCCATTAGCCTTGCATGTTGTTGCGCACTTGGCCTATCATATGCTTATTTGCATGCTTGAACATCCTCATTGTATTTGGCATACTCATTGGTTTGCATTGCCTCTTAACTTGCATGCTTGCTTGCATAGGTTGCATGCCTAGTGTGTATTGTGCATTGCATTTCCATGTTGCATACTTAGGTTGTATGCCTAGATTGCATTACATGAGCATGCATGCCTTGCCTCTTGAATTGAGTGTGATAGAGGTTGGGTTTCATTTATTTGTTTGGTGTGCATTGCATTTGAAATCAAAATGCATACTTGGTCTTTTGGACCATCACGCATCGAAATTCGCGATTGATGGTCCGAGAACCAAGGAGCACACCCCTTTGAGTCATGAACATGATAAGAGGTGTGTTGGTGCACACATTTGCTTGAATTGCATTGACATGCTTTGTTTCGCCCTCTGCTGCTGTCAAAACAGGTTCTGTAGGAAGTTTTGGCCGATCGACTACACAGAGTGCCGATCAACCAAAAATGTGTGGCCGATAGCTTCATTTTTGGCCGATGACTACCAAATCGCGGCCGGTGATGATCCCCCTTAGCCGGTGGTGCTCCACAATGTCCAGAGAGGATACCCCGAGACTTTGGCAGTCTTCAGAGGAGCAGAGCAGGGAAAACAGAGGCAACTTGTGCATGGCAGTGATTTTCCGAGCGGAACCGCGCATACATTGCATGGGGCCCTCTTCCCGAGGCTGTTTATTGTTTTCCTAGATTAGTTAATTTGCTTAACTAGTTAACGGACTGTAATAATTAGTTAGCTCGTAGTTAATTAATTGTATTATTCTTTTGGTCCCTTCGAGCGAGGGCGAATTTGTAATAAGTGTGGGTGCGTGTGTGCATGTCTTCCAACCCCCACTTCTTTCTCCTTTTTACTTACCTGCTTTGATGGTTAGTATTAGGACACGTATAATTTAGCATACCTTATGCTATGCATGCGTGCATCATTCATCGGTCTTGCATGCACCAGGCTCGGCGCATCACGCTAATTGCATAAGTATTTCAAATCTAACTTGAATACGTGCTTCAAATGGTTGCATTTCACATGCCATCCTAGGATTAGCTGAGCTTATTCTAGATTGCATTTTGTATGCGATGCATTAGGCATTTAACATGAACTAGGATCATGCTCGATTGCTAATCGGTTCATTATTTTGGCACGGAGTACGATATAAGTATTTATGCTTTAGCATCTCGCATGAGTGTGGATTTTAATATGACAGCATGCTTACCATGTGACTATGTGCTTACGTGATATAACTGCTTGAATGCCCGTGGATGAAGGTTGAATTACCTAAATTAGAATAATGCATTAAAACTGTGAGTTTTAAGCCCGCTAGATAGTGACAAAACCATCCTTTCTAAAGCCCACTTGAGGGTGACAAAATTTGCATTTTAGCCTACTTGCGAGTAGCAAACCATTTTCGAAACAAACATGAAATGTTTCGTTCCAATTTAGGCGATTTGGTCTATACTTGTTTGCTGTGTGCATAACATAGTAATTCTAGGCTAATAACCGGAATAAGGACATGTAATGTTTTCAAAACAAGATATCATGGTTAGTAGAGGCGGATCTTTGATCGGGCGAGAGGGGGTGCTCATAGCTGACCTTTCCCAATCGTACCCAAGTTCCCGAGCCGAGGCAACTTTGGTGATGACGGACACGTGGCCTTTGGCACCGAGTCAGGGTTTCCTAAATTCCCCAATTTGAAAAATAGTTAGGTGGCGACTCTTTATCTGGCAAAGCAATCCATGTTTGACACTTCTTTTCTAAAAATCTGTTCTTTTTTCTCAAAGCGATTTGCCGGATTTGGACTCTTTGGTTCAGATTAAGAACCATGACAATTTGAGTCCGAACTGTAGTAGCCCACAAATGAACAGAACGGGACTCATCCTCCTGGGGCGTTCGGGGACGTCTACAGTATGTCTCATTCTGTACACACTCTTGGATTAGCAAATATCAGAGTCTTCCACCTTAGTGATTATTTTTTCTCTATGGACTTCTGGCATTGTATCTTTTGCTTTTCTAGAGGAATTGACCTATACTAGCATATCATGGGTGATGTTGAGTCTCTTAACCATCTTCCATCTTTTTGCATCTCCATGGCTTTCCCCTCTATTCTTTGTAGTCCAGCCATGAGGAAAAGGCTACCTCAGAGTCACCAACCAGGCCATCCTTATTATATCCATGCTTCTCTGGTTCGGTTTCCATACTCTTGAGCATGTCAGCCGCCAATGAGTGTGCAAAAGAAAGACAAAAAAATTGTGAAAAAGCAAAAAAAAAACAATGTGCAAAAGAAAGAAAAGAAAAAGATGTGAAAAAAAAAAAGAAGAAAAAAATAAAGGATTCATTGATTGAGGGGGAGCCTCTGCTTTTACTCACCAAATACCCCTTGATTCCTAGTGGTTTGACTTTCCCTAGTTATGCTTAGATTCTCTTGTTGGAGGTCCAACTTTTATATCACTACTAGGATTTGAATCTAGTGTTTGTCGAATCCCAAGAGTCACACACACACTTTTATCATGGGATCTATGTTTTTCACATAATGCAGCACTTTCTTTTATGAGGAATTTTCTAGAGGCTGTGCACATTGTGTTTTCAAGTAATTGTGCTTCTTGGATAGTCGTGTGTGTATTAAGGTACTAATCTAAAATTCCTTACTTGCTCCACCATATTATTTTTTGTCTTTTTCTTCTTGTTCATTGTTTTCAGTGTGTGTGGTTGTTTTTAGTGAAGGGGAGTTTGGTTTTTTGTTACAAAAGTTTGTTCGCATGATCACTTTGATTTGTTTGGTAAGGAAGATTGGCTTTAGTTGTTTTGCATGTTGCTTTGCATTGTTGCATGCTCCTGATATTTACATCATCATATCATTGCTTATGTGGTTTATGATCATGCTTTAGTTGATTGAGCTTCCTTTGTCAATTCGTGACAAAAAGGTGTTGTTCATGTTTTCATGCTACATGTTCTTAATATCTCCAAGTCGCATCTATTCATGTTTTCCAACTCATGCTTCAAGATAATCTTGTCATATGTTTATTATTTTTTTCATATACTCTTGTGACACTAATAGTTGTTTTGGAGATTGTGGCACTAATAACTGTTTTGCAGATCATGACCTTGAGATAGAAGTTGGCTTTTGTTGGCTGTTATGAGTTGGGGTGATTAAGATTTTATTTGTTAGGTGTGTTTTGTCACGGCATTGCCAAAGGGGGAGATTGTTAGGTTTTATTCTTGGCAATCCCGGTTGACAATGATTTCTATAAGAAGTTGGTTTTCTTTCAAAACTAGGATTATTTTGGATTTCTATAAGGAATTGGTTTTCTTCCAAAATTAGGATTACTTTGGTTTTCTCCCAAAACTAAATTAATTCCTCCAGATCTTCTTTTTGGTTCTTAAGGTTTATATCTGGGGATATTTTGTTAGTTTTCTTTGATGTTTTATTAAGTATTCAACTCATGGTTTAAAGAGAGTACATCAAAGGTTTTGTTTGTTATATACAAGAGAGAGAGAGAGAGAGAGAGAGAGAGAGAGAGAGTTGTTCTTCGGTGGATTCTGAAGAATTCGAGCCTGAAGCTTCGGTGGATTCTGGAGTGGCTCATCGTAAAGACAATTCCGAGGTGAAGACGGGGTTGGAAGAGGCACATAGAGGTTGGTTCAATTAGGCGTGGATTCGCTAGGTAATTGAGAGTATACCTGTGTAATTCCTTTAAATCTTCTTAGTGGATTATTTTGTGACTGTTGCCCGTGGTTTTTTAATCACAGTTGGCGGTGTCCAATTGTGATTTTTCCACGTAAAATCGTTGTGCCGATTTGTCTTTTATTGTTTAATTGAGATTGTTATATTCTGTCTAAAATTGGTACATAATCACAAATCAACATCTAGGGTTTCTAGATTTTTCAGAGTTCTTAAACTTTATTTTCAAATTTATTTTCATAAAGAAATCAAAAACTAATTAGCAAAAAAATGAAAAAAAAAAATTCTTATTATTTTAAAATATATTTTTTATTTTTGTTTTTTGAATTAAAATATTTTTTAAAAATAGTTTTTTAATATTTAGATTGTCAAACCCAATTTTTTACAAATAAAATAAAATAAAATAAATAAATAAATTCAAAACTCAACCAATCAAGGACATGACGTTTGATATGTATATATTATGATTAATAGAGAATGTAAAATTTATGATATTATTTTAAATAATTAAAAAATATGAGATACAAAAATTTGTGATTGACCTCAAATATGATCACGCCGTATGACAAATCAATAATTTTTCCATATGGTTGGTCAAAGGAAGCATCATATGGTGCTTCACATATATTGTGATTGGTGAAAAAGGTATGACTCATTATTTTGAATTAAATGATTGAGAAACATGAAGAGATACGAAAATTTATGATTAGTCTGAGATATGATCACGTAATGCCACAGGGCCAACTAATAATTTTTTTCTGTGTAGAAAATTTATATTTTGTTACGTGATACACCAATCACAACTGTTAGGATACACGAAACGGTGCCAACAACGACCAATAACTTGTCTTTGGTGCACTACAGTCTACATACAAACTGCTCTAACTAACCCACTTTATCTGGAGTTGGTTGGGGTCTGTCTCTATACATTTCTTGATCTTGTGTGTAAAACCTCTCTGAAAACCCTTCCTCTCTCTTCTCTCTGTATTCCCATTCTTGGAAAGAAGCAACAATGGCGAATCAAGAAAGAAATACAGAGGCCACCGATGATGCAATGTCATCGTCTTCGGACTACAATCTCTATCTCCCCATGGACATCATCTTCGACATTCTCAATCGTCTCCCTATCAAATCTCTCCTTCGATTCAGCTGCGTATGCAAAACCTTCCGCCAACTCATCTCTAACCCTACATTCATCTCCTCCCACCTCCTCCACCACCGCACCCCCATCACCACCGCCACCATTTTCACCTTCACACACTGTACCACCACCTCCCTCTCTCTGTTACAATCACCCTCATCGTCTCAAAACCCTATCAATCTGGTCCATCCCCTTTCCAACCACACTCGCAATCTACACCTAATCGGCTCCATCAATGGCCTCCTCTGTCTCTGTCTCTCGAACCATCCACTCCATTGCCATCGACGCATCATCCTCCTCCTCTGGAACCCCGCTACCAAACTCTTCAAATCTCTCCCCTCTCCCACCATCCAAATTCCTCCTGGGTTTTTTCACCTCTCTCACGGGTTCGGATTCCGATTCCATTCTACTACTTCTTCCAGCGACTACAAGGTCATCAGGATAGTTTCTTTCAATTTACAGACCCGAGTCGAGGTCTACTCTGCAATTTCTGATTGTTGGAGAGAAATTCAGGTGATGGATTTGCGCTTTTATAGCCATAAATTGTCTTGTGAGGTGATTGTCAAAGGAGCTCCCTATTGGTTGCTCCCAACTCCTTCAAATCATTGTATTTGCTTCACATGGTTTGATGTTCAAAATGAGGCTTTTGTCATGTTGCCAGGGCTCGATTTTTCTCGGTTCTACATCGGGACTTCTGTCCACTGGAAACTAATGGATTGGAAAGATAATGCTGCTGTGGTTGTGTGTTGTCCTGGCAACCCATTTTTTGATGTGTGGATGATAGAGGATCATTGTGGCGGTGAGAGCAATTGGTGTAAGAAATTTGTGATTGGACCGGTTTTCGGTGTTGAACGATTTTGCGTGTTGCAATGCACGAAGAATGGTGAGATTATCGTCGCAGATGCATGGGAAAGGATATTCTTGTACAACCCCCGAAATGGAGAGACTAAAGATATTCCAATCCATGGAGTTCAGTTCGAAGCTTTTCACTATGTAGAGAGTTTGGTTTCTATCGAAGGATTCAGACAACAAGAACTGAACAATCAGCACTGACGTTCTACAAAGGTCAATTCGTCACTCAATCAGATGAATAACTTGAGCATTTGTTTATTCTACTTATTGCAATGCTTGAGCAGTTGTCCAACATTCCCCCAAAAAATTATCCTGCATTATAATTTTGAATTTATTTTATTTATTTATTTTAATTCTTATTTTTGTGTAGTAGTGTTGTAGATTTTACTAAAGGCAACCACTGTGAATTAGAGAAAACAATAGAGAAGTGTTGGCTGCGAACAATAGAATTATAAAGATGCTTTATAATTTCATAAAAAGAAGTCCTAGATAAAACTAGAAGGCTCCATATTAACAAAATTATTTTAGACCTCAGATTTTTGGAATTAAATTTTTCCTTGACTTGATTAAACGTCAAATTTATAATGCAATTCTTTTCATCAGCAAATTTCATTGTCAGCATTACATAATTATGTCTAGCATGGGATTCTCATATATCTCTGGCTCCACTTGTAGCATGGAGAGTTATTATTGGATTTGGAATTACAATTCGTTCTGCCTTTATCTGCAGGTGACACATGATGTCTATTTTCATCAAGATTTGGGATTGGATAGCTTAGACAATATGCAGATTGTAATGGCTCTAGAAGAGGAGTTCAAGCTAGAGATTCCAAATAAAGAAACTGATAAGATTGACTCTTGATTTCTTGTAATTAAGTAAATCTATAACCATCCATTGGATAGTTAACATTAGCGAATTCCTCTGATTTGAGTTTCAATCCTATTTCATTTGCTTACACTATCCTTGAAAAACAAGTGTTCTAGTCCTTTCTTGCTTTTGATTTTGGGTGTTAGTACAAAATTTTATCCCTGTTAAGGGATGGAATGGAAATAATTGGAGTTCTGTTTGTGTAGTTTGTAGGCTGCTTTGCAATGTTTGCTATGCTTTTGCTTAACAAGATCTAATATTTCCTTCCTCTCAAATTCTCAATGAATTGGCACAATTCTCGATCTGTCTGCTTTCATTTTTTGAGATGTTATTTCTGTTAACATGGTTTATTTTTTTTTAATTCTTTTATTTTTGTTGCATTTGATTTATTTTTGGGTAATTGTTGTGGGATCTAGTCCTGTTAGACCTTTTGCCCTAGATGTGGGGTGACATCAGTGTGTGGTTTGGTCTCTTGATGAGAAAAGAAAAGTGCAAAACCAAGTTAGAGGAGCAAATGTGTTGGACAAATGGATTCTTAAAAACCGCCACTACATTCTCTTTGTTTTTGGACCGCAATTACTATTTGTTCAAATATTTAAAATTGCTATAACAGAGAATTCATCTATTATATTGTTGTGCCAAACTTCCAAGATTTGCATGTTTTGTATCCGTGTATAATGATAGTTTGCTACATTTTGTTACTTCTCTAGATGATTATTCTGCGTGAAGATATGATGATGCCCTTTGATGCTATTTCATTCTTCATGTACTCTATGCTATTTGAAATTAAATGTTTCTCTAGCTCAATCAAACAGTGGATATTGATTTCATTTCTCGTGTCTCTCTTTGATTTCGGAGCACATGTTGTAGCTATTAAATTCAGTGAATAGATTCATGGTTCCCACCTTCAATTCATCTTGTGCATTTTATGATTGGCGTCAGTGGCTGGGAAGGGTTTGGTGCCGAAGCTGGAGTTGGAGCTGAGCTGTAGGTGGGGGCGGTGGTTGGTGTTATGTACTTACAAATTAGGGTTAGAATTTTGTCCAAAAGAATAATTTAATTAAGGAATAAATTTGTAATAAATAAAAAAAATTGAAAGATGGTGGTTGTAAATAGAATTAACCTATGACAATCATAAAAAAAAATTTGAATTTTTTCTTTATATGAGTTTTACATAGTCTCCATATAAATAAATGATTCAAATTTATTTGTGACATGTCTACGAACTTAGTGTAAAATTTCAAAGGCTCTTCATTACTTGGGTTTGGTGGCATCAAAATTGGAAAATGTTTGAGATTCACAAAAAGTTCTCACAATTTGACCTACGCTGAAGAAGTATGATAGGTGTCAATTTTTGATTAGTTACACGCTCAATTATATAAAGCCTACCTTCTTTGTTACATCATTGTGGGTGAAATTGTAGGTAAATTTTTTATCTTAAAATGTGAGTTTCTAACATTACTACATCAAAATTGGGTAAATTACATTGGTTACTTTTGAATTTAATATATATATATAACAAATTTTACAAATTACGTCAACTTTTAAAATTAAAACGGGTGGAACTCATGAAAATGACATATACATATAAGGATAAATAAAGGCAAGGTATATTTTTTTAAGTAAAAAAGATGGAAATATTATAGTAGTGATATACTGATGAAAGTGATACAAGTTTTCGATGGTTTAAAATCTTATAAACTTTTAAGTGTAATTATATTAAACTTATAGAAGTTGACGTATTTTTTTTTCTCCCCAAATCTCAAAGAAAGTTAGTTTAAATTACCTCATGGGGTGAAGGGGCATGCATCCAATTTACCCCAATGTGTATCTCCTTTCTTGGCTAGCTCAAATTAGACGTTGTCAGGGATGCCAAACTCCTTGTGGAACTCGGTTATAGCCCCAGGCGAACCGACCATAAATTGATATTTGCCCATTTATCCCAATTTTATTTTGTCTACTAATTATAATTGATTTTTTGGTCGGTCTGAGCAGTTCCTATGTATGGTTGCTCAGTCTGCGAGTGTTACCAATTCCCAATGATGTGTGCCTGGTCGGTCCTAGTTCAGTCTGCATTATTACAAATCAAGGGCAAGTGTTAGCATGGCAGCAAGTGCACAGCTGTAAAAATTTAGCTCAACTTTCAATGTCGAAGCTTGTTTGTTGCTCGGTTATAGAGCCTGGAGTGTTAGGCCGGTTTTGGGCCTTAGTCCCAAACATTTGGCATCTATCTTGGTTCGATGTTCCTACAAGTTTCTAGTGTGGTTCAAATCACTTAAAGGGACTACAAACATGTTTTCAGCCCGGTTTGATCTTATTTCCGGATCAAAAGTCAAACTCTTGCTCGGTTTTGTCTAGAATTTATATTGTTCATCCTAAATTCAAAGTTATGTATCGAAACTTGGAAGATCGAGGGGCTTTGAGACCCTCTATGTATTTTGGTTTCAGTTTGCCTAATTTCTATAAACGTCTACCAACTTCATCTTAAAGAAAGCATATTTACAAGGGTTAAACAGTCCCAAAATGGAGAAAATGAAGAACACGAAGAACAATGTAAGAAGATGAGTAAAAGTGTGAAGAACTCACTAGATTTATATGCCAAATCAAGATATAAACGGTTGAATCTTCAGTACGATGTCTGATGTGATGGAAAATGCACCCTCGGATTGGAAATGACACGAATGGTGATGACGGCGACGATAGGAGCTCAAGAGCTTTAGGGATTCGAAGAGTTTGGTTGAGGAAGATGAACAGTATAGGAGAAGGAAGGGGGTTAGTATGTATTTATGAGTGAGAGGCGAAGAGACGCCAATTTTCAAATTTTTGGAGAACGTGACGACGACTGGAAGCCTGTACAAGTCCATTGAGGGAGCGCCATGTGGCACTGATATAATGGGTTGTAAGTACGGTTGATTGATGGATGACTAAACAATGGGCACACAAGTCTCAAGGACTAGACAAATTCGATAGCTCGGCCAAGAAAGATAATCCTAATCACACTCAACGCGGATAGAATTAAGGGGCAATTGAGAGGGAGATTTATACTCAACATTTGGCCAAGCTAAAACAACACGGGAGTTTGGTGTTGGGCCGGGCTATCTTTAGGCATCATGGTTATAGAAGCCATGTCAGGGCTGCGAGTTCGATCAGGTTAGGCTCGTCGTAGGGAAGACCTGCGGAACGGGCAGTGCACTATGGCCACATTATATGGCCAGGATAACGGCCTGCGCACCCATAGTTGACCGGCCTGAGAGAATGCCACCAAAGTGTTGACTGAGCGCGGCTCCGACTCGAAGGCCTACATGGCTTAACTGGGCACTGGGATGTATAAAGTCTTACTCTAGTGTAACCCAAGTAATAGCATAGTTAGGTACTCCACGTGGACCAATGAAGAGGAATCCGCTCTAGGTATGCGTCAATACCGTTTGGTGGTTTGGCCAATACTATTTGGCAATATTCACGTGTACACATGTGAGGAATGGAAAGGGCAATACAACCATGCGTCCAGTAAAGGACAACAAAGGTAGTGCATACACAATCTGGGGTTGCATGGCCAGCCTAAAAAAGGAGGCGCGAGTAGACTCAGAGGGTAAGCAACTTTTAACTACTCTCTCTTTACAGTGATTTGTATTCTCTCTTCTTCTCTAAGAAAGCTAATGTGATTGTCAGAGGGGTTTTCTGGCGACCCATCCACCGGGTAGCTTATCCTTGTTTGTTTGCAGTAAGACAGAGTCCTATCAGAGCAAGACGAGCTTGGGAGCAAGGAGTACGGAAGGCGACGAATATTTTCTCCCCGTATAATTGGCGTCGTCTGTGGGAAGTTCTAACAGACAAAATATTGTCCTCCAAGATTTTCTGCTCACTTTCCATGGCAAACAACGATGAAGCTTCGCTGTCTGTCGTCGACGACATCACTCCAGAGTCAGTTCGGAGGCGCGACGGCCTACCTGCCATTCTGACCATGACAAGTCTGGAGACTTCCTCTAGAGGGGTACCTAGACACGTGCGAGACAAGCGCGCGGGGAGTACTAGACGTTCGTAGAGTCCTGAAGAGTGACGGGGATGAAAAGAATGTCACACTCGACACCTGAAGCATAAACTGGGAGACCAAGATGCCACCTTTCGGAAGATGGCAACTAAGATGGAGGCGTTGAAGCGGCCTACCTGCCATTATGGTGTGTAACTTTTCACAACAGATAAATATAAAACAAATACTAAGATGATTTCCCATCTAAAAAAAACTACTAAGATAATTTATTGAACTAATAAAGAAGTAGAAGAAAATGCATATATATACAAATGACTAATTTTATTAATATATAAATTATACTCACATAACGAATGACTAATTTTATTAATAAGTAAATCATTATATAAATTAACAAATTTTAATAATATGGAAAATATTTTTCAGTTAATCATTTTTTTCAGTAAATAAATCATTAAAATTAAATTTTTTTAATGATATGAGAAATATTTTTCAATAAACAATTTTGATAACTTATTATTGCATAGGAGAATTATTTTTTTCCTTGAATATTGTATTAAATTAAAATTTATAATAAACGATAGTTATAATTTCTAGTATTATAGGACCGATTTATATTTTAAACTAACATTATGGGTGTATTTATAATTTGTTAAAAAATAAAATATTTATATTTCATAGTTGACTAACAATGTTTGCGTAATTACAGAAAAAACTATTTCATAATTGACCAAGAATCTTTGCTTAATTACTAAAAAATCTGTGGCATAATTGACCAAGAATATTTGTGTAATTAAGAAAAAAAACATTCACTCAACATATAGGCCACCATTAGTAAATTATTCAAAATAAAATGGCAAAATCAGAAAGAAAAGACGAACCTCAAGTAGGTAAACGGTTCTTATATATATATAGATACACATGTCTGTATGTATGTATGTATGTATGTATGTATGTATGAGGAATTTACATGTTATTTGATTGAGTTTTTAGATTTTATTTTTAAAATTTTTTTCCTTAAAAAAATAACAATACTTATTATTTTAAAATATATTTTTATTTTTTGAGTTAAAATCAAATTTATAATTTTTTAAAATATTTTTTAATATTTAATTTTGTCAAACCCATTTTACAAAAAAAAAAATGGTTTCAATTTTCTAGAAATTAAATTTTTGTTTTTTGTGTTTTTTTTTAGTGAATATTTTAAACAATTTTTTAATTTTTTAGATACACTTTACTTAGATGTATCTTAAAAAAAAATGATATTTACCAATAAATCTCATCTCACAAACAAGTACTCCAATTAGTCTTAAATTTTTTCTATTGATCTGTTAACTCCTATTAATGGAGAGTTTCTTTCTGTGTGGTCTTGTTTTTTTATTTTGGTAGTGTTTTGGTGAACAACTATACCCTTTTATTAATGTGATAGGTATGATATGATACGCTAATGTGGCAAGTATTAATGTGACACTCCAAAAAAATTAAAAACTCTTTAGTGTACTTTTCTCAAATATGACTACGTAGCGAGTATAATGTAACACTTCAAAAAAAATAAAAACTCCTTACTGTACTTTTCTCAAATGTGACAACGTGGCGGGTATGATGTGACATTCTAAAAAAAATTAAAAATTCCTTAGTATATTTTTTTCAAGCGTGAGATATGACACTCCAATGTGACAGGTATGATGTGACACTCTAAAAAAATTAACAACTCTTTGGTGTAATTTTTCCCAAATGTGACTATAGCAATCCCGGTTTTGCCCTGACCTTCATTGTATTTCGAACTCGGGTTTCGTGATTTAATATTGTGTCCATGTCTTGTTTTTCTCCTTTGACTCTTTGCATTTGAGTTTTGGAACATGTTGGCGAGTTTGGAACAAGTTGGTTATTAGTTGGTCTAGATTGTTGTTGCCCATATTTTGGCTTCTTTGCTCGAACGAGGCTTCTTGCGCTCGAGCGAGCCTTGTGTAATTTGCTTCTTCGCTCGATCGAGGCTTCTTGCGCTCGAGCGATGGTGTGCGTCTGTGAAATACCTGAAGGTATGTATTTTACGCTCGAGCGACACTTCTTGTGCTCGAGCGAGGTCACTTGTTATGTCTGGTCGTTTAAGGGACCACTCATTCGCTCGAGTGAGGATCGCGTATATCAGTTCGCAGCAAAGCATTTTTGTATCACTTTTTGGATAACCCTAATCTGGCATCCTCTCTCTCTAAAGCACACACTCTCTCTCTCTACAAATACTTCTTGATCTAAGCATCTCTACCCTTCTTCCTTTGAGAAAAAGGTGGAGCATCTTGTGGGCTTCCATTCCATCCGAGCAAAGCTAGGTTTTGTCCACTTTTGAAGATCTCCTTTTTCTCCTTTGAGCTTCTACACTTGAGGTAGGGATATTCTACACCTTGTTATGGTTTTTAACCTAAGTATTTGTCATTTTATATAAATGGTGAAGTTTGGAAGGATTTGGGTGAAGCTAGGGTTTGGGTTTGAATTTTGAAAGAGGGGTTTTCTACATTGGGCTCCATATGTAGGTGAGTTCTTGAATATGATGTTATTTGAATATAAATGGTGAGATTAGGCCTTGGGGATGATATTGGGAAAATGGAAAGGTTTGCCCTAATTTGTGTTAAATAACTATTTTGTATAAATAATGAAATTGATAGGGAAAATATGAAATTGAGATGATGTGTGAATAAATGGTGTAGTTGGATTTGATAAATTATCTGTTTGATAATAGCATATCTGTTTAGAAATATCTGTTTTGGGCTATCGGTGGAGGATAGCTATGATTGTCATAGAAACTGCATGAGGATTAGGTATATTGAAACTAATCATTTGTATTATGTCATTGAATATGATGGTTTGATTAAGCCATTGAATCTGTGATTTTGATAGTCATTATATATGATAACGTCTTTAAATACATTGTATATGTATCTTTATTTGAGAGGAGATAGGGGATGTATTCCATTGTTTTGGGAGAAGATAGGGGATGGACTCCATTTTAAATTAAGTTGGCCGGAGTGTCCATGGTGAAAGTTTCGAAACCTTATATATGTATATTTGGGTGCCGATTTCCTCGGACGAGAATCCGTAAAATGGCAAGGAGTTAAAAGTGTTTGGAAAATGAATGTTATTGAATTGTGAATGAATGAGTTGTAGTCTCATTTGGAATTGTTTAGATAATAAGGAACTACACTTATGCATTGATTTGAAATGGATGAATGGAAATGGATTAAGATATGACTATCAATATTGAATGGTAATGGGGAGAATATAAGTTGGCCTTGAGTATTGGACTTTTATTTGACATTTATATCTTAGTTAAATTTCATATATTGTGTTAGTTTATCTCGACTGGGTTTTGGCTCACCCTACTTGGGAAACTATTTTCAGGTACAGGCGACATGCCTCCTCTAAGGGCGTAGTTTGGGAGGACTTAGGAGTTGGAGGCTTTGTTTTGTTACTTTTGTGTTTAAATGTCAATTCAAGCCAAGGGCTTTACATGTATAGAGCTTAGGACTCTTTTGTTGTAACCAAGTGATATCTTGGAAAGATGTAAGCCCGTAGGGCGTTTATTTTGTTATAATTAATTAGTGTTACATGCTGTAGTTTCATAATGAACATTTATGAAAGTATAATGCATGTATAATATCTTTTGCAATATAAACTCTGATGAATGAAAGTAAAACATTTTCTATTATGTTTATGAATCACTGGGGTTGGATTATCCTCTTTTTATTTGAGGGCGTTACATTGACACTTTAACGTGGCGGGTATGATGTAACACTAAAAAACTATTTAGTGTGTTTTTTCCAAATATGACAATCCAACGCAAAGAACTAAATGGATTATAAGAAAAAAATATGAGATTATATACATTACAAGTCCAAGATTTAGGACTTATTGGTCAATCTACCAAAACAAAATTATAAAAAAAATATTTTAAAAAATTAATAAATACACAAGAATACAAAAATGTACTAATTTTTATTTATTTATTTTTTTTGTATTTTTTGGTATTTAGTGAATTTTTTTTAATTTTTTTTTCCAAATATCATATTTTTTTTAAGTATATTTATGTTAGGTGTATTTATAAATTAAAAAAATTTCTTAAAATATTAAAAAAAATCGAGTAAAAATAATAAAAAAATGAAAAATAAAAATTTTATTTTTTTGAAAAGTAAATCTTGGAAAGTGAAACAAAATAAACGCCTCGTTTGGGAAGTTGACTATTTTAATAGACTATTTTAGTTTTTGACTATCTGAATAAGCTAAAATTTTTGTATTTGGAAAGATTATTAGATTTTTGTTATAGTTAGATATGATGTTTGTGAAAGAAAAAATAAAATAATTATAAATTTGATGTGATATTTTATATTATTAATTATTTTAATTTTTTTTATATAAATTTAAAAATAATAAATAAATAAATAAAAACCTCACTTGCCAAACAGGCCAATGTGTTTGCTTATTTGCTTTTGTTCGTTGGTGAAACGAGAAGAAACAGACAGCAGCCCCAATTAGCGGTGGCCCCCACTTGCTTAGGTGGCAGTGAATATGGCATTCAGTCATTCGTTGTCGTTTTGGTGCACTACACACTCAAACTGGACTACACCCACTTTATCTGAACTCCATCTGGTTGGGGTCTCTACTCCAATCAGTTTTTTTTGTGTAAAATCTCTCTCAAAACCTTCTCTCTCTTTGATTAGGGTCTCTACTCCAATCAGTTTCCTTCATGTTTTTAATTTCATAACAAAGTATTTCTTTTATCAATAATTATTAAATTAATTAACAGTTTTTAATAATATTAAAAATATATTTTAATTAATAATTGAAGTAAATTTATTATTATATAGGAGAACAACAATTACAAATTTCATTTTTTTTAATTAGTTTTGTTCAATAAAAAATTCTTATAAAGGAGTATTTATAATTTTTAAAATTACATGAGACAATTTATATTTTAAATATACCTTAAAAGATATGTTTTTTATTTATCTAATATAAAATTATGCACGCTCAGCGTGTGCACCTATCACTAATATTAGATAGATGAGCAATTTACACATTATTTGATTGAGTTTTTAAACTTTATTTTTGAATTTATTTTCATAAAGAAATCAAAAAATAATTAGCAAAAAAATGAAAAAATAAAGGGTGTGAAATTTTTTTTTAATATTTAGATTGTCAAACCCATTTTTGTACAGAAATAAAATAATTTTTTATTTTTGAATTAAAATAAATTTTTATAATTTTTAAAATATTTTTTTAATATTTAGATTGTCAAACCCATTTTTGTACAAAAATAAATAAATAAATAAATTCAAAACTCAACCAATCAACCATAGGTAGTTGCTTAAAAGTTAAACCGCTTTTGTTCGTTGGTCAACGAGAAGAAACAACAGCCCCATTTAGGTGAGAGTGAAATTGAGTAGTTCTGGAACAATGTCACGTGACATTTGCTATGTATATATTGTGATTAATAGTGAATGTAAAATTTATGATTTTGTATTAAATAATTAAAAAATATGAGGGATATAAAAATTTGTGATTGGCCTGAAATATGGTCACGTCACACCGTATAACAAATTGATAATTTTTCATGTGGTCATGTGACGCTCCATATGTATTGTGATTGGTGAAAAAAGTATAACTCACTATTTTGAATTAGATAATTGAGAAACATGAAGATACACAAAAAATTTATGATTAATTTGAGATATGATCATGTTATGACGCAGGACCAATTAATAATTTTTTTGTATGCAGAAAATTTATATTTTGTTACGTGATGCACCAATCACAACTGTTAGGATACCGGTGCCTGCAACGACCAATAACTTGTCTTTGGTGTACTATTTAGATGTATCATACATTTAGTTATGAACTTATATGATTTTATATCATAACTAATATCATATTAGTTATAACTACTATCATATTAAGTCATAACTTAGTTATATTCAATTATTTACTTATACCATATTACTTCATAACCAGGTCATAACTAAGATATTTAAATAATTTGACTCTCAAATTAGGCAACCTGTGTAACCGGTTACCAAACAGAGCAAAAGATCAGAGTAGTCCAACAGTCGGAAGTCAGTTGGCCTCCCTCTCTGGCTCGTGCTGTTGCTCTTCTCTTCTCCTCCCTCCTCTCTTCCACCATAGCCGAAGCTTCAGCCATTGCCGAAGACCACCAGCCCTATCGGCATCGGGGCCACCATTCTCTCGGTGTAGACATCTTTCTTCATAACCTCTCACTGTCTTGACGTCAAGAACTAGAGTTTCTTCCATTCTAATCGAATATTTCCAAGAGATATTTTCTGTAGCTCAGGTTTGTTTCTAACTCTAAACTTTATTTACATTAGGGCTTTTGATTTGAAAACCCTAACCATTTCTTGGAAATATCTCTTGGAAATTAATAGTAAGAAATTAATTTTGATGGGAATTTGTATCACCATTTCTTCCTCAAAGTAAGTATGAAAATCTGGCCTTCGCTCCAATGCCAACAGGTATGTATGCATGTATGTATGTATGTATGTATTTCACTTCTCTCTTTCAAATTCCATGGATTGTTTCAACCCCATTGGATTTCTGATATCTTCTTGCAAATCCCTCTCTTCTTGCCCTCCGTTTTCTTGGAATTTCTGCCTTCTTGATTTTGCTTTGTTTGATTTTTATGTGTGTTCTTTATGCTGAGTTATTATACTCTCAATCTTTTGAAATCTATGCACCTTTTGAAGTTACTTATTTCTTCTTTTGCTTACAATCTGGAAATGGTTGTTATGATAAAATTGATTTTTGTAATTGGTGATACTTATGTACATAGGTCAAAATGGTATGTAAACTTCTTGAGAGCACAACTTGGTTAGGAGAGAAAACATAAACAATCCTTGGTGAAATTCAATACCCAAATCTGCCAATTCGAAGTTGTTTGAGTTGAAGCACAATGTAAAATACCACCTCAAGTAATTAGATGTAACAGCGTCACACCTTTCCTTCCTTCCTATTTTCATTTCTTTTCAATCAAACAAGTAGAAGAAAACACATAACCGCTTCCCTAGGGTCCTATTTCCATTCTTTCCAGTTGTTCATCTTTCTCACCAAACATAGCAATTCTAACACCAACACAGAGAGCTGTGTGGTGGTTTCAATAGAGAGACACCTAATGATGACAGGAAATGCTAAATTTGTTCAATTCATGGGGTGGAAACCATTGACTAGAAGAGTGAGAAATCATGTCCAATTCATTGCTTATCCTATAAATAAGATAATTTCCAAAGATTACACAATAATGGTGATGAATTGTTATAGTAATACACCTGAGGGTGTTACTAGAGGTAGAAATTTCATATGTAAGTGTAAATTTGAGATTGTGAGAAACTTGAGAAATTCCACTGATACACTTTGATGACAATAGAGACATGTGATGTGGT
>JAXFYN010000176.1:0-44410 GCA_036172215.1 Camellia granthamiana
CAGTGCTTCCAGCACATTCAACGCTTCTGTCCACTCCTCCATTGGTCATCTCAGAAATCACCTGAAGAGAAAGTCAGGAAGAAACTTAATCAAATAATTGAAATTGAAAGGGAAGATTTTACGAGTACAAATAAGAAGTGTAGAACGGTACCTCTTGAACTGGTTTGTTGTAGTCTTTGGGGTTTACAAATTCTGTCACACCAAACTTCTTTGCTGTTTACCCAAGAGACAGAATGAGAGAGAAATGTTTAATATTAGAAATTAAAGTCCATTATATTTTAACTGCAATGTGAATCAAAATGATTGTGTCTCTACTTTTTTATTATATGATGCCTTATTCATATTTACTATTATTATTCAAAAAATGCTCAATGATGACAAAGTGGGGGTTACATGTAGCCTATGTCGCAAGTTTCAACGAAGAATTTAGATGCAATTGGCCCATCAAAATCAGCAAATGCCTAACGTTCTCCTGTTTGGTTGTGTTTTCATCATTTTTTCGAAACAAGAACAATGAAAATTTCAAAAATACTCTTTAATTTTCATGTTATGATGTGACACTTTTATATTATTAAAGTGAAATGTATCTTTTCTCATATTCTAAAATTCCATTATTACATGTCACATCAATTAGTAACAAAAGTTTACAAATTTCGCTAGTTATAGTCTAACATTTATCCAAAAAAAAACTGGTTTTGAAAAATATTTCGCCAAACAAAGAAAACAGAAAATAGAAACTCAACCAATTTAGAAAAGTTGTGGAAGAAACACATACTGGTGTAGGGATTTAAAGAATTTAATGGAACAATGCTGCAATCGACCAGGATAGATTATAATGCAAGTAAGAAATTGTGCAACAACACAAATACTGTAGTTAGTTTGAGAAAGTAAAATTGTATAAAACACCACCATAAATATAATGCTTACTAGTCTCATTATGTGATCACCTATCTTGTTCATATCTGTTAAAATTCAAATCCTCCTTGAAGCACCAGACACTCTGGCCCTTTCTGCAGCCTAATTACACAAAATTACCATCAGACATAATATTGATCAGATACATTTGACTTACAAAGACGCTCAATAATCATATTTATAAGGAAATTAGAGGGAAGGTGGAAAAAAAAGAACTCACAGCTAGGCCTACAACTCCCAATCCGAAGACAGCCACAGTTGAGCCCTTTTTTGGTTTGGCAACATTCACGGTGGCACCAAATCCTACCCAAAACAAAATCAATTTGTTTATTAGAACAATATGAATTGAATGGTCCGACAATGATCAACTCTGCAATCAGTTCTTAAAATCAATAAGCCTTCAAATCATTCATCTGAATTTTTTTGAAAGCCTTCTTATTGGATGATCATGGTACTTTCCAAAACACAATCAATCCCTTGAAATCTTTTGATAGAAGCTTGTTGATATTTTCTTATTATAAAGCAAATTGATGGTATAAGGCAAACGCAAAAGGGATTGACATTAAGGCCAAGTTTGACATCTACTAAATAATACAAAAAGTTAAAAAGTCACTATTCTATTTAAGTCACATCATCTTATTTAAATCACATCACATCTCTAACACATCACATTAAACCCAACCCAAAGCCAACTCATATAAGCCAATAAGTCAAAAAGTGTACTTTTTTAGATTATCATTTTTTTTTTTTTTTGGGTACCTGTGGAGATTCCACAACTAAGAACACAAACTTTGTCGAGAGGAGCGAGGGGGTTAATCTTTTTTTTTTTTTTTTTTTTTTTTTTTGATCGGCAAAAAAAATCTTCATTGATGAATCAAAACAGATAGAATACATCAATAAAGAGGGGCTTAGAGCTAGGACAAGCTCAAAGCACCAGTTGGTGAGAAACCAACAAGAAGAGAGAACAAAAAACAGAAGGATGCTAGGCGGAACACCAAGCAACCAAAGAGCTCCAACACTTATTTATTGGTTCCAAGTCAACTCTGTAAGCAAAAACTGTAAGCAACCAAATAGCTCCAAGTCAACTCTATCAACACTTATTTGCCCAGATCAGATCACCATAAATCACTCAACAGATCACCAAAAAACTAGCCGCAGCAAGTCGGTAGATCATCCACGTAGCAGCTCAGATCAAAACAGACCAAACCAACAAAACACAAACCAAAGCATAAACTCAGCACAGAAATGCTCAAGAACTTCAGCAAAACAGGACCGAGACAGCACAGAAAACCAGATTAAAAGCCAGATTAGCTACCAGAACACTTCAGCAAAATCATACTTCAGCCCATATATCTGCAAAACAGATTCCAACACTCTATGCCAAACTGCAGAACTGAATCTGAAAAATTCTAGGAGACCTACACAAAGCCAGATTAGCTACCAAACACATCAGCAAAGTCAGACTTCAGCCCAAATATTGGAAGTGGACAAGCTGGTAGTAGACTGACAGATCAGATGTCTTCCCAAGCTTCAGCCAAGACCCTCTACCATCAGACCACACCAGAACAGCAGCAAAGGCATTAGATTGGCCCACAACCAACTGCTAGCACACAGCAGATATGACAGATATGCACACATATGGCAAAACAAAACACCATTCCAGCCCCAAAACACACCAACACCAGATAAGGCAAGGTAGAAAAGCACAAGATAGCAGAACTGAGGCAGTACACAAACAAATAAGGCAGCACACAAAGAAGCAGGACAGACTCCGAAGCACCAAGACACTGCAGAAAGAAGCACAGAAAACTGAACAAAGCAGCAGACAGGCATATTAGCATACAGACAGAACAGCTTTGCAACACTACAGAATCCAGAGCACTAAGCTCCACCCCTGATCTGTCTCCAATTATAGACTAGATCATCAACTGAATATGGGAATTCCTTAATGGTAGCTTTGAGCCAAATGACAGATCTGAATTTAATAAGCTCTAGCAGTCCTGTAAAAGAGGGTTGTGCATTAGAAAACACACAATCATTTCTGAGATTCCAAATAGACCAAAGAACAATTGAAGGAATTGCTCTCCAGATTAATCTGTCAGCATTACGAAATTTCCAGCACATCCACCAATGAAGTAGACCATCTACAGACCAAGGAATACACCACTCGAGACCCCATTCCTCAATAATTGCTGACCAGATTGACCAAGAAAAGGAGCAATGCAGTAGCACATGGTTAGCAGATTCCACCTCAGAGTTGCAAAAGTGGCAGAGGGGTGAAACAGAACTAACAAGAGAACCAATCTTGAGCAGAAATTCAGAACATTTGATTCTAGACTTCCAGGCTAGCCAGGTGAAGAAAGAAACTCTGGGGGTTAATCTTGGCGAGACAGCCAACGTGGACTACCGTGTACTCGCTGAAGGTGGATGTTCCAACAAAATGGAAAATTGGTTTGCCATTTATTGAGAATCTTGATTTTTGATCATGGATCATCACTCTCCTGTCTGTGTTGATCCTAAGGAGATCACACATGTTGCTCTCTTCAGATTTACAGTGAGCGCATTCCTTGCATTCCCCTGTAAAGACTGGAAGGACATGATCACCAGGTGCAAGATCAGTCACTCCTTCTCCAACACTCTCCACAATCCTCCAAATCCACCAAAATCAACAAAATTCATATTTTCAATCCATAATTAGATAACCCATTTCATTTTAGGCTTCAACAATAAACAAGAACAAACAATTTGATTGAAATTAAGATTTTCTTGGAAAGAAATCAACTTACCCTCCTGCCTCGTGGCCGAGGATTCGAGGAAAGATAGGGTTTTGGCCCTGCAAGATTGAAAAGAACCAATTTGGGTGTCACCGTGGTGGCTTGAATTTATTGGAATTAATGTGGAATTTTTAGGAATACTATATAATGTGAAAAATGAGTTACCTTGGCTTCCCAGAAGTAAACATCAGTGTGGCAGAGAGAGGTATAGAGGATCTTCACACGAACCTCCATCTTCTGTGGTGGCGCCACCTCCACTTCTTCTATCACCAGTGGCTTCCCTGCTTCCCATGCCACAGCAGCTGCCACCCAAAAAAAATAAAAAAAAAAAATAATAAAAAAAAAAAAAAAAAAATTGAAGAGAGACTTTGTTAATCAATCATTTTCAGAAGTAGAAACAGTATGATTTTTTGAAGAACTTGCTGAACTGTTTCTGAAAACTGTATTCGAAAAAAAATTGATTCCAAAATCAGTGATGATGATATTATACAAACCTTTGCAGCGAATGACTTGACCAGCTGTGTTTGACATCTTTCCTTATTCACTGAAAATAAACTGGGACTCTAAAGCTTTTGTTGTGTTGAGAACTCTTCTCTATGCAGTTGTTTGTGTGAGATGATGGAAAGGCTCTACTCGAAATGCGTTATTTATACAAGATTGCAGAATATAAAAAAATAATAGTTGCACTTTATAAGATTATTTTGGTGGTAATCACGTGTGATTGAATAGTTGTCTTTGGGCTTATTCTCGTTGACTTCACTAAAATATTAAGCAATGATCCATTGGTAAAGTGGACACAATAGGCCATGTCAAAACCATTTCTGGATTTTTAGTAGCTGGTATTTTGGGATTAACTTTTTATATTATAATAGTTTACAAAACCATTTCCGGATTTTGGTAGGTGGTATTTTGGGACTGAACTTTTACTTTATAATATCATATAAAATTATTCTTGAATTTTGATAGTTGGTATTTTAAATTGTTGACATAGAGTTCATAATAAATCCTACAATTCCCAACAACACTCCCTCTAATTCAACAATAGACTAGAAAAAACTCTACACTCTCAGTTAGAAGAGATTACAAGGTTTGGAGCCACCAAATTAACATCTTTGTTTCAGAACACTAATGATATAGAAAGAAATCAAAAAAAAAAAATTGTAAAATAATAATTAATGTTTGGTCATATATATACTGTTTTATATGGATTTTTTTTTATTTGACATTTTTTGGAATAGCTAATATTATTTGTTTCAAGACAAGTGGTATCTTATTGACTAAAAAAATTCAATGAAAACTATTAATTTTTATTATTTTAATTAATAAATATCAAATTAAAACACCATATCATATAAATTTATTTCAATATCACTAAACAATTTTTTCAAGCTCAATGAATTCCAATAAGCCTTATCTTGTAAATAATGGTAACCTTTGAGGTGGTTTGTAATCGAAAGCCTAATTCGGCTGGGCCCCACATAATCACAAAACCAGGTATTGTAGTATCCCGGTGATGTTAGGTGGTTTCATTAGTACAAAACTGGCCACCATATTTTATAAGAGCACTGCTTCATACACCTAGTGGGGGTGGCGCCCCCAGTGACGTGGCGTGTCCCCACTGGTCGAAAATCAAAAAAAAAAAAAGAAAAACTGTTTTTTCTGGACCAACCCCTAGCTAACACCTCACTGGGTGTCACCCCCAGCTGGGGGTAGAATGCATTTCTCATTTTATAATGGTTTTCTTGTTGTAATCCTATTTTTGTATTTTTGTTTCATTAATGTTATATTTGGTTAAGAAATTTGAGAAGGTATTTAGAAAATAAAATAAAAAAAGTAGGTAGAATATGAATAAAATATATTTATATTTTACCTAATTTTACACATATTTTTTCTTTCTCTTTCTAAATCATTTTTTTTTAAAATTTTCCAACCAAACACAATATAAGATAATCAACACTCGATTTCTATGAAAACAAAGTCCTGTTGTTGAGATGCAATGAACCGTGTTACTAGTCAATTAAAATGAGAAAAATATATATTAAAATATAAAGATACAAACTTGTCATACAATGCCTTCCCTTAATTATAATAGGGAAATTTAGATTCATGTGAAAAAAAAGAAAAAAAGAAAAAAAAAGCGAGTTAAATATGAGTTAATTATTTTTATTATTATTATTTTCCCCCCACATATCAAACATCCAAACACCACAGAAAAATTGACAAAAGCAGACAAGTTCATGCTTTCCTACAAAATATTCTTTAGTAGTTAATTAATTTTGTTCAAAATTTTTATTAGCAGTATTGCATTTGCTTACGTCTGATAATCATTGATTATCCAAGTATCCTTTCTTTTTCATAATCAAATAAATTTAACCTCTTATATTTTTAGTAAAATTTTTAATAAGAGTGTTGATAGTTATAGAATAATTTCAATTTTTATATGTATGATTCTAGATAAAATAATTGTATAAGAATTCTGTTTATATAATCTTCTCAGTTATATACTAATTTAGAGGATTAGATATGATCGAATTGTCATATATATGATTAGTTATTATGATTAATAGAAAAATTATTTAGTATTCTTGGGGTAAAGGCATATGGCATCCACCATTTTTTATTTATTTATTTATTTGTCTTTTTTTATAGGACTTATGGCTGGACACAAGCAATGTGTGCTAATTCAAAAAACGTACTGATTTTTTTTTTTTATTAAAAAAATACTATATAAGTTATTTTTTCTCAACATCACAAACCCATTAACAAAATAGATAGAGAACACTTGCAGCTTTGATATAAACCAAGTAAAATAATAATTCTCAAATAATCAGTACTTTTTTAAAAAACTACAAACCCAAGATCTTACAACACTTATAGTCAAGGGATTTGATACACAAAGAAAAATAAACAGTTACAGTGAAATAAATTTTATATAAATGAAGTAAAGTAATAGTTAACTTTTTTTCCAAAGGAATTTGATAACATAATAAAACTTTTTATCTTCTTTTATTTTTTAATGAAAAAAATAAAAAGTATAATTAATAGGGGATTTTTAAGGTCCCTGGTATTAAAATCTTATAACATAAATGACATCTAATATTTTCATAATGTCTAAGGTTTCTCGACATGGATCTAGAGAAAATTTGATGGGAATTTCTCTGGACTTTCCACTCTCCAGAGAAATTCTGGACTTCTCAGAGAAATTCATAACTCAAGCATTCATCGTCTTTTTTCTCCAGAGAAATTCTGGGAAGTCCAGAGAAATTTTTCTCCAAAGAAATTCTAGACTTTCTAGAGAAATTCCTAACTTAAGCCTTCATCATCTTCTTTCTCCAGAGAAATTCTTGGAAGTCCAGAGAAATTCTTAACTCAAGCCTTCATCATCTTCTTTCTCTAGAGAAATTCCTAAGTCAAGCCTTCATCATCTTCTTTCTCCAGAGAAATTTTGATATCTACCATACCACAGAACTTGGAAGAATGAGAGTTGTAGTCAGACTTAGACCAAGAAATGCATAGATCTTCTTTCAGATGCTGATTTTGCTAATTGTGTTGAAATACAACCAGAGGTGATTGATTTATGCTACTAATTTTTCATCAATCCAATTCTTCAACATTGTATGAATGAAAACATACTTGGTAGTTGATTCAATTGATTGCAAGGATATACTTCTCATTATTAGTTTCCCCTCTCTTACATGAATGTGCATGCTCACATTTTAGCAGTGACCAGGACCTTTAAATTAACATTTTCTTTTATTTCTTTTATTTTTTTTGGGGGGGGGGGGGGGGGGGGGGCTTTATGTAGCTCAATAAGTCAAAGTTGAAAAAAAAAAAAAAAACAATTGGAATTCAAAATCTTATAGATTTGACAAAGTATTTTCAGAGAGTGCTTCTCAAAACCGTGTTTATGAAGTAGTAGCAAAACTTGTTGAGGTAAGTGATAAAATAGCTTAGTCATATGCCAGTTAAGAGATAGTTGCTTCCATATGTATATGTTTGTATCGAACATATTTATAATATCAATATGCCTTGTTTAATGTTGAAGCTTTGTGACCTTGTGACCAGTGCTGAAAATCTTAATCAATATATGTATAGGTTTGTATCCATATGCCCTGTTTGATGTTGAAGCTTTGGAATTTCTCTAGACTTCCCACTCTCCAGAGAAATTCCTAACTTAAGCCTTCATCATCTTCTTGAATTCAAACTAAAGAAACTCTCTCTAAAGAACTTCTTCCTAGAGAAATTCTCTCTAATTTCTCTGAACTTCCCACTCTCTAGAGAAATTCTGGACTTTTCAAAGAACTTCTCTCTAGAGAAATTCTAGGAATTTCTTCCCAGAGAAAGAACTTCAATATTAACAAGAGAAAGAACATCTAATATTTTTGTTAATTTTCTACGTGAAATGTTCCAAAATTGTTAATTTTAAACTCCAACTTGAACAAAATTGTTAATTTTTGAAACTAGACTTTACAAATACAACTGCAGATCCATTTGTAAACAATTATGTTAACAAATTTGAAATCAAGACAAATACCCAGATTCATGAACTAACAACTGTAGATCTAGATAAAATTAATTGAGCAAGAAGAAAAAGAAGAAGAAGTGGGTTTACTTAGTACCATTTAGAGCAAAATGAAGATAAATTTCTCTTCTGACTTGGAGACTTTCCTTTCAAAACCCTCTGCTAAAGATTTCCCCCATTTCCTCCACCATGGCGCATCCTTTAGTCCTTGAAACCTGGGTCTTGGCAGCGAGACTTACATGAGCTCCTTCTACAACTTGTCGGGTTTTCTGAATCGGGAATTCCTTGCCTGTAGATGGATCGACGGATCTGAGAGTGAGATTCAACAAGCCAACACCAGTAAAGAATGCACAAGCGATCAGGAAGGCGTGGATCAACAAGTTTCTCTGTGATATATGGGTGTGGAATTGAGGGATCTTAGACATCACAAAATAATATTATAAATCTCTCCCATTACTAAAAATGGGAGAGGGACCTTAAACTAATTTTCTCTAATTAATATTGGTACACACAAAATACAGAAATACAGATCCAAAACTCTTAAAACACAATCAATTAGATTTATATAAAAATTAAAATAACAAAACCCCAAAAAACAAACCCAAAAAAAAATTTTAAATTAAGAGCAATGAGTTTTTTTTTTATTTTTAAATAGACTCAAAAAAAAGTGAAGTAAACAAACAAACCAAAAAAAAAAAAAAAAAACAGAATTTATACACAAAAAACAAACAAAAGCATAAAAAAGTGAAACATGAACAAAAAATCTGAATATAAATTTAAAAAAAAAATTTGACTGTAAAAATAAAAACAGACACAAAATGGAAAAATATAAATTCAAGACTCTGATAATACTTACAGTCAAAGAGATTTGATTTGCACAAAGAAAAATAATAGTGAAAGTGAAACAAATTTGATATAAACAAAGTAAACTAATAATTATTTTTTTCCCCAAGGAACTTGATAGCGTAATGAATTTTTTAATATATTCTTTTATTTTTTAATGAAGAAAATAAAAAGTATAAATAACATTAATGCACAAAATACAAAAATACAAACCCAAGGCTGTTAGAACACTTTAAGTTACGATCAAATAGATTTATATAAAAAATAAAATAACAAAACCCAAAAAAGAAACCAAATAACTAATTTTTTGAAAAAAAAATTCAAAGTACTGATTTTTTTAATTATTTAAAAAAAAAACAGACACAAAAAAAAGGGTAAGTAAAAAAACAAATCAATTTTTAAAAAACAGAATTTATACAAAAAAAACAAACAAAAGCTTAAAAAAGTGAAACATGAACCGAAAAAACTGAATATAAATTTAAAAGAAAAATTGAATATAAAAATATAAAAACACACAAAATAGAAAAATACAAAGACTCTTATAACGCTTGTAATCAAAGAGATTTGATATATACAAAAAATAATAATAATGAAACCTATTATTATGAAAAATAAAATAAAATAAACATCAAAAAAATGTGTGACGCCCTCAAAATATTATATAAATCACTCATTCATAAGAATCATAAACATAATAGAAATGTTACATTTCATTCATCAGAGTTTTCTTTACAAAATGTATTACATGCCTTACATTTTCATAAATATACATCATGAAACTATAGCATGTAGTTCTAATTGATAATCATAAAGTAAATGCCCTACGGGTTTACAGCTTCCCAAGTTATCACTTGGTTACAACAAAAGGAGAGTCCTAACTCTTTTACATATAAAGCCCTTGACTTGAATTTACACTTAACACACAACAAAATAACAAAATGGAGCTTTCAGCCTCTTGACCTCCCAAGCTATGCCTTTAGAGGCGGCATATCACCTATACCTGAAAATGGTGTCCCAAGTAGGGTGAGCCAAAACCCAATAGAGATATGTTAAACAATATATGAGAATTAACTAAAATATGAGCATTAGATAAATGTGCAACATTCTTGACCAACATATATTCTTTTCAAGGTCATTCAATATAAATTACCGATTTCTCAATTCATTTCCATTCTACCATTTCGGATAAATCAATTAACCAAATTCATCATTATTAAGCAACCAATATGAGACTACAACTCAATGGTTCACAATTCAATACATTCATCAAATCCAACACTTCTATTCCTTGCCATTTTACGAAACTATGTCCGAGGGAACCGGCACCCATAAATATACAAGATTTCGGGACTTTCACCCTAAACACTCCGGCCAACTTAATTCTCAATGGAGTCCATCCCCTATCTCCTCCCACACAATGGAGTACATCCCATATCTCCTCCCACACAATGAATACATATACAATGTATTTAAATACTTTGTCATATACAATGACTAATCAAAACACATATTCAATGGTTTAATCAGGCTGTCATATTCAATGACATAATTCAATTGATTAGTTTCAATCATCCTAATTCTCATGCAGGTTCTACAATAATCATAGTTATCCTCCACCGATAGCCCAAAAAAATATATCTCAACAGATAACTTATCAAATTTTCCATAGGTAAGTGAATTATCAATCAAACTACACCATTTAATCATAATTTCCTCCAATTTCATAATTCTCAAACCAATCTCATTATTTATACAAAATAATTTATTCAATTCAAAATAGGGCAATCTCTTTCCTTTTCCAAATATTATAACCAAGACCAAATTTCACCAATTAAACCCAAGTCATACCATGTTCAAGACATCTTATACACTTATGGTACCAAAATGGAAAACCCCTCTTTGAAATATCAAAACCCTAACCATAATTTCACCCAAATCTTCCCAAATCCCACCATTTATACAAAATGACAAATATTTAGGTTAAAGCTCATAACAAAGAGTAGAATATCTCTACCTCAAATGGAGAAGCTCAAAGAGGAAGAAGGAGAAACTTGAAGATGTTCCAAACTTGAGCTTTTTTTGATCAAAAGGAAGCCCACGCCAAACTCCACCCTTTTTACAAAGGAAGTAGGGTAGAAGGACTCTAGATCAAGGAGTATTTGTAGAGAGAGAGGGTGTTTAGAGAGAGAGGCAGCCGGATTAGGGTTTTGAGTGAAGAAAAGACCCAAAAGTGATATAAAATCACGCTACTGTGAACTGATATATGCGAGGCTCGTTCGAGCGAATGAGTTGCCACTCGAGCGGCGAGATACAACAGTGACCTCGGTTGAGCTCAAGAAGCCTCGCTTGAGCATAGAATGCAAAGCTTCAAGTCTGCCATTGACGCAGACACATGATCGAGCACAAGAAGTCTCGCTCGAGTGAAGAAACAATTTCACAAGGCTCGCTCGAGCGCAAGAAGCCTCGCTTGAGTGACGCACTTTCACCTTCCCAGAAAAGCTGCATCTGGGAGAAAACCTGAAGACCCTTATTTCTTGCTCGAGCGCAAGAACCCTCACTCGAGCGAAGAAGCAAATACCCAAGGCTCGCTCGAGCGCAAAAAGCCTTGCTTGAGTGAAAAAGCCAAAACCTGGGCAGCAACCATTTGCACCAATTGACAACCAACCTGTTCCAAACTCACCCAACAAGTCCCAAAACTCATCCAACAAATCCCAAAACTCAAATTTAAAGAATTAAAGGGAGAAAACAAGACATAGACAACAACAAATAATTACGGAACCCGAGTCCAGAATACAACAAAGGTCGAGGTAAAACCGAGATCGCTATAAAATGTTTCTTTAAAAAAAAAAAATTAAGAACACTATAGCGATCCCGGTTTTTCCTTGTCATATGCTATATTCCGGACTCGAGTTCGGAATATAGCATGTCCGGTTGTATGTTGTTGTCTGTATCTCGTTTTCATCCTTTCATTCTTTGTAATTGAATTTTGGGATGTGTTGGGTGAGTTTGGAGCATGTTGGTTGTGAGTTAGAACAAATGGTTGCTGCCCAGGATTTGGCTTCTTCGCTCGAGCGAGGCTTTTTGCGCTCGAGCGAGGCCTGGGTATTTACTTTATCGCCCGAGCGAGAGTTCTTGCGCTCAAGCGAGATTTTTGGGTTTTCAGGTTTCTTTTCAGACGCAGCTTCCGCTCGAGCGAGCTTTCTTGCGCTTGAGCGAGCCTTGTGTTTTGTTTCTTTTCGCTCGAGCGAGCGGTCTTGCGTTTGAGCGTGCGTCTGCGTCTCTTTTGGACCTGAAGGTTGGTATTCTTCGCTCGAGTGATGCTTCTTGCGCTCGAGCGAGCGAGCCCTATGTTTTGCGTTCCTTCGCTCAAGCGATGACTCTTGCGCTCGAGCGTGCGTCTGGGTTGCAGACCTGAAGCTTCGCATTGTTCGCTCGAGCGACGTTTCTTGCGCTCGAGCAAGCCCTGTATATATCAGTTCGCAGCAGCGTGATTCTACACCACTTTTTCATTCCCATTTCTCTTCAAACCCTAAATCTGGTGGTCTCTCTCTCTAAACTCACTCTCTCTCCACAAATACACCTTGTTCTAGTGGTTTTCTACCATAGTCCCTTTGTCTAAAAGCTTGAGTATCACGTGGGCTATCTTTTGATCCGAAAAATCTTGGATTTTGAGCATCTTGGGTTTCTTCTTCCTTCTCCTTTGAGCTTCTTCATTTGAGGTAGGGATAATCCACTCTTTATTATGAGTTTTAACATAAATTTTAGTCATTTTGTATAAATGGTGAGATTTGAGAAGTTTGGTGAAGTTAAGGTTTTGAGTTGAAATTGTAAAAGAAGGGTTTTCTAATATTGGGCTTCTATGTGTATGTGAGGTCTTGATAATGGAAGTATCTATGTAAGATGAACGAAATTTGGCCTTGGTTGCAATTTTTGAGAAAGGGAGAATAATGCCCTAATTTTAACTATATAAATTATTTGTGTAAGTCATGATAATATTGGGGAAATATGAAATTGGCTTGGAAATTATGGAATTGGGAAAATATGAGGTTGAATGGTGTAGTTGGATCGATAAATCACTCACCGATGGAAAATGTAATAAACTATCTGTTTGATAGATTTATTTATCTGTTTTAGAAATAACTGTTTTGGGCTATCGGTGGAGGATAGTCTTGATTGTTGTAGACACTGTATGATGAGGAGGGAAATTGAAACTAATCAATTAGATTATGTCATTGAATGTGACGATGGAATTATCGCATTGAATATGTGAATTGTTAGGTCATTGTATATGACTATGTGTTTAAATACATTGTATATGTATCTTGTGTGAGAGGAGGTAGAGGATGTACTCCATTTGTTTGGGAGGAGATAGGGGATGGATTCCATTGATAATTAAGTTGGCCGGAGTATCCAGGGTGAAAGTCCCGAAATCTTTTATATATTTGGGTGCCGGTTCCCTCGGATGTAGTTCCGTAAAATGGCAAGAAAATGGAAGTGTTGAACATTGTTGATTATTGAAGTGTTAATATATGAGTTGTAGTCTCATTTTAAATTGTTTGGATAATTTTGGATAATATAAGTGGATTGATTTGGATAAATGAAAGGAAGCGGTTTGTAAATGTTGATTGGTTATGGAAAGAATGGAAGTTGGTTTATAAGTGTTAAACATTTGTCAAATGCTAATTTTTTAGTTAATTCTCATATACCGTTTAGCATATCTCTACTGGGTTGTGGCTCACTCTACTTGGGACACCATTTTTCAGGTACCGGTGATATGCCGCCTCCAAGGACATAGCTTGGGAGGTTTAGGGGCTGAAGGCTTCTTTTTGTTGTTACTTCTTTTGTGTTACGTATAATTCAAGCCAAGGGCTTTATATGTAAAAGAGTTAGAACTCTTCTTTTGTGTAACCAGGTATTGACTTGGAAGGTTGTAAGCCGTTGGGCATCTATTTTGTTGACAAGCATGTAACATCTTTTGTATCGAATACTCTGATGTATGGAATATAATACTTCTTTTATGTTTTATGGATCTTATGAGTGAATGAGTTATGTCTTATTTTGAGGGTGTTACAACTTGGTATCAGAGCGTACCGGGTTTGAATACCTTGGATACGTGCGAAGTGGTTAGTACCACAATGGAGTTGTCTCGCTTGTTAGAGACTTAAGTGTAATGTTATGTGCTTATGTGATAACATGTTTATGTGACTATGTGGGTATGGGATTTGGTTTCTAGGATGTTGATCGAGTTCATGGGTTTCTGGAAATCCTATTGCAAAGGCACTTGATCACTGCCGTTTCTAACTAGAACTCTAGCAACACCACGGGACGGTCATTATCCAGAAACGAAATTCGTATGTGTTTATGTGATTATGTGCTTATGTGAAATGAATTACTGTTGTCCATCGTATTAGGACGCGAGTGAAATAGGTTCGACACATTTGTGAATGTGCTAATGTACTTGTTACCTTTATTAGGATGTCAGGACGAGGCCGAGGTGGTAGGCGTGGTAGGCCTAGGAGGCAGGAGATGCCTATATCGGATGAGATTCCGGCGTAGGAGGAAGGTGTTGGTCAAGCCAACGTGGCTGAGCCAGTAGGTCAGCAGGCCATGGGTGCTTTAGCCCGTGAAATGGCCGGAGGATTAAGGGAGTCTATGGACATTCTCCGAGCTGAGAATCAAGTCCAGGCCCAAGTAGCCGAGGCCGGGCCGTCTTTTCTAAAGAGGGAGTTCTTCCGGTCAAATCCGGATGAGTTTTTGGGTGACCCTACGAAGCCACTGAAGGTTGATGAGTGGCTTGAGCAGATAACGAAGACGTTTGAGATGCTTGGCATCGAAGACGGGGGCTTGAAAATGACCTTGGCGTCTTTCTAGTTAAAGGGAGACGCGGATCAGTGGTGGACGTATGTACGAGGGCACATTGGAGGGACTTTGGAGGCCTTTGTTGAAGCTTTCCAGGACAAGTACCTACCGGCTACAGTGAGGGAGAAATTAAGAGATCAGTTTTCTCAACTTAAGCAGTTGAGTACACTAGTGGTGGAATTCGAGGCCACTTTTACTAGCTTGTCTAGGTTTGCACCGAAATTGGTGGCAACCGAGAAGCGTAGATGTTTGGAGTTCGAGAAAAAGTTGAGGACCGGGCTCATGTTTCGAGTTGCCGGGTCCATGATTAGAGATTATGGGCACCTTGTGGAGGCTGCTACCCATCTTGAGACTATTATGCACGCAGAGGAGGAGCGGATGAAGGGCTCCAGAAAGAGTCAGGATGGCCAGGGGGACGGCAAGAGGCATAGGGGTTCTAACCCCTAGTAGTCCCAGGGAGTGCATTCGAGATCTACCTTTCCAGTACCGAGTTCGAGTTCTGGGTGAGGCGGTCAGGGAGAGATCACTTGTTACAAATGTGGTCAGTTGGGCCACAAGTCTCCAGCTTGCCCACAGAAGAGAGGAGGGCAGCGTGCAGTATCATCTTCGGCTCTTTCTCAGGCCCAGGGTCAGGATAGAGGCTAGCCACTCACTTGTTATTAGTGTGGGCAGGCGAGGCACTTGAAGAGGTTTTTCTCGCAGTTGGGTGGCACATCTGGTGCGTCTGGTTCGAGACAGACACAGAGTTACCACCTAGCGCAGTCAATTCAGGCCTCGAGGGCCAATTAGGGAGCCTCTTCGGCTCAGTCTGTGCAGCAGTCTTATGCTCCGAGAGGTGAGCAGGTAGATCAGAGACCTTCGGGGCGCGTGTATGCTGTTACAGCACCGAATCTTGTACTGGCTCCATCTGTTGTGAGAGGTACCTTCTTGTTTTGCAATTCGGTTGCCAATGTGTTAATTGATACGGGTGTATCCCACTCTTTTGTATCTTCTGCATTTCCATCTGTTTTGGGATTGGAGTTCGCACAGTTAGTATCTCTTATTTGTGTTGTGTCACCTATTGGGGGTGAGATGGTTTTGAAACAGGGGTGTCGGGGCTGTGATATAGAGGTCGCTGATCGTCGGCTTCCATTTTCTTTTGTGTTGATGGATATGTCTAGGTTTGATGTGATTTTGGGTATGGACTGCTTATCGTCATACCAGGCTGTTATAGATTGCTACCGTCAGAGGGTTACTGTATGTACCTTGAACGGGGATTGTTTTCATTTCTTGGGAGATCGGGTTAGTAGGGTTTTACCACCGGCGTATGATCCGCGAGGGCAAAGTGAGCTTAGTTATCTTCTCGCTAGTTGTATGAGTAGTGAGTGCGATGAGACCCGGACTGAGTTGCCCAGAGTGGTTTGTGAGTACTCGGACGTTTTTCCTGAGGATCTCGTTAGTTTACCACCCCATCGAGAGATTGAGTTCTCTATTGACTTAGTGCCTAGCACAGCACCGATTTCCATGGCACCGTATCGTTTTGCCCCAGCCGAGTTGAGTGAATTGAAGATTCAACTCCAGGAGTTGTTAGATAAGGGTTTTATTCGCCCTAGTACTTCGTCGTGGGGAGCACCGGCCCTCTTTGCTAAAAGAAAGATGGGGCTTTGAGACTTTGAATCGATTACCAAAAACTGAACCAGGCTACGGTTAAGAATAAGTACCCTATGCCTCGTATAGATGATCTGTTTGACCAATTGAAAGGATCCCGTTGTTTCTCTAAGATAGATTTGAGATTGGGTTACCATCAGTTGAGGGTCAAGGAGGAGGATATTCCGAAGACGGCATTTCGTACACGGTATGGCCATTATGACTTTCTGGTGATGCCTTTTGGGCTCACCAATGCACCGGCTGTGTTTATGGACTTGATGAACCGGATCTGTGACAACCCTCACCTCTAATTAGCGTTAATTTGTGATTTAGCGTGATAAGTAATTGATTAAGACGAAATTCTAAATTGATTACATGAGTGTGTGGTTTTAATTGTGTTTTTATCTGTTTGTTACTGAATGATCTGTTCATGTTTTGATTTCGAATTGCGAATTGAAAGCCTTATCGGCGACCGATTCAGAAATTGATTAGTGTTATATGCTAATTAGGATTTATAGAATTTTATGGTAGGTTTAATGAAAATTTAATTTGGAATGATTAAATTAGAATAAATAATGCTAAATTAATTGAATATAGGTTATTTACATTTTTGCCATCGAGTGGATTAATTCAAGACCAACCCTTATTACACTTTATACATATTTGATGCATCATCTTTTCCATCCTCATGACCCAAACGCGAGAGAGAGGGAGATTAGGAAAAACAAATTGAATTCCACAAGAGATTGGCTTGAGACTTAGGGGAGATTAAAGGTGAATTGCATATCTGGGCTACCACACTTGGAATTCAAGACTTAAGGTAGGAAATTCATCCCCTTAATTATGAATTTAAGTTGTTTCATGCATGGTTCATCGAAAAATTGGTGATTAGAGTCAAGAATTAGCTTAAAGTGTTGATTTGAGAGTCCATTCACGCATGCATGATCATATCAAGGAAATTTTGAAGTTGTTTTCATGGGATTCACACATGCATGTTCATATTTTAGTTGTGATCCAAGAATTCACCATGTTTTTTAGTTCAATCTTGCATTTAGTCATACTTTGGAGCATTTGAGTTCATAAGAACTCAAGCATGTTATGTTCTTGCATTGTTCTTCAAGTTTTAATTGAGATTGTGTTCAATTGGCATACTTTTGGGCTTTGATTTTACAAAGTGAGCTTCTAAACATGTTGTGTTATGAGTTTTCATGCATTTCCTCAAGCTTTGGCCCAGGAAAATGAGATTTGATGCTTCAAGAGTTGGATTTGAGCTTGGTGATCAAATCTGGAAATTCCAGAAATTTGATCCACGCTCAAGCGGGAAACTTCACGCTCAAGCGTGAACTCTGAGTACATGTACTTCCGCTCGAGCGCCGAGGGTTACGCTCGAGCATGAAATGCATATACCCAAAAGTGCATGTGTTTTGCAGTCCGCTCGAGCGAGGGAATTCATGCTCGAGCGAGGGTCTGGGTATCACGCTCGAGCGAAGGTTGAGCGTCTGTCGAGCGTTAAAAACATGCAACCAATACTTTTTCAAAAGTGTGCAGTCAGCTCGAGCGTGAAAAGTCACGCTCGAGCGAAGTTTCATTGTCTGCATGTCCGCTCGAGCGATGAAAGCCATGCTCGAGCGTGGACCCTTATTTTCAGCAAATTTTGAAACATGTTGTTAAGTACATTTTCATATCCTCATTCCATCTTAGGCATTCCTAGGCCATGTTTAAGGCATCTTAATTGAGGATATTGATATAGAACCACACCAAATCAAGTTAGGGGCTAAGTTATTAATCCCAAGTGTGTAATTTAGTGTGTGTTCGTTCTGCAACTGTGTAGGTTTGGCACCCAGGGACGCTGTCTAGCCTGCCCATAGCCCAGTAATCTGTGAGTAACACTGTTGTAAAGATATGTTCAATCGTATTTATTTTCTGATTGATAAATCATATTGCTTTCTGAAATGATACTTTTTATCGATTGAATGATGATCCTATTTTGAACTGTATCCGTGGCATCCATAGCATATTGCTATTGTTATTGATATTGTTATCGTTATTGTTACAGCGATCTCTATCAGTTCCGAATCTCGGAACTATTGTTATTGTATGATGGCCATCAATTGATCGTTCGGTCTTTTAAGACCTAGTGTATTGTTGCTATTGGATGTACCACGTATGACTTAATGAATATGATGGATCGAATTGATCGAATTGAATGATTGATTAACAAATGATATTGATTGAAAATGTTTTAGTGGTAATCAATCGTTTTAAAGACTGTAAGGACATCATTCATAACCTCTTTACACATTTGTTATTCACTGGGCTTTAGCTCACAGTTTATATATGTATGTAGGTGGCCAGGCACCAGACCAAAGCTAGAGGCATAAGTTTGAGTTCCCGTTTTGTCTAGCCAACCGTTGTGCCTCACTTCGAGGTTCTGAGTCTACTCAAGCCAAGGCTGTTTTTGGGGTGCTTCAGATTCACCATTTTGTTCTTGTTAATGTAATGAATGTTTAAGACTTGATTGTACAGTTATGATAAAGGGATCAGGTCCCTAACCGGTATGCTATGTGTATCTGGTATGTGTATATGCACATAGCTTTGAATGTGAATATATTCATAAATGTCTTTTTTTCCATTCAGATTTTCACAGCTCATTGGACATCTTTTTATTACTGATTGGCTTCCGCCAACCCCTTACTCTGTACTATTGTCATTACTGTTAAGCAGGCCTATGGTAATCACGGATTACTGGCCGATTACGATGCTAAACCCTTAGGGGCGGGTTTGGGTCATGACAGAGTGGTATCAGAGCACGAGTTATACCGCACACACATGTCCAAATGAGCTTTAGGATGTCTTAGAAAAGTAATTAGGGCATTGCATGAGCATATAAAAGTGTGCGTGGTCATGATACGAATATACGTGCTAATGTGCATAAGTAAGCAATTCCCTATGTTTATTATTACCGTATTGCATATAGTGAAATGGAGAATGCAAGAAATGCCGATGACTCTGAATCATCTAAAGCAAGAATGACAAGATTGGAAAGAATGGCTGAACTGTTGACTGAGGCTCTAAGGCAACAACAGAACTAATAGCCCCCACCTCCTCTAGTACAACCAGAACCAAATATCAATGATGATGGTATTACCTTGACACAAAAGTTTAACAAAATGAAACCGCCAACATTCCAGGGAGGTCTTGAGCCACTAAAGGCCAAAGCGTGGGTATTAGAAACTGAAAAGCTATTTGAAGTGTTTCCCTGTTTTGAGGCACACAAAGTCTTACTGGCTACATTCACTTTGCAAGAAGAGGCCAGACGGTGATGGATGCTTATACGTGATACTAACATGCCATGACCTGGACTTAATTCAAGGAAGCTTTTTATGAAAAATACTTCCCTCAGTGTGTCAGGGACCGTAAGGTAACTGAATTTGAGCAATTAAAGCAGGACACCATGTCAGTAGCCGAATATGAATCAAAGTTCACCGAACTCGCCTGATATGCACCACACATGGTTGACACTGATTATAAAAAGGCCAGGAAGTTTGAAGGCAGGCTCAATGTAAAGATACTTGATCGAATCAATGTCTTGAAACTACTCAAATATGTGGATGTTCTTGACCAAGCAATAATAGCCGAGACGAATGTTGCAGCCTTGAAACAGGCTAAGACACCGGTAACTGAATGGCGGGGTAAGAGACAGGGCTTTCATTTTAAAAAAGGCTGGAATAGTTCATTGAACAAGAAGCAAAACACTAGGTCATCGAGCAGTTCTAGCCAGGGCAACAATTCTACACCGCCTTGTTCAGAATGCGGCAAGAGACACAAAGGGGTGTGTTATAGAATTTCTGGTGCTTGTTACAAATGTGGTAAGGTGGGCCACATGGTTAAAGACTGTCCACTCGCTTCCCAGAATCTCAGTAAACCCATAGCAAGTGTTGCAGCTTCAACTGCTACACCAAAACCCAATCCCAAAGTTACTGGAAAGGAACCTCTAAGGCAAGGCCGGGTGTTTGCACTTGTACCGGGAGACGTGCAGAATACCGAGACAGTCGTGTTAGGTATACTTTCAATTTGTGCCCAAAATGCTTATATTCTGATTGATTCGGGGTCTACACATTCGTTTGTTTCGCATGCTTTTTCACAAAAGTTAAATAGACTATTAGAACCCATGAACTATTTATTAGTTGTATCTTCACCTGCTGGGGGATCTATGACTTGTACTTATGTGTATCCTGCATGTGAGATTGTGATTGGGGATGTTCTTTTGTATGTTGATTTACTGCCATTAAATCTTGATCATTTTGACGTAATTTTGGGAATGGACTGGTTAACAAAATATCATGCTTCCATTGACTGTGTAACAAAACAAGTTATTTTTCGTCCACCTGGATTGCCTGAATTTGTATTTAACGGAGTTGGTGTAGTACCTCCCCCATATCTGATCTCGCCCATGAAAGCATTCAAATTAATTAAAAAGAAGTGTAAAGGGTATTTATATTGCATATTGACTGTACCTGCTGATACTAAAACTAATGTGGATAGTATCCCTATAGTCAGAGAATTCCCAGATGTTTTTCCAGATGATTTGCCAAGGTACTTGATTGATAGAGAGATTGAGTTCACCATTGAGGGGCTATCGAGTACACAACCGATTTCCAAAGCTCTGTACAGAATGGCACCTACCGAATTGAAAGAATTGAAAATTCAGCTGCACGAATTGTTGGATAAGAAGTTCATCAGGCCCGATACTTCACCGTGGGGCGCTAGTTTTATTTGTGAAAAAGAAGGATGGCTCATTAAGCCTTTATATTGACTACCGTGAATTGAACAAGGTGACAGTGAAAAACAAATACCCACTGCCTCGTATTGACGATCTATTTGACCAATTGCAAGGTGCTTAGGTTTTCTCCAAAATTGACCTTAGATCCGTATACAATCAGCTGAAAGTAAAAGCAGAGGACATTGAAAGACTGCCTTCCGAACGAGGTACGGACATTATGAATTTCTTGTTATGCCTTTCGGAGTTACTAATGCACCTGCTGCTTTTATGGATCTTATGAACAGAATTTTCAAACCATTCCTCAATGAATTTGTGGTTGTTTTTATAGATGACATTTTGATTTATTCCAAGAGTAAGGAGGAACATGAATGTTATTTGAGAATTGCTTTACAGACCTTAAGAGAACAGAAATAGTATGCAAAACTAACAAAGTGTGAATTTTGGCTTGATGATGTCATGTTTTTGGGGCATGTGATTAGTAAGAATGGCATTTCAGTTGACCCACAGAAGATTGAAGCAATGATGAATTGGCCTAGACCGACTAATGTTACTGAAGTTCGGAGTTTCTTGGGTTTAGTCAGGTACTACAGGAGGTTTGTGAAAGATTTTTCCAAAATTGTTCTGCCATTGACTCAGTTGACTCAAAAGGAAATATCATTTGACTGGATCGATCAGAGAGAATCAACTTTTCAAGAATTGAAGACTCGACTTGTGACTGCACCGATTCTCACCCTACCCTCAGGTAGGGATGGATTTACTATTTTTAGTGATGCTTCTTATAAGGGTTTAGGATGTGTATTAATGCAGAATGGTAAAGTTATTGCGTATGCTTCCCGACAACTGAGGCCACATGAGAAGAACTACCCGACTCATGACTTAGAACTTGCTGCAGTAGTGTTTGCATTGAAAATTTGGCGCCACTACTTATATGGGGCAACATGTGAAGTGTACACCGATCACAAAAGTTTAAAATATTTCTTTACACAGAAAGAGTTGAACATGAGATAGCGGAGATGGTCAGAACTGATAAAAAACCATGACTTGCAAATTTTGTACCATCCGGGGAAAGCTAACACTGTTGCTGATGCACTTAGTCGAAAGTCAATTGGGAATTTGGCTTATTTACTCACCGGACAGAAAGAACTGTTACATGACCTTGGAAAATTTGAAGTTGAAATCGTTTTGCGAGAACAAGGTGGGGTATTGGCCACTATTTCTGCTCAACTGGCACTTATTGAGGAGATTAAAGAGAAGCAACAACAAGATGAATTTCTGAAAAAGATCATTGATGAACGGGAATCCAAACCAAGGCTGGACTTTAAATTTGAAAACAATGTGTTGAAATTTCAAGGGAGGATGTGTGTACCAAGTGATCCTGAATTGAAACAGCGAGTTTTGCAAGAAGGCCACAGTTCGAAACTTTCTATCCATCCAGGAAATACAAAAATGTACTAAGACTTGAAACTTAATTTCTGGTGGTCGGAAATGAAGAAAGAGATTGCCGAGTTTGTGTTGAAATGCCTACATTGCCAACAAGTCAAAGCTGAACATCAACGACCTGCCAGTTTACTTCAGCCCTTACCGATACCGGAGTGGAAATGTGAACATATTACTATAGATTTCATTGTTGGGTTGCCTCGCTCCAGTAGAGGTATGGATTCAATTTGGGTTATTGTTGATCGATTGACTAAATCAGCTCATTTCTTACCTGTCAAAACAATCTATAATGCGGATAAGTTGGCTACAATTTATATTGATGAGATTATCAGATTGCATGGAGTGCCTATATCGATTGTTTCTGATAGGGACTCGAAATTTACATCAAGATTTTGGCAAAGTCTACAAATGGCGTTGGGTACTGAATTGAGATTGAGTAGTGCATACCATCCTCAGACAGATGGCCAATCGGAAAGAACAATCCAGACTCTAGAAGACTTATTGTGTATGTGTGTTCTTGATTTCTAAGGAAATTGGAAAGCCATTTACCTTTAGCCGAATTCGCCTACAACAACAGTTTTCACTCGAGCATTGTTATGGCGCCTTTTGAGGCTTTATATGGCAGAAAATGTCAGTCTCCTATTTGCTAGGCAGAAGTTGGAGATGGGCCTTTGCTTGGGCCCGAGATTGTACAAGAGACCACGGAAAAGGTGAAACTGATTCAACAAAGGTTGAAAACTGCACAAAGTCGACAGAAAAGTTATGCGGATGTACGAAGGCGAGACAAGGAATATGAAGTGGGTGATCATGTTTTTCTTAAAGTGACACCAATAAAAGGACAGACTCGTTTTGGGGCTAAGGGTAAGCTAGCACTAAGATATGTTAGGCCGTATGAAATCATTGAAAAAATCAATCTAGTGGCATATCAAGTGGCATTTCCTCCTGAAATGGAACATATGCATAATGTCTTTCACATTTCGATGTTGTGGGATTACCTTTGGGATCCCTTCCATGTTATTGAGCCTACCCGTGTGGTGTTAAGTGATGATTACACTTATGAAGAACGACCCATTCATATTGTAAACCGACGAATCAAGAGGTTGAGAAATAAGGAAATCCCGTTAGTGAAAGTGGATTGGCAAAGCCATGGTGGCGTTTATGCCACTTGGGAAAGGGAAGACGATATGATGAGAAGATATCCTGAATTGTTCCCCCTGGATCCAGTGTTCTTCCAAAATGAAGGTAATTCGAGTTTGGAGGACCAAACTCTTTTTAAGGGGGGAAGACTGTGACAACCCTCACCTCTGATTAGCGTTTTAATTTGTGATTTAGCGTGATAAGTAATTGATTAAGACGAAATTCTAAATTGATTACATGAGTGTGTGGTTTTAATTGTGTTTCTATCTGTTTGTTACTAAATGATCTGTTCATGTTTTGATTTCGAATTGCGAATTGAAAGCCTTATCGGTGACCGATTCAGAAATTGATTAGTGTTATATGCTAATTAGGATTTATAGAATTTTATGGTAGGCTTAATTAAAATTCAATTTGGAATGATTAAATTAGAATAAATAATGCTAAATTAATTGAATATAGGTTATTTACATTTTTGCCATTGAGTGGATTAATCAAGACCAAACCTTATTACACTTTATACATATTTGATGCATCATCTTTTCCATCCTCATGACCCAAACGTGAGAGAGAGGGAGATTAGGAAAAACAAATTGAATTCCACAAGAGATTGGCTTGAGACTTAGGGGAGATTGAAGGTGAATTGCATATTTGGGCTACCACACTTGAAGTTCAAGACTTAAGGTAGGAAATTCATCCCCTTAATTATGAATTTAAGTTGTTTCATGCATGGTTCATGGAAAAATTGGTGATTAGAGTCAAGAATTAGCTTAAAGTGTTGATTTGAGAGTCCATTCATGCATGCATGATCATATCAAGGAAATTTTGAAGTTGTTTTTATGGGATTCACACATGCATGTTCATATTTTAGTTTTGATCCAAGAATTCACCATGTTTTTGAGTTCAATCTTGCATTTGGTCGTACTTTGGAGTATTTGAGTTCATATGAACTCAAGCATGTTCTGTTCTTGCATTATTCTTCAAGTTTTAATTGAGATTGTGTTCAATTGGCATACTTTTGGGCTTTGATTTTATAAAGTGAGCTTCTAAACATGTTGTTTTATGAGTTTTCATGTATTTCCTCAAGCTTTGGCCCAGGAAAATGAGATTTGATGCTTCAAGAGTTGGATTTGAGCTTGGTGATCAAATTTGGAAATTCCAGAAATTTGATCCACGCTCGAGCGGGGAACTTCACGCTCGAGCATGAACTCTAAGTACATGTACTTCCGCTCGAGCGCCGAGGGTTACGCTCGAGCATGAAATGCATATACCCAGCAGTGCATGTGTTTTGCAGTCCGCTCAAGCAAGGGAATTCACGCTCGAGCGGGGGTTTGGGTATCACGCTCGAGTAGAGGTCGAGCGTCCGTCGAGTGTTAAAAACATGCAACCAGTACTTTTTCAAAAGTGTGCAGTCCACTCGAGCGTGAAAAGTCATGCTCGAGCGGAGTTTCATTGTCTGCATGTCCGCTCGAGCGATGAAAGCCACGGTCGAGCGTGGACCCTTGTTTTCAGCAAATTTTGAAACATGTTGTTAAGTACATTTTCGCATCCTCATTCCATCCTAGGCATTCCTAGGCCATGTTTAAGGCATCTTAATTGAGGATATTGATATAGAACCACACCAAATCAAGTTAGGGGCTAAGTTATTAATCCCGAGTGTGTAATTTAGTGTGTGTTCGTTCTGCAACTGTGTAGGTTTGGCACCTAGGGACGCTGTCTAGCCTGTCCATAGCCCAGTAATTTGAAAGTAACACTATTGTAAAGATATGTTCAATCGTATTTTTTTTCTTATTGATAAATCATATTACTTTCTGAAATGATACTTTTTATCGATTGAATGATGATCCTATTTTCAACTGTATCCGTGGCATCCATAGCATATTGCTATTGTTATTGATATTGTTATCGTTATTGTTACAGGGATCTCTGTCATCTTCGAATCTCGGAACTATTGTTATTGTATGATGACCATCAATTGATCGTTCGGTCTTTTAAGACTTAGTGTATTGTTGCTATTGGATGTACCACGTATGACTTAATGAATATGATGGATCGAATTGATCGAATTGAATGATTGATTGACAAATGATATTGATTGAAAATGTTTTAGTACTAATCGATTGTTTTAAAGACTGTAAGGACGTCATTCATAACCTCTTTACACATTTGTTATTCACTAGGCTTTAGCTCACAGTTTATATATGTATGTAGGTGGCTAGGCACCAGACCAAAGCTAAAGGCATCAGTTTGAGCTCCCGTTTTGTCCAGCCAACCGGTGTGCCTCACTTCAAGGTTCTGAGTCTACTCAAGTCAAGGCTGTTTTTGGGGTGCTTCAGATTCACCATTTTGTCCTTGTTAATGTAATGAATGTTTAAGACTTGATTGTACAATTATGGTAAAGGGATCAGGTCCCTAACCGGTATGCTATGTGTATCTGGTATGTGTATATGCATATAGCTTTGAATGTGAATATGTTCATAAAAGTCTTTTTTTCCATTCAGATTTTCACAGCTCATGGGACATCTTTTTATTACTGATTGGCTTCCGCCAGCCCCTTACTCTGTACTATTGTCATTACTGTTAAGCAGGCCTATGGTAATCAGGGATTACTGGCCGGTTACGATGCTAAACCCTTAGGAGCGGGTTTGGGTCATGACAGGATCTTCCGGGAGTTCTTAGATCGATTTGTGGTCATTTTTGTGGATGACATTTTGATTTATTCACCTTCTGAGGAAGAGCACGAGGAACACTTGTGGGTGGTGCTTGAGTTTCTTAGAGCTCATAAACTGTACGCTAAGTTTGGGAAGTGTGAGTTCTGGCTAAGTGAGGTTAAATTCTTAGACCACGTGGTATCCAGGGAAGGGGTGACTGTAGATTCATCCAAGATAGAGGCAGTGTAAGACTGGGCACAGCCTAAGAGCGTTTTTGAGATCTGTAGTTTTCTGGGATTGGCCGGGTATTGCTGTCGATTTGTAAAAGATTTCTCCAAGCTAGTTTCGCCTTTGACTAGATTGATGCAGAAAGGAGTCAAATTTGTGTGGAGTGAGACTTGTGAAAAGTCATTCCACAAGCTTAAAGTTAGACTTACCACCACTCCAGTCTTGATTATTCCGGAGAGGGGTTTGGGTTATGTAGTTGTAGACACCCCATTTTTGACCGCTCTTAAGACCCGGACGCGACTAATGGTTTACATAGTGGAGAAAGGTGTGCAGGGCAAAGGTTCAATTTCTTCGGCAAAAGGAGAGTCAAATCCCAACCTTACATCCCAATTTTGAACCAAAGCTATTTTGAATGGTTTTTAGACCTTAAAACCCTCTCTTTCAAAACATTTTTGAAATAAAGTTTCTACAATGTTCCGAGGCTCACATTTCGGTAAATGTTGCGCTTTTCGGTAAACCGAGTCAGGACAGAGTAGAAATGAATAAAAGAGAGATGAAATCTTTGAAAAATCTTTCAAAACACCATACTTAGGGGTTTGGAGTTGAAGAAAAGAATAGAAGAGGGAAGAAACCCAGTTGGGGGAGAAAACAGGCATGAATTGTTAAGAGAGAGTCGAGCAGCTCTCACTGAATCGGGCCTATTCATTTGGGTACTTGGAATCCATCTATGAGGCCACCACCATTGGAAAGAAGACTTTCGGGGCTTCATTTTTCACTCAAGAATCTCCTAAAGCCAATTCCGGATGGGGGAGATATGGTTGGTTGAAGTAGGGCATCACTCCGGTTGGACCGAATCTGCGCAGCTTCACCAAAATAGGCATAACTTTTTGCACAGGAGGAATTTTAATGCAAGGTTTACGCCATTGGAAAGCTAACTTCTGGGGATTCAATTTGGACACCTGGCTGACCAACTTTGGACTTCCTAATCACTGGCCGGCCACCTTTCTTTCCGGTAGACCCATTTTTTGTCCTGAAAAACCAGAAAAAGTAGCAGGCCGACCATAAAAGGTGGTCGGCCAACCACTTATGCCCAGAAAGCCCAAAATTGATAGATATTTTCCCTCCAGTTGCTTTCCACAACATCTAGTTGTCCCAGATCAGATATTTTCGACCCAAGCTTGTTGAGGAAGCTATTCTCTTCATATTAGAGGGTTAGAGCACATTTAGGAGGGAGAGACAACTTAGGAGAGTTAGAACATTTTGAGAGCTTCTCTCACTAAAAAAATTTCCTCTCTCTCTAGAATTCTCATCTCTCTCTCTCTCTCTCTCTCTCTCTCTCTCTCTCTCTTCCTATATTGTGTGTATAGAAGCATATAAGTGCCCAAAAGTGAGTGTTCTTCCCATTTCTTAAGCCTCCACCCTTGATCAAACTTGCCTATATATCTTGAAGAGGTAATCCTTGGAGGTGTATTTGGAGCTCCTAAGGCTGATTTTGGTCCAAGAAGGACCTGTTTTGGTGCTGAGCTTTAAGGGTAAGTCATCTTCCCCCTCTTTGAAGCTTTATCTTGCTCTATAGCTTAGCTCCTTTTGCTTGCATTTTTGGGCTTTGACCTGAACTAAAAATAGTCTTATTTTGAGCTCATCTTCATGTTTGATCAAGAACATTTTTCTGTTTGCGGTCTTCTACTCCCTCTTTGTGTTTTATCTCTCTTTTAGGGCTTATTTTGCATGATATATTAGCCTTATTTGTGAGCATTTCTGGGCTTCGCCCTAAACTTTAAAGTGTCTTATTTTGATCCCCTCTTCAACTTTGTTGAAGGGCTCTTTGCTGTTTGAGGCCATATACCTCCTCTTTCCCTCTATCTCTCTTTTAGGGCTATTTTTGCATCATATTTTAGCCTTACTTGTGAACATTTTCGAGATTTGTCATAAACTGAAAAAGATCTTGTTTTAATCTCCTCTTCAAGTTTGGTTAAGGTCTCTTTTCTTTTTGGGGTCATCTTCCCCCTGTGCATGCTTCATCCCATCATGATTAGGGCTATGCATTAGAGCACTTGCATTGGCCATGGTTTGGCCTCTTAGCCACTGAAATCCAGTGGATTTTCAGTGGCTTAGATGTATTTTTGAGGGCCAAAATTAGAGGGGGGTGACCCCCTATCTCCTTGTCTTGTTTGGTGGTCTTTTGGGCCTTCCAAAGGGACCCTATTTTTCATGCATCGAAGTCTTGTTTCAGGCCTCATTCTGAGGGTTTTGAGGTCTACCTTGGCTCTGTCTGAGGCCCTTTTGGCCATATTTTATGTCTATGATGCATGTGTAGAGAAACCCCACTCAAGGCCTTTCAAGAGGGCCTTTCATTGCAAGCTTTGTTGACCAATTTCAGGGCCTATTCAGTGGGTTTTAGGACCCTCATAACTCATTTCCAGAGTTGGTTTGGCTATGCTAAGTGTCCTTGATGCATGTGCTTAATAACCCCTTGTATGCCCTTCCAAAGGAGCCCCTCATTTTTACATGCATTGGCTGTATTTCAGTAGTTATTTGGGCATATTTTGGCATATTTTGTTCACTAATTTTGGCTGGTTTGGTGAGATTTCATGCGCATCATATAGTTGTAATACAACTCATGCTTACTAGCCAATTTCGCATGTTGCCTTAGCTCTTCATGTGAACACTTTTTGGCCATGCTTTGAACTAGAAATATTCATGTTTTGGGACTGCCTTGGCTCTGTCTTTGTGCTTCATAGTCAAATAATGCATGCTTTGTATAGCTACAAGTCAATACATGTGCCTAGTTTTGAGTTTCGGGGCTCATCTCATGCATCGGGTGCCATATTTCCATCTTTCGAGGTCATTTAGCATCATGTTTCAGTGCTGAAATTATATGTTTGTATGCCATCTTGCATCCCTTGCCATGCTTTGGTAAAGTGGCATTTTATGCCTTAGGTTCGGTCCTCGGTATGCGTGCATGTGTGCACGCATTTCGGTTGCCTCATTTTCATCTAATGGCCACTGATGTGAGTGTGGCTGAGGTCCACTCATATTGGTGTAAGTCCATCATGCATTGTGTATACCATTTCAGTTCATAGCATTGCGTATGCTAGGTTGCATGATAGAGCATTGTGTATGCCATGTTACATCGAGCATTGTGTATGCTATTTCATAGCATTGCGTATGCTAGGTTGCATGTTAGGATTGCATTCATGCATGTCATGCATATTGCATTGTGTTTGGGATAGGAGTTAGCCCGAGCACGGGAAACGAGGGACGTTTCGTACTCCGAGTGACGAAACGTGTCTCAATTCCCGGTCGCCGACACTCCGGATTATTCATGATGGAGTCTAGGCCTTGTTATGTTTTCATGTGCATTCATTTCATATTAAGTCGTGCAATTTGACTCCTCGGCCATCATGTATCGAGATGCGTGATTGATGGCACGAGGATTGAGGCAAGCATACATATGTGAAAATACATTGCCATGCCCCTTTCTTGCTCTTTGTTGCAGCAAATCAGAAACCGACAGTCTTTTGGAGCTTCGTGCAATATTCCGGGCTTAATTGTAAATAGAGGTTACTTGGGGCATCGCAATGGATTTTCGCGCAAGGCAACTCAAGCACGCATCATTCATCATTCGGAACAGAGCTGATGCAGTCCATAGGCTTGCATGCTAATTTACTGCTTTCCTAGATTAATTTGTTAATTAATTAGGGTTTTGTACTTATTCGGACTGTATTATTTATTTGGGACTGTATTATTTATTCGGACCCTCCGAGCGAGGGCAATTGTGTAATAAGTGTGCGTGAGTGTGATGTATGTCATCCAACCCCACGTCTTTCTCCTTTTTATTTACTTGCTTATGGTGGTTAGATTAGGGCATATTTCAATTAGCATACAGTATGATAGCATGTTTGCATTCATTCATCTGTCTTGCATGCACCGGGCTCGGCGCATCATACTAACTGCATTGTATTTCAATTCTGAGTTGAATACATGCTATCTGTTGCATTTCACATGCCATTTTAGAATAGCTGAGCCTATTGTAGTTCCATTTTTGCATGTGTTGCATTAGGCATTTCCGTATAGTTAGGATCATGCATTGATTTCTAACATAGTTTTTGTTTTCGCTTGGAGTACTCGGTAAGTGGTTACGCTTTAGCATCCTTGCATGCATGTGAGTGACTGCCATGATAGCATGCTTACCATGAGGCTAAATGCTTATATGATATACCTGTCTGAATGCCTGTGGGTGAAGGTTGGATTATCTGAATTGGAGCAATGCATTGACTGTGAGTTTTAAGCCCACTAGATAGTGGCAAAACCATGTTTTCTAAGCCCACCTGAGGGTGGCAAATCCACGTCTTAGCCTACTTGCGGGTAGCATCATCAAACCATTTTCAAAATAAACAAACATGAAATGTGTTGTTCCAATTCAGGCGATCCAGTCTATACTTGTGTGTTGTGCGCATCACGTAGTAAATCTAGGCTAATAACCGGAATAAGAGCACATAATGTTTTCAAAACTCGATATCATGGTTAGTAGAGGCCGATCTTTGATCGGGCGAGTGAAGGTGCTCACGAAGTGACCTTCCCCAATCGTACCAAAGTTCCCGAGCCGAGGCAACTTTGGTGATGACGGACACGTGGCCTTAGGCAACGAGTCAGGGTTTCCTAAATTTCCCAAAATAAAATATTTAGGTGGCGACTTTGTATCTGGCAAAGCAGTCCATGTTTGGCACTTCTTTCAAAAAATCTGTTTTCAAAAACGATTTGCCAGATTTGGACTTTTTGATGATTCATCGGTCTTGCATTGCACTCTGCGAGATTAGATACAAGACCGTGACATTGAGTCCTAAACTGTAGTGAGCCCAAATGAACAAAATGGGAGTCATCCTTCCGGGCGTTCGGGGACGTCTACGGTAGTGTATTGTGATGCCTCGCGAGAGGGTTTGGGTTGTGTATTAATGCCAGAGGGGAAAGTAGTAGCCTATGGCTCACAGCAGTTGAAAACACACAAGAAGAACTACCCTACTCATGACCTAGAATTAATAGCTGTGATTTTTGCCTTGAAAATTTGGAGGCACTATCTGTATGGTGAGAGATTTGAGATGTTTTCGGATCATAAGAGTCTAAAGTATCTGTTTACGCAGAAGGACTTGAATTTGAGGCAAAGAAGGTGGATAGAGTTCATAGAAGATTATGATTTCGAGTTGCATTATCATCCGGGGAAGGCCAATGTTGTGGCCAATGCCCTAAGTAGGAAGTCTATTAGCGATGTAGCTTGCATTGCTGTCCGAGAATGGGGGATGTTGGGTGCCCTTGGGGAGTTTGACTTGCATCTAGGTGAGTCTGTTGAATCCGCAACCTTGTTTTCTATAGTTGCACAACCTACACTTGTGAACCAGGTGTTAGAGGCACAGAAGGGTGACCTTAAGGTAGAATCCCTCTGAGAAAAGATCTCCAATGGGAAGGTAGAGAAGGGTTTGACTACGTATCCCGACCTGAGTGTGAGGTATCGTGACCGCTTGTTTGTGCCGGAGTCTTGCTGAGAGGAAGTACTCCGAGAGTTTCATCATTCACGCCTTGCGATGCATCTGGGAGGCACAAAGATGTATCGTGATTTGAGTCGCCAGTTTTGGTGAAGGGGCATGAAGAAGGATGTGGCAATGTTTGTGTCAAAGTGCCTTACTTGTCAACAAGTGAAGGCCGAGCATCAGAGACCAGCAGGTTTGTTACAACCCTTGCCTATAGTCGAGTGGAAATAGGAGCATGTCACGATGGATTTTGTCGTGGGTCTTCCAAGGACTCAACGGGGTAATGACGCTATTTGGGTAGTAGTTGACCGGTTGACTAAGTCGGCGCACTTTATTCCTATGCGCGTGAGAGATTTGGTAGATCATCTTGCCGACCTATATATCTGGGACATAGTGAGGTTGCACGAGGTCCCAGTGTCGATTGTCTCTGATAGAGATCTGCGTTTTACTACTAGATTGTGGCAGAGTTTGCAGAGTACCTTGGGCACTAGATTGACTTTAGCACGGCTTACCATCCTCAGACTGACGGGCAGTATGAGCGCACCATTCAGATCCTTGAGGATATACTTCGAGGTTGTGTCCTTGACTTTAAGGGGTCGTGGGAGAGACACCTGCCCTTAGTGGAGTTCGCCTATAACAATAGTTTCCAATCGAGTATTAGTATGGCACCGTTTGAGGCCTTATATGGCCGACCGTGTAGATCTATAGTGTGTTGGACCGAGGTGGATGATGCACCTTTGTTGGGCCGGGAGTTGGTGCGGGAAACGACGAAGAAAGTGGCACTTATCTGTAAGAGGTTAATTATGGCCCAGAGTCGCCAAAAGAGTTAATGCCGACCGTAGGAAAAGACCTTTGTCATTTGAGGTGGGTGATCACGTCTTTCTGAAAATATCACCTAGACGGGGTTTGATGAGGTTTGGGAAGAGTGGGAAGTTGTCCCCTCGGTTTATTGGCCCTTTCGAGATCCTTGAGAGAATTGGGCAGGTTGCCTACCATTTAGCATTGTCGCCGCAATTGTCCGGAGTGCATGACGTGTTTCATGTTAGTTTGCTTCGGAAGTACGAGCCGGATCCATCACATGTATTGGATTGGACCGACTTAGAGGTAGATGAGGATACCTCGTATGAGAAGAGACCGATGAGGGTCTTGGATAGGCGGAACCAAGTCTTGCGAGGCAAGACGATTCCCTTGGTCCAAGTATTGTGGAAACATCATGGAGTGAAGGAAGCCACTTGAGAACGTAAGTTGGAGGTCCAAGAGAAATATCCGGACCTATTTGTGGGTATTTGAGTATATATGGGAAATTCTGTTTTGTTAATAAACTATAAAAACATTGTATATGTTTTAGGTTATAAAGCATTGTTTATGTTTTGAGACTATGAAAGTAGTATGAATGTTGAGTTTGTTTCGGAAACACGAGTTGAATTTGAACATTGCATATATTATTTGAGTTTCAAAAATACAAACTTGTTGTAAACATTGAATATGTTTTGGAAAGCACAGGATATATGTGTTGAGATTAGTTGAATTTTGAAAGAATGAATGTTGATAATGCATAATGAGCTATATTTTGTAAAGTGGTTCGCTCGAGAGGAGATGGAATGATCAGTAGTGGATCATGTCGGTAAGTGGTGTATTGTAATCATATTGAAAATTGACATAAGCATGATTTTGTAACTTGTATAAAATTTCGTGGACAAAATTCTTTAAGGGGGGGGGAGGTTATAGCGATCCCAGTTTTCCCCTGTCATATGCTATATTCCGGACTCGAGTTCAGTGGTTGTATGTTGTTGTCTGTATCTCGTTTCCATCCTTTGATTCTTTGTATTTGAATTTTGGGATGTGTTGGGTGAGTTTGGAACAGGTTGGTTGTGAGTTAGAACAAATGGTTGCTGCCCAGGATTTGGCTTCTTCGCTCGAGCGAGAGTTCTTGCGCTCGAACGAGTATTGTAGGTCTTCAGGTTTCTTTTCAGATGCAGCTTCCGCTCGAGCGAGCTTTCTTGCGCTCGAGCGAGCCACGTGTTTTGTGTCTCTTCGCTCGAGCGAGCGGTCTTGTGCTTGAGCGTACGTCTGCGTCTCTTTTGGACCTGAAGGTTGGTGTTCTTCACTCGAGCGATACTTCTTGCGCTCGAGCGAGCGAGCCCTATATTTTGCGTTCCTTCGCTCGAGCGAGGACTCTTGCGCTCGAGCGTGCGTCTAGGTTGCAGACCTGAAGCTTCGCATTGTTCGCTCGAGCGAGGTCCTTTTGTATCTGGTCGCTCAAGCGAGCCCTGTATATATCAGTTCGTAGCAGCGTGATTCTACACCACTTTTTCATCCCCATTTCTCTTCAAACCCTAAATCCGGTGGTCTCTCTCTCTAAACTCACTCTCTCTCCACAAATACACCTTGTTCTAGTGGTTTTCTACCATAGTCCCTTTGTCAAAAAGCTTGAATATCGCGTGGGCTATCTTTTGATCCGAAAAAACTTGGATTTTGAGCATCTTGGGTTTCTTCTTCCTTCTCCTTTGAGCTTCTTCATTTGAGGTAGAGATAATCTACTATTTATTATGAGTTTTAACATAAATTTCAGTCATTTTGTATAAATGGTGAGATTTGAGAAGTTTGGTGAAGTTAAGGTTTTGAGTTGAAATTGTAAAAGAAGGGTTTTCTAATATTGGGCTCCTATGTGTATGTGAGGTCTTGATAGTGGAAGTATTTATGTAAAATGAACAAAATTTGGCCTTGGTTGGAATTTTTTAGAAATGGAGAATAATGTGCTAATTTGAACTATATAAATTATTTGTGTAAGTCATGATAATATTGGGGAAATATGAAATTGGCTTGGAAATTATGGAATTGGGAAAATATGAGGTTGAATGGTGTAGTTGGATCGATAAATCATTCATCGATGGCAAATGTAATAAACTATCTGTTTGATAGATTTATTTATCTTTTTTAGAAATAACTGTTTTGGGCTATCGGTGGAGGATAGTCTTGATTGTTGTAGACACTGCATGATAATTAGAGAAATTGAAACTAATCAATTGGATTATGTCATTGAATGTGACGATGGAATTAACGCATTGAATATGTGAATTGTTGGGTCATTGTTTATGACTATGTGTTTAAATACATTGTATATGTATCTTGTGTGGGAGGAGATAGGGGATGTACTCCATTTGTTTGGGAGGAGATAGGGGATGGACTCCATTGATAATTAAGTTGGCCAGAGTGTCCAAGGTGAAAGTTTCAAAATCTTTTATATATTTGGGTGCCGGTTCCCTCGGACGTAGTTCCGTAAAATGGCAAGAAAATGGAAGTGTTGAACGTTGTTGATTATTGAAGTGTTGATATATGAGTCGTAGTCTCATTTTAAATTGTTTGGATAATTTTGGATAATATAAGTGGATTGATTTGGATAAATAAAAGGAAGTGGTTTGTAAATGTTGATTGGTTATGGAAAGAATGTAAGTTGGTTTATAAGTGTTAAACCTTTGTCAAATGCTAATTTTTTAGTTAATTCTCATATACTGTTTAGCATATTTCTACTGGGCTGTGGCTCACCCTACTTGGGACGCCATTTTTCAGGTACCGATGATATGCCACCTCCAAGGATATAGCTTGGGAGGTTTAGGGGCTGAAGGCTTCTTTTTGTTGTTACTTCTTTTGTGTTACGTGTAATTTAAGCCAAGTGCTTTATATGTAAAAGAGTTAGAACTCTTCTTTTGTGTAACTAAGTATTGACTTGGAAGGTTGTATGCCGTTGGGCATCTATTTTGTTGACAAGCATGTAACATCTTTTGTATAGAATACTCTGATGTATGGAATATAATACTTCTTTTATGTTTTATGGATCTTATGAATGAATGGGTTATGTCTTATTTTGAGGGCGTTACAAACACTGAATTCTTTCTTTTAAAAAAAGATACACCCAAAAAAATAAAGAAAATAAAGAAACAATTTTTTTTAAAAAAACTACAAATTTAAGACTCATATAACACTACGGTTAAAGAGATTTGATATACGTACATCAAAATAATAGTGAACATTTTAATATAAAAAATCCAAAAAAAAAAAAATCAAGAAGGAATTGATTTTTTTATTAAAAAAACAAATTTTAATAATTGAATTATTTCTTATACTGTGTACTTTTTTTTTCCTCCAAAAACCTGATATCATAATGGAACTTTTTAAGCAATAAATATGTATTTTGGATAGACACTCTATCAACTTGCAGCGTAACCATAAGATCAACATTCTTGAATGGTCTTTCTCAAGGAAAAAAATTCTTAAAAATAATTCAAATCCAAGACTCTCATAATACTTACAATAAAAGAGATTTTAAAAAAAAAATTCCACAAAAAAAAATGTGTTTTTTTAAATAAAATTAATTTTTGAAAAAAAGACAAAGTTAAGTAAAAGAATAAACCAATTTTTTAAAACAGAATTTATACACAAAAAAAAAGAAAAAGAAAAAGAAAAGCTTAAAAAAGTAAAACATGAATAAACAACTGAATATAATTTTTTTTATTCAAAAAAAGCATAGAAAAAACATAAATACAACATCAAACAAAAAGTATATATACCCAGAAGCGATTTTCTATTTTGTGATCTTGGTTGTCTTTTCTAACTATCATCATCAAACAAACAAACCCGACATAAATTCTCAATTACCTAGAATATGTAATGCCCTGAAGAAATTAACATAAATAAACTCATCATATTCCACCAATGATCTTGTTTCAATTTAATAGCTTCCATTGCATAAATGTATAAGGGAAATGCCACATCAGTAACATCATCATCAAATCTCTAACATTTATATTCATAAAACTCTAGAGATTTACAAAAGTATTCTACATGCAATTATACATTCAACATATCTAGAATATGAATCTATAACATGTGACACAATAAGTCAAGTATAATTCAATGCCTTCAAGGGGCTACAAATTCCAAGGCTTATGCCTAGATACACAAAATGGTTATCAAACCCATATATGTAAGGACATGGGATCTTACGGTGTATTATTTCCTGCCATGCCTGCTGTGTAATGAAACGACACCGTTTTTTTCCTTTTTTTTTTAATTTTTAACTTTTAATTTTATATAAGGGTTTCATTAATTCTTATTTTATTATAACAAAACAATCGATTTAGTTGTCGTCGTCTTCTGGTCCCTACAGTTCTAGCAAAAAAATTTGCGTTGAAATTTTTTTATTTTTTAAATAGAAAATATAATAAAATAAAAATAATTCATCAAACAAATCAATTTATCAAACTAGATTATATTTTTTTTTAAAGATTAATTTTGAAATTAAAATCAAACAAACCATACATGTTTTGACTCTTTCAAAACTGGCTTAAATGCATCAAAAGTGAAATGAACGGCAAAAAGTTGTAATTGAACAAATCAATTTATCAAACCATAAGCCAAAAAAAAAAAAAAAATGTAACTTAAAAAAAAATTAAAAAAAAGTAGTTGTACCAAAAAAAAAAAACAAAAAAAACAAAACAAAACAAAACAACTTAAGGCCAAAATATATTCAAATATATTCAATTCACATCCAACATCTGTACAAAACAAAACAAAACAAAACAAAATTCTGAGGCATCAAAATTTCAAAATCTCCTACCAAATATCCCAAAACCTGTCTCAACCATTCTAAATCATCCAAACAAAATTCTAAAAACCTTCAATTTCAATTCTCAAAACAAAAACTAGAAAGTGGATCCCCATGTCAATTTTGTGGAGGTGATTGGAAATAAATAGAAAAATCAAAAGAACTCTCATTTTTAAATTCGGTCTCCATTGGATTGTGCCCCGTTAGATTAAGTGATATGCCCTAAAAAAAGAAAAGAAAATTCATTAGAATAAATTTTATGGACTAAATTACATTACAAACATATATTTATTACTTACTTGAGAACTTTGTGGACTATGTGATGCTTGGAAAGACAGAGGTTGTGATTGTGGATACCTTGGTGAGTATGAATTAGTATCACATGTGAGAAGATTATACCCATAATTTATCAATTGTGGCCAATAGAGATTCCCAACATCCTACTCCATAAAACACCGTGAAAAGTAAATACACTAGTACAACATAGCCTAAAAAATAAACATATAACATAAAGCAAGAGCTAACCTGTGGTTGGCTTAAAGATGAATTTTGAACATTTGTGATATTGTCTAAATAAGTTGTAAAATTTATCAATATATTACACAATTTATAAAAAAATAAATAAATAACTAAAATAAAACAATAGCTAACCTGTGGTTGGCTTAAAGATGAATTTTGAACATTTATGATATTGCTTGATTGACCAATAGTCTAAATAAGTAGTAAAATTTATCAATACAATACACAATTTATAAAATAATAATAATTATAAGAAGAAGAAGAATAATAATAATAAACAAATAACATAAAACAATAGCTAACATGTGGTTGGCTTGAAGATGAATTTTGAATATTTGTAGTGCTGCTTGATTAACCGATAGTCTAAAGAAGTTCAAAAAGTTATCAATATTTTACACAATTTATAAAAATAAATGCATGTCATTTGAAATTTCAAAAGTACGTAGGTAATACCTTACTAAGGCAGGTAGGTTGTGAAATAACTTTTGTCTTCTTATTCATCATCTCATGCCAAGGTTTTAATCTACCTCTCCCTTTGTGTCCAACATCTTTCTTCTTTATGCCCTTAACTTGTGCAAAGTTGGGGTCATCCACATCTAATTCTTTGGTACCAAAGTTTCCAACTCCCTTCATCATATCATTCACTTTTACACACAATTCCTTAATCCCTTCATCAACCAATTGATAGGCAGGTTTGTGCACAGATGCTTGAGTTGCTAGTTTCACCATTCTTGGACAAAGATCTCTATAACGAGCTAATATTAACAACTTCAGATCATCCTCATCCACTATACCATTTTCCTCTTCAATTTCACAATCTTTTACATCCAATCTCCATTGGCCTAATATATACGTTTCGGGAATTTCCATAACATTCATTCTATCAAGTGCTTTGATTGCATGACTACATAAAATTCCAAGGTTCTCAAATTTTTTACAAGTACAATGTATTTCTGGACAGCTTTTTTCTCGTCTTAGCCCAGTAACTTCCACCCTACCCTCCACAATATACTCTTTATCATTACCACACAAGCCAATCACACACTTAACTTCTCCTTCTAACTCATAGAATTGATTTACTTGAAAACAAAGGGATGTATCCAACTCATAATGAAATAAGTCAAAGATAGGGGGGGGGGGGGAGGTGTACAAACTTGCAACCTGGATTAAAATGGGAGACTTTTTCAATTTCATTCTTGGCAACTTTTGTCTAGAATCATATATTGCAGAAATTTCCTCATACCGCTTATCTACAACAATCCGATTGAAGTGAGTAAAGCAATGTTATGATCACCTTTTCAAATATTCCCTTAATCTTCCATTTAGACTTTCACTAAGTTGTGTGCTTCGCATTCTTCAGTAAATACCCACTTCATGTACACATGCGCCCACTGTTCTCTTTTTCTCCAAGTTTTTTCATCCACTCATTCTCTTGCAAGTTGTATTTATCACCAAAGAATTCTAAGCTTCAATTAATTCATGCTCATTCTCGTAGTCATAAATGCAAGCTTTTAAATCGCTACTAAATTTTGAACCACTCTTGAACAAGTAACCTAAATGCTTTAACTATTTGCATTAGGTGAAAAGTGCACAACCCATGAAAAACCTCAGGCATGATTAGTGAAATTGCCTTAGCCATTACTTGATCTTGGTTTGTGAAAAAACTAATAGGTTTTTTTCCCGACATTGCATCTAAAAAAGTTTCAAATAACCATTCAAATGACTCTACAATTTCATCATACAATAATGCTGAACCAAAAATCACTGTCATTCTAAAGTGGTTAAAGCCAGAAAATAAAGCAAGTGGAGGGTACTCCTTATTTGTTCAAAAAGTTGTGTCGACACAGCATCACCAAAAAGCCCATAATCTATTATAATCTGATGATCAACCCAAAAAATATTAGTAATCATCTCATCTACATTCAACTGAATGGCATAGTAAAAATATGGATTTTCTGCCACTTGCTGTTGGAAATATCTTAACAAACTCTTACTTCACCGTATTGCAAGTTTCGTTGTCTTTTTGCACTTAAGTAGGTTTTCTGATCGCCCGCGTGAACCCTACAAATTCCTTCCCTCCTGCTATAGCACCAATAAGATCATGTGAAGCCTTAAGAGATATTCCTGTCTTATCAGCTATATCCAATATTTATACCCTGAGCATCACATACCTTTCTTTGAGATGGCATCAAATAAGTACATTGAGGAAGATGCAAAGGGTGGTTGTGGTTGTTATTAAACTTTGACACAATCCACTTTGTCAAGTCCCCGCTTAAAAGATATATGTATGAATGCATTACAATTTGTTTTTGTCTCACTTCAAGGATTTTTTTATCATCGTGTACCGTTTCCCTCTCTCTCTCTCTCTCTCTCTCTCTCTCTCTCTCTCTCCTTAGAACAAACAAACTTTCTACTAGTCATAACACCATTTTTCTTGCTTTTGTTACAATAATCTCTTCTAATACTAAATCCCACAATTCTTCCGTATTTATTATAAAAAAAACTCATATGTAGCTTCTTCTGATAGAAACTCCATACCAAGATATAGTGATTTATCCTTGGCCAACTCTCTCATTTCTTCGATGCATCCCTCAAGTCCACCATCATCCATTATACCATCCTCTATTTCAACACTAACAAATATGGGGAAAAGAAAATTAAACGAAACAAGAATCTAAGCAAAAAAGTTATTAATTAATTTTAAATGCTGAGTAATTAAACAATTCAACGAAATCTAATAAATCAATTAATAATGTAAATTAATCAAAAGGATAGGGGAGAGGGAAAAAAAAGATGCGTGATTTGTATAGTAGCATTGGAAATCCAGTACAGTAGCATTGGAAATTTATTGTGTCTAAGTAGATTATAATATACAAATTGCAAAATTATGTTAGAATTAGTATACTATATAATATAGGGAATCTTTTGGCAGACACGCCAAATATGTGAATCATATGTATAGCGATTCCGGTTTTGACCCGACCTTTATTGTATTCTAGACTCGGATTTTGTAGCTTAATATTGTTATTTATGTCTCTTTCCCCCTTTTTCCTTTCCTATTTGAGTATTGGAATGTCTTGGGGATGTTTGGGACAGGTTGGTTGCTAGTTGGTCTAGAATGCTGTTGCCCAGATTTTGGCTTCTTCGCTCTAGCGAGGCTTTTTGCGCTCGAGCGAGCTTTGTGAACTCCCAGCATTTTTGCAGTACTGTAAAGATTCTAGGAGGGTAGTGTTCTTCGCTCGAGCGAGGATTCTTGCACTCGAGCGATGGTGTGCGTTTGTAAAACTTCTAAAGGTGTGTATTTTGCGCTCGAGCAACACTTCTTGTGCTCAAGCGAGATCACTTATTGTGTCTGGTCGCTCGAGCGAGCCTCGCGTATATCAGATCGCAGCAATTCATTTTTACACAGAATTTTTGTATCTTTTCATTCAAAAACCCTAAATCGGCTTTTTCTCTCTCTAAAAACTAACTTCTCTCTACAAATCTCCTAGGATCTCTCTACCCTACTCCCTTTGATAAAGAGTTGGAGCATCTCAAGAGCTACCATTTCATCCGAATAGAGTTTGATTTCGTCACTTTTGAAGTTCCACTATTTCTCCTTTGGACTTCTACACTTGAGGTAGGGATATTCTACACTTTGTTATGAGCTTTAACCTAGATATTTGTTATTATGTATAAATGGTGAGATTTGGGGTATTTTGGGTAAACTTAGGGTTTGGATCCAAATAATAAAGAAGGATTTCTATGTTGTGTTCTATGAATGAATATGGGGTTTTGAATATGAGGTTATCTTGGGTTAGAATGGTAGATTTTAACCTTTGGATTGATATTTGGTAAAGGGGGAAAGTTGCCCTAATATGTGTTAAATAATTATTTGTATAAATAATGGAATTGTGTATGGGAAATATGAAATTGGGAGGATGTTTGAATGAATGTGTAGTTGGATTTGTTAAATCACTCACCTATGGAAATTTGATGAATTATCTGTTACAAAGATTGTATATCTGTTTAGAAATATCTGTATTGGGCTATCGGTGGAGGATAGCTATGATTGTTGTAGAAAGTGCATAAGGATTTGGTGAATTGAAACTAATCACTTAATTATGTCATTGAATATGACGATACTTGTAAATACATTGTATATGTATAACGTTTTGAGAGGAGAAAGATGATGTACTCTATGTTTTGGAAGGAAATAAGGGATGAACTCCATTAAAAATTAAGTTGGCCGGAGTGTCCAGGATGAAAGTCCCGAAATCTTATGTATACATGGGTGCCGATCCGTGGATGAAATTTTCGTAAAATGGCAAGATTGAAGTGTTTATGTGATAGTTATGTTGATTGAAAACCACGAGGTTGTGGCCTCAGTTGGGTTATTTGGAAAAGTATAAATGTGGTATATGAGTTGAAATGAGATGAACTAATTTGAAATGAATAAATAAGAATTGGATCTAGGTGTGAATGTCGGTATCGTGTGATCATGTAAAGAATGTGCATCTGTCATAAACATGGAATATATCTGACATTTATATCTTAGTTAAATCTCATATATTGTGTTAGATTGTTTCTAAGCTCACCTTACTTAGGAAACCATTTTCAGGTACCAGTGACATGCTTCCTCCAAGGACGTAGCTTGGGAGGACTTAGGAGCTGGAGGCTCTATTTTGTTATTTTGTGTTAAAATGTTTATTCAAGCCAAGGGCTTTACATGTATTGAGCTTATGACTCTTTTTGGTTGTAACCAAGTATTGTCTTGGAAAGATGTAAGCCCGTAGGGATTTATTTTGTTGTTATTAGCTAGTGCTACATGCTGTAGATTCAGAATGAGCATTTATGAATGTATAATGCATGTAACATCTTTTGTAATACAAACTCTGATATATGAAAATATACGAATTCTATCATATTCATTTCTTTTATGAGTTGGGTCATTTGTATTATATTTTGGGGGCGTAACAATATGCCCTCTTACTATATATTTTTTTGAAATATGTTTCGTATTTTTGTCACAAATGTTATGTCATTTTTTATTGAGTTATGACAATTTATAATTAAAAAATTAAATTCGTATTTTGTAGTAAGGTTATACAGTTTTTTATTAAAACTTTTTTTAGACCATAAAATGCATAACATTATTACAAAAATACATAACATGTACAAAACAAATTATATAATAAAGAAATTTTCTTACAATATACAATTGTGTTTCTCAATTCATTCATAGAAAACAAACCAAACCATTTTCTTTGTTGAACCCACTAACACACTGTACAAAATAAAATACAAAACATATATATATATATATAGATACACATACTAGTTTGTTGAACAATAATGCTCTATAAATCCAGGAGAATGACGGTGAAGCAAAGATAGAGAACATTGTTCAATCTGTTTGAGAGAAGACAAAAATGTATAAAAAAAAAAATTAAATTGAATTGAATTAAATAACTAACTTTTCTACTCCATGTAAAGCAGAGACCTTTCCTTGAGGGGTAGAGAAGACGGAGGTAGCTGGATAGATTGTTTTGTTATAATAAAATAAGAATTAATGAAACCCTTACATATTTTTTTTTTTTTTTTCAAAAAAAAAAAAAAGGAAAACCGGTGCTGTTTTATTGCACAGCAAGCACGTCAGGGAATGATGCACTGCAGGGACCCTGTGTCCTACATGTAAAGCCCTTGGCTTGCCAACAACAACTACAACAAAAGAAAAGAGCTTTGTGTCCTCAAAATACATTTCCATGCCTTTAACTCAACGGAATCACCACATCTTTTCTCGCACAAAATCCCATAGGGTGAGCATAAAGCTCAGTAGGAAAATTTAACAAGGTATATACATTTTATACTGTCGCCTGGTATAAATGCTGTGTGAGTGATTTTCTGACCACACTGCCCTCCTTAGTAATTCAGCTGTAGAACACAGGCAGAATAGATGGCACATGGCTGTCCTGCACAGAAAGAGAAGGCTCCGGCGGTGGTTCTTCCA